>CM038724.1:3057414-3194914 GCA_021613375.1 Megaleporinus macrocephalus
ATGTACTCAGTAAAGTATGTGTAGTACAGTGGAGCGGAGTGAAGCAGCTGAAGTGCGAGTTTGAGCGCAGCCTCATTCTATCATTTTATTTTTAGATCCAGCCAGAAATCCGACTGTGTTCCTCAGGAACTCCACAACATTCAGCTCCTCTCCTCCCTCCATCCCACCTCCCCCCAGTCAGAGGTGAAAACTGACCTCACAGCTGATCACACCATCACAAGAGTGAGATTAATGATACAGTCAAGATAGTACTGAGACAAACAGAGAGAGAGTGAGAAAGAGATACAGAGAGAGAGAGAGAGAGAGAGAGAGAGAGAGAGATACAGAGAGAGAGAGGGAAAGAGAGAGATACAGAGAGAGAGATACAGAAAGAGAGAGGGAAAGAGAGAGATACAGAGAGAGAGATACAGAAAGAGAGAGGGAAAGTGAGTGAGAGAGACAGAGAGAGTGAGTGCAAGAGATACAGAGTGAGAGTGAGAAGATGAAGAAACATCTATGAACGCATCACTGAATTGACGGCAGTGTGGAATATTCCCACAGCAGCACTCGTCCGCTTAAAAGCATGTGCACAAAAACAAGGAGTGACGGTCTGTGTGTGTGTTCTCGTGTGTGTGTGTGTGTGTGTGTGTGTGTGTGTGTGTGTGTGTGTGTGTGTGTGTGTGTGTTTGTGGGTGGGTGTGTAAGTGGTTGTAAGCATGTGTGGCTGCTGGAGAGTGTGTATATATGGGTGTGTGTATGCCTTAGTGTGTAGTTGTGTGTCTGTATGGATGGTCACACTAAACACTACATCCTACATTTACACTAAACACTAACCCCTACATTTACACTAAACCCTAACCTCTACATTTACACTAAACACAAACTCCTACATTTACACTAAACCCTAACCTCTATATTTACACTAAACCCTAACTCCTACATTTACACTAAACCCTAACTCCTACATTAACAATAAACACTAACTCCTACATTTACAATAAACACTAACCTCTACATTTACACTAAACCCTAACCTCTACATTTACACTAAACACTAACTCCTACATTTACACTAAACCCTAACCTCTACATTTACACTAAACCCTAACTCCTACATTTACACTAAACACTAACCCCTACATTTACACTAAACCCTAACCCCTACATTTACACTAAACCCTAACCCCTAAATTTACACTAAACCCTAACTCCTACATTTACACTAAACACTAACCCCTACATTTACACTAAACCCTAACCCCTACATTTACACTAAACACTAACCCCTACATTTACACTAAACACTAACCCCTACATTTATACTAAACACTAACTCCTACATTTACACTACACTAACTCCAACATTTACACTAAACCCTAACTCTTACATTTACACTAATCCCCAACCCCTACATTTACACTAAACCCTAACCCCTAAATTTACACTAAACACTAACTCCTACATTTACACTAAACACTAACCCCTACATTTACACTAAACACTAACTCCTACATTTACACTAAACCCTAACCCCTACATTTACACTAAACACGAACTCCAACATTTACACTAAACACTAACCCCTACATTTACACTAAACCCTAACTCCTACATTTACACTAAACCCTAACCCCTACATTTACACTAAACCCTAACCCCTACATTTACACTAAACACTAACCCCTACATTTACACTAAACACTAACCCCTACATTTACACTAAACACTAACTCCTATATTTACACTAAACCCTAACCCCTACATTTACACTAAACACTAACCCCTACATTTACACTAAACACTAACTCCTACATTTACACTAAACTTTAACTCCTACATTTATACTAACACTAAGTCCTACATTTACACTAAACACTAACCCCTACATTTACACTAAACCCTAACTCCTACATTTACACTAAACACTAACTCCTACATTTACACTAAACACTAACTCCTACATTTACACTAAACACTAACCCCTACATTTACACTAAACCCTAACCTCTACATTTACACTAAACACTAACCCCTACATTTACACTAAACACTAACCCCTACATTTACACTAAACACTAACTCCTACATTTACACTAAACACTAACCCCTACATTTACACTAAACACTAAGCCCTATATTTATTGTTGTGAGAGATTTCTCCACAGTACAGTACAGTATATGGTCATTGGCTAGTCTGGAAAGAGTCCTTAGCCACAGGGTAAGGTCTCGTTTTGCCTGGGGGTCCCTGTAAGTGCGATGTAGTGACACACAAGTGGTCTTGTAACTGTGACATAGTGCTGATCATGCATGCCGCTGAACACTGCCAGTCACTGGCAGCCCTACAGCTGCAGCGCAGCTCCATCCAAGCAGCCGGCTTAGTGAGGCGCATAACTGCAGCGTAGCGTCGAGCAGCCTCACAGCTGTGATACAGTGAGGTTGAGCAGCCTCACAGCTGTGATACAGTGAGGTCCAGCAGCCTCACAGCTGTGATACAGTGAGGTCCAGCAGCCTCACAGCTGTGATACAGTGAGGTCGAGCAGCCTCACAGCTGTGATACAGTGAGGTCCAGCAGCCTCACAGCTGTGAACAAACATAATAGTGAACACACAGTAGGAGGCAGTAAAACACACACATACACACTAGTGAACACAAACACTAGGGAGCAATGAAACTTGCACCTAAACACATACTAGTGAATACACCAGGAGGCAGCGAAATACCCACATGTCCACAATAGTGAACACACACACTATAGGGCAGTGAAACACACACACACACTATAGGGCAGTGAAACACACATACACTAGTGAACACACACCCACTATGGGGTAGTAAAACACCTACATACACACACTAATAAACTCAGTGGGCAGTGAAACACACACTAGTGAAAACACACACACTTGGGGGGTGAAACATCCACATATACACACTAATAAACTCAGTCACTAGTGAAAACACACACACTGGAGGGGGAGTGAAACACCCACATACACACACACACTAGTGAACATACACACACTAGTGAACACACACTATAGGGCAGTAAAACGCTCTCACACTAGTGAGCACTCACACTATAGGGCAGTGAAACACACTCACACTAGTGAACACACACACTGGGGGGGGACACCCTCATATACACACAGTAGTGTACACACACACTAGTGAAAATACACACAATATATACATGGCGTACAGGTCTCTGTGCTGACAGGAAGTCTACAGTGTGTTTATCCAATGCGTCTGTAATAGTGGTGTATTGAAGCTGCGCTGGTTACAGGAGTGACTGTGGGGGGCTTATTTAGGGGGATTAAGGCGTGTGTACAGTGGGTGTGTGATAGTGGTCCGGCCCGTGTGACTGATGTATGTGTGCGTGCTGTGTTTTTGGATGTATTAGTTCTTAATGTGATTCTGCGTAAAGCAGAGTGAGTCTCCCTGGAGACCAATTATCTACCACACTGCAGAGAGACGAGCCCAGCTAAAGCCCACCGCTCACACACACACACACACACACACACACACACACACACACACAGAGCGAGACTCATATATACACACAAACTTATAGTGGAGCTGCTGCAGAGCTGTGTGTGTGTGAGATTGAGAAAGAGAGAGAGAGAGAGAGGGAAAGGGAGATGTAGAGGGAGAGAGAGAGAAAGAGAGAGAGTGTGTATGAGAGAGAGAAAGAGACAGACAGAGAGACTGATAGAGAGAAAGAGAGAGAGAGAAAGAGAGAGAGAGAAAAAGAGAGTGTGTATGAGAAAGAGAGGGAGAGAAATAGAGAGAGAAGAAGAGAGACAGAAGGAGAGACAGAGAGAGAGAGATAGATTGTGAGAAAGAGATATAGTGAGAGATGGATAGAGGGAAGAGAGCGTGAAAGTGTGTGAGAGTGAGAGACAGACATAATTATATATATATATATATATATATATAGAGAGAGAGAGAGAGAGAGGGGTTGAGAGAGAGGGATAGAGAGATAAAGGGGGAGAGAGAGACAGGGAAAGAGAGAGAGGTAGATAGAGAGAGGGATATAGGGAGAGGGATAGGGAGATAGAGAGATATAAAGAAAGTGTGTGTGTGAGAGATATGGAGGGGGAGAGAGAGATAGAGAGAGATAGGGGGAGAGAGAGAGAGGGAAGGATAGAGGGTGAGAGATAGTGAGGAAGTGTGTGTGTGAGAGAGAGGGAGAGACAGGGAAGGATAGAGGGAGAGAGATAGTGAGGAAGTGTGTGTGTGAGAGACAGGGAGAGACAGGGAAGGATAGAGGGTGAGAGATAGTGAGGAAGTGTGTGTGTGTGAGAGAGAGGGAGAGACAGGGAAGGATAGAGGGAGAGAGATAGTGAGGAAGTGTGTGTGTGAGAGATATGGAGGGGGAGAGAGAGATAGAGAGAGATAGGGGGAAGGATAGAGGGAGAGAGATAGTGAGGAAGTGTGTGTGTGAGAGATATGGAGGGGGAGAGAGAAGAAGAGAGAGAGATAGGGGGAAGGGATAGAGGGAGAGAGATAGTGAGGAATGAGTGTGTGTGAGAGAGGGAGAGACAGGGATAGGATAGAGGGAGAGAGATAGTGAGGAAGTGTGTGTGTGAGAGAGAGGGAAGGATAGAGGGTGAGAGATAGTGAGGAAGTGTGTGTGAGAGAGGGAGAGAGAGAAAGAGAGAGAAAGTGTGTGTGTGAGAGAGTGGGAGAGAAAGAGAGAAAGAGGGAGAGGGAGAGAGATATAGAGAAAGTGTGTGTGTGAGAGAGGGAGAGAGAGAAAGAGAGAGAGGGAGAGAGAGAGGGGTTGGGAAGTGTGATAGTCCCCTGTCTGTGTCACTCATGCTCAGACTGGCACATTTGTAGCTGAAGCGTTTTTCTCTGGTTTTGTTGTCGTCGACTCTCGATTCCTCCTTTTACCAGCACTGCAGAACATCCACCTCCTTTAAACCCAGAGACACTCAGACCCCCACCTTACTTCACATCAGACCTCCTGAGTCCTCTCAGCTCTGCCTCTATCTTACTGTTCAGAGTCAACGACTAACTCATTAACATCTACTGTCTATATGTCAGCCTCTACAATCAATCAGTCACCGTCAGCTGAGAACGTTTAATATCTACCATGAAGTATTTAGTATCCTCTATGATTTTTTTATTATTTACTATTCACTACTATGAACTGTTCAGAATCTACTATACATTATTAAATAACTACTAATATTCTTTGTGTAAGTTCCATAAATTAGCCATACCTTATTATAAATTATCTATGACCACTATTAATTATTCAGTATCATCTCTTTATGAATGAATATATACTTAGAGTAATTCACTATCTGTTACATCTGGATAATTCAGTAACTACTATAAATTTTTAACTAATACTCTTAACTACTATGAACTGTTAAGTATCTACTATACGTTATTAAGTAACTACTATTATTCTTTATGTAAGTTCTATAAATTAGCCATAACTTTTGATAAATTATCAATGACCACTATTAATTATTCAGTATCATCTCTTTATGAATGAATATATACTTGGAGTAATTCACTATCTGGTACAAATCATTCAGTAACTACTATCAATTTTTCAGTAAGATAAATAAATTAGCTTGTAAACATTATTACATTATCTGTAATTTATCATCAATGTATTTGTTTATAAATAATTACTCTAAACTGTCTACTATGCATCTAATTAGATTTTTTTAGGAACTATTCAGTAGCTACTATGAATTATTTAGTATTTTCTATGACTATTATTATTTTTATTATGAAGTCTTTGCATCTGGTTTGAATTATTCAGTATTTTCTATTATTTATTTATTATTTATTATGAATTGCTCAGTAGCCACTATACATTATTAAATAACCTCTATGAATTTTTAAGTAAGTTCTATAAATTAGCTGATAGACAATTATTAGCCATAATTTGTTATAAATTGTCTGCTATGTATTTTTAGTATCTACTGTAGTGTCTAGTATCCGCTATGCATTATTCAGTATGTTTGATTAATTATTTAGTAATTAATGTTTTATTAATTATTTAGTGATTAATTTAGTTATACTACTATTTTTTCAGTAAGTTTTATATATAAGCTTGTACAGAATTATATTACCCATAACTTATTATGAGACACTATAAGTATTTATAAATAACTGCTATTAATTATTTTTTACTCGGTAATTCTATTAGTTTTTTACTCAGTAATTCTGTTAGTTTTTCGCTCAGTAAAAAATTACTACTGTGAAACATAAATGTGTCATTTGGTTGTTTCACAGTAGTGATTTTTCTATTATAAAAATTATGTAAAATTTAACCAAAGCATATTTTACCAAACAAATAGTTGTAGTATGTGCATCTAATGGGTCTCTATACACTACAAGTGATTTTGATATATATGCCATAAGGTTGTCTTATAGTAGGAACTGATCAAGTCTTTAAAAATAACACAGACAGACTCCTCATTTCTCTGGATGTTGTACGTTTCTAAACAATACCACACTTTATAGATGGTCCCTTGCTATCTTTTGCATCTGCTGCAGAGATGCCGGCTATAATTATAGAAAGTACTCTGGGAAATGGAAAGATCGGAAACTTTGTTAAAATGTAAGGATTGTAGTTTGTTCCCTGGTTCACCACGACTTAGAAAATGTCATTTTCTTTCTTTCTTTATTTTTCTTTTTTTCTCTCCTCTTTTTCCTCTCCTGTTAGTCCTGGCTAAATAAATAAAGCTATTTCATAAATAATTAATACGAGTTACTTCATAGTAGAGAAGTTATAGTTTACTAAAATGAATAATTATAAAAAACATGAAACGTGAATATCCGCCAAATATCCAAATAGCTTCAAAAGAGGATAGATTTAGCTGAAATGTGAAAGACAAGACTGTTACAAATATTACAGTCTGTGTTCTTTGCTAAATGTTTGATCAGTGTGCTCAGAACTTACACATTTACAGATTATTTTCCTTCTTCTGTCTTTAGGTCCAGATGTATTACCCGTGGCTTCAGATTGGAGCAAATACCATACATAAGTGGTTGCCGTATATGGTCCCACGTCCTTTAAATGTCCTCTGGAAACACCTCCGTTGTGCTGTGAACGGTGTTGCCGTGCGATTGTGAACTTATGTTTGTTTTGTGAATCTGCGGCGGGTTTGTTAATGTAGTATTCATGTTGGTGTTTTGATGAAAGTGTTTTCCGTTTCCAGGGTGTTTGTGAATCCGCAGCGTGTTGGGTCTTCTCAGCCACCGTACAAATGTAACTAGTTGTGACTCGCATCAGTTATAAATGAAATTTATTAATAATCACATTGCTTTTAATAGTTGTCCTCTAGAAACTTGCTGCCACAGTCTCCGAGTTGCTGTTCCTGCTACTAAGCGACAGTTGGTCTTCCGCACTCTGAGCACGAAAGCAGCAAGATTGGGAAGTGACCCGTTAGCTGTAGGTCAGCTGATTAGCGGTGGGTGGCCTGAACTGTTGGACGGCTCCTTCCCTTCTTCCTGCCTGTAATTCCTTCCGTCCTTCAATGTCTCAGCCAAGCACGCATGCTGGGTCCAGCAGTATCTCCGAAAGTGTCTCCTGGGTTTGGACGATGTTCTGCAATACAATATGAATACAGTGTAATAATTGAAGTGCAATAATTTAATAATAAATGAAGTCATATAGTTTATATGACAGTACAAGAATTTTGCAACACCTCATGTGTTTCGTCAGTCATACAAACTTGTAAATACGTTTTTCTTCTTTGAGTGTTAAAAATGTTTTTACATGGTTTTGAATGTGTAAATTTTTTATTTTAAAAGTTTCATTTATTAGTCCAACCACTTTATGATAAATGGACCAATAAAAAAAATATTTTTTTTTATCTCCGATGTAGTTATTACTGATTGCACACTGCAAAGCACTTATTACTGTTTTTGTTAGAATAATATATATATTTTTTTCATTGTGTGATTAAAGCTTATATACAGCTGTACAGTGTTTCCGCATAGCAGTGGGTTTTAGAGCATGTACTAGCTCAGGACAGACCCAGGACATAGTTAGTGTTGGTTAAAACCCGCAATTGTCTGTTTGTCTATTCTTTTTCCATCCCTTATTCCTACCATAGAGTTCCATTCATTTTCTTCCCCATTCAAACACTGTTTCTTTAAACATAAAGCCACCAAACTGTATGTACTCACTCAGGACACATCCCCAAACTCTGAGACTCAGTGGTAAGAACGAGGGTTAAATAAACAACAAATAGAGTGCAAGTCAGTATGGCTGTGGATTAATTATTTTCAACAACACAAAGCAATGGCTTTCCAACCCTCAAGGCATCACTTATTGAACACCCTGTACACCATGGCAATCTCCTAGCAAGACCTACAAAACAAACTAGCACACCTAAGCAGCCATCCATGAACTGCTTAAGCTGCCCAATCATTTTATCCTCCAGGAAATGTACATTTTTTGTTATTTTTGATAACTAGGTTTTCTCCCAACAATATTTGACATTTCTTCCAAATGTCCCCAAAGGAGGGACAGCAAAATTAGAACATTAGCTTTGGTAATAGATATATTATTAACATGTTTCTATTTCTTAAAGTACAGTTAGTAACAACTTGAAGAAAACTTCACCCGGTGGAGGAAGGCTATGGACTATGGAGAAAGAGGCAGTCCAGTGAGGAAGGCTGGTGAGGACTATGGAGGAAGAGGCAGTCCAGTGGGGAAGGTTGGTGAGAACAATAGAGGACGAGGCAGTTCAGTGGGAAAGGTTGGTGAGGACTGTGGAGGAAGAAGCAATACAGTGGGGAAAATTGGTGGAGAAGGTCAGTGGGGAAGGTCATTAAGGACTATGGAGGAAGAAGCATTGTGGTAGAGACGGTTGGTGAGGACTATGGAGGAAGAAGCAGCGCGTAGGGGAAGATCAGTGGAGAAGGTCAGTAGGGACTATGGAGGAAGAAGCAGTGTGGTAGAGAAGGTTGGTGAGGACTATGGAAGAAGCAGTGTGATGGGGAAGATCAGTAGAGAAGGTTAATGAGGACTGTGGAGGAAGAAGCAGTGCAATGGGGAAGGTCAGTGAGGACTGTGGAGGAAGAAGCAATACAGTGGGGAAGATTGGTGGGGAAGGCCAGTGAGGACTATGGAAGAAGAAGCAGTGCGTAGGAGAAGATCAGTGGGGACTATGGAGGAAGAAGCAGTGTGGTAGAAAAGGTCAGTGAGGACTATGGAAGAAGTAGTGCGGTGGGGAAGATCAGTGGAGAAGGTCAGTGAGGACTATGAGGAAGAAGCAGCATTGTAGAGAAGATTGGTCAAGACTATGGAGGAAGAAGCAGTGTAGAGAGGAAGATCGGTGGAGAAGGTCAGTAGGAAAGGTCAATGAGGACTATGGAATAAGAAGCAGTTTGGTGGAGAATGTCAGTGGGGAAGATCGGTGAGGACTGTGGAGGAAGAAGAAGTGTAGTGGGAAAGATTGGAGGAGAAGGTCAGTGGGGAAGGTCATTGAGGAATATAAGGAAGAAGCAGTGTGGTAGAGAAGATTGGTGGAGAAGGTCAGTGGGGAAGGTCAGTGAAGACTGTGGAGGAAGAATCAGTGCAGTGGGGAAGATCGGTGAGGACTAGGGGAAGAAGCAGTGTGGTATAGAAGATTGGTGGAGAAGGTCAGTGGGAAAGGTTGGTGAGGACTGTGGAGGAAAAAGCAGTGTGGTAGAGAAGATTGGTGGAGAAGGTCAGTGGGGAAGGTCGGTGAGGACTGTGGAGGAAAAAGCAGTGTGGTAGAGAAGATGGGTGGAGAAGGTTAGTGGGGAAGGTCGGTGAAGACTGTGGAGAAAAAAGCAGTGTGGTAGAGAAGATTGGTGAGGACTATGGAGGATGAAGCAGTGCGATGGGGAAGATCAGTGGAGAAGGTTAATGAGGACTGTGGAGGAAGAAGTAGTGCAGTGGGGAAGGTCAGTGAGAACTGTGGAGGAAGAAGCAATACAGTGGGGAAGATCAGTGGAGAAGATCAATGGGGACTATGGAGGAAGAAGCAGTGTGGTAGAAAAGGTCAGTGAGGACTATTGAAGCAGTAGTGCAGTGGGGAAGATCAGTGGAGAAGGTCAGTGAGGACTAAGAGAAAGAAGCAGCATGGTAGAGAAGATTGTCGGAGAAGGTCAGTGGGAAAGGTTGGTGAGGACTGTGGAGGAAGAAGCAGTGCAGTGGGGAAGATCGGTGAGGACTGTGGAGGAAGAAGCAGTGTGGTAGAGAAGATTGGTGGAGAAGGCCAGTGGGGAAGGTCGGTGAGGACTGTGGAGGAAAAAGCAGTGCAGTGGGGAAGGTCAGTGAGAACTGTGGAGGAAGAAGCAATACAGTGGGGAAGATCAGTGGAGAAGATCAATGGGGACTATGGAGGAAGAAGCAGTGTGGTAGAAAAGGTCAGTGAGGACTATGGAAGCAGTAGTGCGGTGGGGAAGATCTGTGGAGAAGGTCAATGAGGACTAAGAGAAAGGAGCAGCATGGTAGAGAAGATTGTCGGAGAAGGTCAGTGGGGAAGATTGGTGAGGACTATGGAGGAAAAAGCAGTGTGGGGAAGATTGGTGGAGAAGGTCAGTGGGGAAGGTCATTGATGAATATAAGGAAGAAGCAGTGTGGTAGAGAAGATGGGTGGAGAAGGTCAGTGGGGAAGGTCGGTAAGGACTGTGGAGGAAAAAGCAGTGTGGTAGAGAAGATGGGTAGAGAAGGTCAGTGGGGAAGGTCGGTGAGGACTGTGGAGGAAGAAGCAGTGCGTTGGGGAAGGTCAGTGAGGACTGTGGAGGAAGAAGCAATGTGGTAGAGAAGATTGGTGGAGAAGGTCAGTGAGGACTAAGAGAAAGAAGCAGCATGGTAGAGAAGATTGTGGGGAAGATCGGTGAGGACTGTGGATGAAAAAGCAGCATGGTAGAGAAGATGGGTGGAGAAGGTCAGTGGGGAAGGTCGGTGAGGACTGTGGAGGAAAAAGCAGTGTGGTAGAGAAGATGGGTGGAGAAGGTCAGTGGGGAAGGTCGGTGAGGACTGTGGAGGAAGAAGCAGTGTGGTAGAGAAGATTGGTGAGGACTATGGAGGATGAAGCAGTGCGATGGGGAAGATCAGTGGAGAAGGTTAATGAGGACTGTGGAGGAAGAAGTAGTGCAGTGGGGAAGGTCAGTGAGAACTGTGGAGGAAGAAGCAATACAGTGGGGAAGATCAGTGGAGAAGATCAATGGGGACTATGGAGGAAGAAGCAGTGTGGTAGAAAAGGTCAGTGAGGACTATTGAAGCAGTAGTGCAGTGGGGAAGATCAGTGGAGAAGGTCAGTGAGGACTAAGAGAAAGAAGCAGCATGGTTGAGAAGATTGTCGGAGAAGGTCAGTGGGAAAGGTTGGTGAGGACTGTGGAGGAAGAAGCAGTGCAGTGGGGAAGATCGGTGAGGACTGTGGAGGAAGAAGCAGTGTGGTAGAGAAGATTGGTGGAGAAGGCCAGTGGGGAAGGTCGGTGAGGACTGTGGAGGAAAAAGCAGTGCAGTGGGGAAGGTCAGTGAGAACTGTGGAGGAAGAAGCAATACAGTGGGGAAGATCAGTGGAGAAGATCAATGGGGACTATGGAGGAAGAAGCAGTGTGGTAGAAAAGGTCAGTGAGGACTATGGAAGCAGTAGTGCGGTGGGGAAGATCTGTGGAGAAGGTCAATGAGGACTAAGAGAAAGGAGCAGCATGGTAGAGAAGATTGTCGGAGAAGGTCAGTGGGGAAGATTGGTGAGGACTATGGAGGAAAAAGCAGTGTGGGGAAGATTGGTGGAGAAGGTCAGTGGGGAAGGTCATTGATGAATATAAGGAAGAAGCAGTGTGGTAGAGAAGATGGGTGGAGAAGGTCAGTGGGGAAGGTCGGTAAGGACTGTGGAGGAAAAAGCAGTGTGGTAGAGAAGATGGGTAGAGAAGGTCAGTGGGGAAGGTCGGTGAGGACTGTGGAGGAAGAAGCAGTGCGTTGGGGAAGGTCAGTGAGGACTGTGGAGGAAGAAGCAATGTGGTAGAGAAGATTGGTGGAGAAGGTCAGTGAGGACTAAGAGAAAGAAGCAGCATGGTAGAGAAAATTGTGGGGAAGATCGGTGAGGACTGTGGATGAAAAAGCAGCATGGTAGAGAAGATGGGTGGAGAAGTTCAGTGGGGAAGGTCGGTGAGGACTGTGGAGGAAAAAGCAGTGTGGTAGAGAAGATGGGTGGAGAAGGTCAGTGGGGAAGGTCGGTGAGGACTGTGGAGGAAGAAGCAGTGTGGTAGAGAAGATTGGTGAGGACTATGGAGGACGAAGCAGTGCGATGGGAAAAATCAGTGGAGAAGATCAATGGGGACTATGGAGGAAGAAGCAGTGTGGTAGAAAAGGTCAGTGAGGACTATGGAAGCAGTAGTGCGGTGGGGAACATCGGTGGAGAAGGTCAGTGAGGACTAAGAGAAAGAAGCAGCATGGTAGAGAAGATTGTCGGAGAAGGTCAGTGGGGAAGGTCGGTGAGGACTGTGGAGGAAGAAGCGGTGCAGTGGGGAAGGTCAGTGAAGACTGTGGAGGAGGAAGCAGTGTGGTGGAGAAGATGGGTGAAGAAGGTAATTGGGGAAGATTGGTGAGAACTGCGACGGAAGCAGCACAGTGGTGGTCATCAGAAGCCGCCTGGACGGCAGTTGCAGCTGAGGAGCATGGAGATGCAGATGGCAGAGGAAGCAGAGAGTGGACAAGGGAGCAGTGCTGCTGAAGCCTGCCTGGTACCTCTCTCCTGCTGCGAGGAGTTGCCCGGTGCACTGGGGAGGAGCAGGTAGGGAAGAGGTTGAAGTGCTCATTCTCTCTCTGGCATAGTGCCCTGGGGAAAAGGATGTGAATCCATGACCCGGGTGGTGATTATGCGGTGAACCACCACTGGCTTGGACAGGTTGCATAACCAGGTAACTCAATACTTCCATTGACCAGTTACCTGTTCAGTGATTTAGAGCTTGGCATCATGTGAAATCCGAATGCATGCTATTAATAAGACTTCCGAATTAAATACACTGAGCTCATTTGTGGTTTAAGCCACACTCACTCGGATTTGTTATTTGACTGACTCTGTACCGAAGTCAGAGTATCTAAACGAGCCGCATCTACAAGTCAATTGTGATATTTGACGTTGCAACGATATTCCACTTCCCCAATTCTAGCCCAACATTGTTGATCAAAATGACTGCCATTGCACTGATAACTTGGTCGAATTGACCAGCTCCCTCCACAGCCCACATCAGAAGCACCTAATTATAGGTGCTTTTCTTCTCTTCACCCAGCGCCATACGCGCTTTCAAATTCTTCTGAATGCCGCGAAGGCCATCCGGAAATCTGGCGCCAATTATTTCCCAAGCACACTTTTCTTCAAAAGCTTTTATTTTTTTAAATATAATAAAACATTCAACTGGAGCGCCCTTCTTTAAAAACCGACATGAAGGACGCGGGAATCTCATTCAGGGGTTTCAAGGTTCCATCTACATTATAAAGCGGATAGAAGCGAATACTTACATGCAGGCATCTCCGAATCAAGTCAGTGCAGACTGTAAATGTATTGCTGCGACTAGAATGTGAAAGATTCTCTATTTCTCTATAAATCGGTAATATAGTAGAAACGGGGAGTCACTTTTATTTACAAGCTGAGTGACTAGCTGTCAGACTCAGGCACGTCCCCTACTGGAAGCATTCAGCCATTTCTTTTTAGCCTAAAATCTAAAATCAGACTTTGTCAGCTTTGTTCTTGTTATGCGTGGTCAACATCATCCTCCTGCTGGCACCAACTTGACTGGCTTCAAATAACGAGGGTCTTATTGCAGAAAACCTTCTAACATTGTAAAGTGCAACACATGGTGAAGTGCAACACATCTACCTAACAGTTGCTTTAGCCTAATAGTTTAAGCCAAAGTTTTCATAAGCTTCAGACTGCATCTCTTAAAAACCTCTGACTTGTCCAGTGTGTGAGAGATGCCCTTGTAGTCAGGGGGTCCCATGTTGGGTCTGTACTCTTTTCAGTATTTTGAGGTTTTGGAAATGTTGTGCAAGTTCTCAAATGTACCAATACAGTACAGCATACTGAGTGTTAGAAATTCGGCCTTCAGGAATCAGAAGTCAGGAGACCTTCAGCGTAGACTTGAGTTTATTGACTCACAGGAATATGTGGGTACAGCTCAGTCGATCACCACCAGTCTGTTAGCAGTTGGATGGCAGTCTTAGCTCATCATCTGTTGCTGGTTCAGTCTCTTGAGGTCCAGTGAAGTCTATCTCTGACCCAGTCTAACTCACTAACTCCAGTTTAAGTAGGAGGTAAGAAAAGAGTCAAATGGGAGGGGGGAGTTTGGGGTGTCAACATTAAGGTAATGAAGAAGAGGAGGTTAAGTAGGGGTAAGCAGGGGGATGAAGATGATGGTACTTGCATGTCACCCTTAGGGGGGTTGATGGTCTTTACTTAAGAGGGTGGTGGTATTACCTTATCAAAGGAGAAAGGTTCCAACTCCCTGCAAGGATGGCGAACATCAACACTCAAGGGGCTGTACCAACAATGCAGGGAGTTGACCACCCCAGGTTGGCATATAGGACAAACAATCCAGGGAGTTGACCACCCCAGGTCGGTAGATAGAAGCATCATTTCTCTCAAGAACTATCCAGGCTGTGGTCACAGTTGGCAGGTTCTAAAGGATGAACTGGAAGAACCAGTTTGATACCACGCCCCCTGAGGCAGACCAGCGCTGCAGACAGAAGCTCAGTGATTGGTGGGTGAAGCAGCTGGACTGAGAATGTTGGACTCAACTCAAGATTCGACTCAAACTTGCACCTTAGATACTCAGACCCACACCCCAGAGACTTGACTCAGACTTACATAGCAATGTCTTAATTCAGATTCACAATTTAGTGACTTGATACAGACTCACACCTCAGAGACTTAACACAGACTCACCTAAGAGACCTAACTCAGATTTGCATCTGCATCTGACTTAGGCTCAGAGACTCTCAGCCCCCCCCAGAGACTTGACTCAGGCTCACACCGCAGTGACTTAAATCACATTCACAGTTCAGTAACTTGACTCAGACTTAGGTCGTACTGACTTGATTCAGAATCACATCTCAGAGACTCGACTCAGATCCACATCTCAGTGGCTCAGACTCACACCACAGAGACCTGACTCAGGCTCACACTTCAGTGACTATATTCAGATTCACGATTCTGTAACTTGACTCAGACTCACATCTCAGACCTCAGACCCCTACTCAGCCTCACATCTCAGACTCAATCTAGTTTCACACCGCAGTGATTTGATTTAGATTCAGTAACTCAGATTCACGATTCAGTAACTTGACTCAGACCCACCTTAGTGACTTGATTCAGATTCACGATTCAGTAACTTGACTCGGACCCACCTCAGTGACTTGATTCAGATTCACGATTCAGTAACTGGACTCAGACCCACCTCAGTGACTTGATTCAGATTCACAATTCAGTAACTTGACTCAGACCCACCTCAGTGACTTGATTCAGATTCACAATTCAGTAATTTGACTCAGACTCACCTCAATGACTTTGATTCACGATTCAGTAACTTGACTCAGACCTACATCTCAGACCTCAGACCTCTACTCAGTCTCACACCTCAGACTCAATCTAGTTTCACACCGTAGTGATTTAATTGAGACTCATGGTGCTTCATGGAGGTGGATGTTGTTGGGGAGGAACAGAGATTTGTCACTGCTCGTCCTGACCGGCTCTTCTTTGAGCTCTTCTGTATAGTTAAGTTTAAGTTTCGGCGGAAACCCAGTGAATTGAACGTAAAGCTGGCTTGTTTTAGGGAGTCTAGCATGTGAACTGTAAAAGCCTGAGATATGAATTGTGGGATGAACGTGCAGTAAGAAGCTTCTATCAGCAATAAGAAGTTGGGAAAGCAGGTGGATGGTCTTATCCTTCGAACGTGAGGAACAGAAAGACTATGCAAATTGAAAGAGCGTCCACATACACAGTGAAGTATAGGTGGTACGGTGAGAGCTAGCGGCGCTAACAGGCTCTATTAAAAGCTAGTGTTCTGTGTGGACTACATGCACGGGCAGCGAGAGGTTCTCCCCGTCCTCACAAACCTGATTCAACTTGTCAGTTAATTATCGAGCTGAATCGAGGGTGTAAAAGCTGGAAGCGGTGCCGCTGCAGCCCACGAGGATTTCAGCTGGAGAAATCTGCCCTATATAGACCAAGTTTACTTATCTTATTACTTTAGCTGTGCTTCAAACACGAGGACGGCCGGGGAACCTCAGACCTCCTGAACAGTGAGGAGCGAACCTTTACCTTATTATACGGGTTAGGAACTCAGGGGGGTGAGGTGGAACCGGCAGGTTAGAATACAAGCACCAGTGCAAATGACATGAACTCTGGACTACAGCTAAATCTGAGAGTGGATGAATGTAGCTTTACAGTCAGTGGATTTCTATAAGGGATAGATAGATAGATAGATAGATAGATAGATAGATAGATAGATAGATAGATAGATAGATAGATAGATAGATACAGAGACAGATGAACAGAGATAGATATATACATAGATAGAAAGAGACAGATGAACAGATAGATTGATAGATGGATAGAGAGACAGATGAACAGAGACAGACAGATAGATAGATAGATAGATAGATAGATAGATAGATAGATAGATAGATAGATAGATAGATAGATAGATGGATAGAGACAGATGAACAGAGATAGATATATACATAGATAGAAAGAGACAGATGAACAGATAGATTGATAGATGGATAGAGAGACAGATGAACAGAGATAGATAGATAGATAGATAGATAGATTAGCCGATAGATGGATAGATAGATAGATAGATAGATAGATAGATAGATAGATAGATAGAGAGACAGATGAATAGATAGATTGATAGATGGATAGAGAGACAGATGAACAGAGATAGATATATAGATAGATAGAGAGACAGATGAATAGATAGATTGATAGATGGATAGAGAGACAGATGAACAGAGATAGATAGATAGATAGATAGATAGATAGATAGATAGATAGATAGATATACCTAAAGGGGCAAATGAAGAGAGACTGACTGTTCTGGTTGGTCTCATTACACTATATAACAGAGTTTGAGGTTCAGAGTATGTAGAGTTCTCAGTACTGAACTTTCAGTATTTCACTATATAATGAAGCCTGAGGTTCAGGGTATGTACAGTACTGAGTACTGAACTCTCAGTATTACACTATATAACAGAGTCTGAGGTTCAGGGTATGTACAGTACTGAGTACTGAACTCTCAGTATTACACTATATAACAAAGTTTGAGGTCCAGGGTATGTACAGTACTGAGTACTGAACTCTCATTATTAAACTATATAACAGAGTTTGAGGTTCAGGGTATGTACAGTTCTGAGTACTGAACTCTCACTATTACACAATATAACAGAGTTTGAGGTTCAGGGTATGTACAGTTCTGAGTACTGAACTCTCAGTATTACACTATACAACAGAGTTTGAGGTTCAGGGTATGTACAGTTCTGAGTACTGAACTCTCAGTATTACACTATACAACAGAGTTTGAGGTTCAGGGTATGTACAGTTCTGAGTACTGAACTCTCACTATTACACTATATAACAGAGTTTGAGGTTCAGGGTATGTACAGTTCTGAGTACTGAACTCTCAGTATTACACTATACAACAGAGTTTGAGGTTCAGGGTATGTACAGTACTGGGTAGAGAACTCTCAGTATTACACTATATTACAACATACATACAGTTTTATACTATATGTTATTTTTTATGTGGGCTTTGCATATCTTGCCACCTTGGCGTCCCAGTTAAAGAACACACTGAGGGCAGCAATAAGTGTGGTATAAATATGGTATTTATTGAGCTACAGATGAAACACAGAAAAGTTGATCGGTCCTGAGCATCAGCTTAGAGGAGTTTTAACCCGGCACTCCAAACAGAACAGCTAGAACTCTGCGATGTTCTGTTGGGTTCCCTCACATGAGCTGCTCACATCAGGTCCAACGTCTCTAAAGGATTGAGGTCTGGACTTTGATTCGGTCATTCCAAACATTAACTTCATTCTTTTTTAACTGTCTTTGGTAGAACCATTTGTGTTTTTAGGGTTGTTGTCCTGCTGTATGGCCCGCATTCTCATGAGATCCAGTCCACAGACAGACGTCCTGATATCCTGCTTTAGAATTCACTGTATAATTCAGAATTCATTATTCCATCACATGATGACCTGATACTCCCATCACCATATTTCACATATGGGATCAGGTTCTTATACTGGAATGCTGTGGTTACATTTCGCCAGACTTAATGCTTCTCATTTGGGTCTCATCTGCTGATTGTTCTGGCTCGTCCATGTGGTGTTTATCAACCTGTAGATGGTCAGTGATGTTCCGTTTGAAGGTCAGTGAGTTGCTTGACAGCGGTGCTTATGAAAATTTGCATTAACCACTGTGGCCTATAGCTGCTTTGAAGTTCTCCTGTGACCTCCTAGGCTGTTACACTTCTTAATCTTGGAGCGGTCTTTGTTGATAGACCACTCTCGGGGAAAGTAATACAGAAAAATCTAAAGGGTTCAAAGATTTTCAAGCACCACTGCACGTCTTTATGTATTTAGTTCTATTCACATGCTACAGTATATATATATATATATATATATATATATATATATATATATATATATATATATATATATATTTTTTTTTTTTTTTTTTTTTTTTTTTTTTTACTGCAATAGTAATAACTGCAATTATAGCTCTGCAATAATAACAACTGCAGTACTGTTTTCAATGATAATATCTGTAATACTAATAACAGCAATAACAATAATTCCATAAAAACAATAGCTGCTATTATGATAATGCTACAACAATACTAACTGCAGGAATACTCAATTATTAATCATAATAACTCAAGAAAAACTACAATAACTGCAGTAAAAGTATTTTTCCAATAATAGCTGCAATAATATTAACTATGCAATAATAAACCATATTATCTTTGCAGTAATGTGAACTCTGCAATAATAACTGCAATAAAAACACATCTATAGTGATAATACCTGTTATTATCTCTATATATATTATTTGTAGTAATAAGTAATTATAACCTAACAATAACTGCAGTAATAAAATGCAACAGTAAAATCAACTCTGTAGTTATAAGGACTGTACTGTACTTAACTGTACTCATTTATAATATACCATAATTATAACTCAGCAGTAACTGCAATAATATTAACTCTGCATAAAATTTAACCCTGCAGAACTAAGTGCATTAACAATGACTGCACTCATTTAAAAATGCAGTAATTAAAATGCAAAGGTAGGAATAAGAGCAGTCATATTAATTACAGTAAATGAACTTTGTAGTAACTGCAGTAATATTAACTCTTCAGTAATAACTGTAGTAAAGTTAACCTTGCATTGATAACTGCAATAATAATAACTGCAGAAATAATAACTCTGTAGTAATATTAACTCTGAAGTAATATTAACTCTGAAGTAATATGAACTCTGTAGAAATAATAACTCTGCAGTAATAATAACTGCAGTAATATTAACTCTGTAGTAATATCATCGTTGAAGTAATATTATCTCTGTAGTAATATTAACTCTGTAGTAATATTATCTCTGTAGTAAAATCTTTGCAGTAATGTTAACTCTGCAGTAACATTATCTCTGTAGTAATATTATCTCTGTAGTAATATTATCTATGTAGTAATATTAACTCTGTAGTAAAATCTTTGCAGTAATATTAACTCTGCAGTAACATTATCTCTGTAGTAATATTATCTCTGTAGTAATATTATCTATGTAGTGAAATCGTTGAAGTAATATTATCTCCGTAGTAATATTAACTCTGTAGTAATATTATCTATGTAGTAATATCGTTGAAATAGTATTAACTCTGCAGTAATATTATCTCTGTAGTAATATTATCTCTGTAGTAATGACAGTAGTAATATTAACTCTGTAGTAATGACAGTAGTAATATTAACTCTGCAGTAATAATATCTCTGTATTAATAGTAACTCTGTAGTAATATTAACTCTGTAGTAATATTATCTCTGTAGTAATATTAACTCTGTAGTAATATTATCTCTGTAGTAATATTATCTATGTAGTAAAATCTCTGTAGTAATATTAACTCTACAGTAATATTATCTCTGTAGTAATATTAACTCTGTAGTAATATTATCGCTGTAGTAATATTATCTATGTAGTAAAATCTCTGTAGTAATATTAACTCTGCAGTAATATTATCTCTGTAGTAATATTATCTCTGCAGTAATAACAGTAGTAATATTAACTCTGTAGTAATGACAGTGGTAATAATTCTATAGGAATGACAGTAGCAATGGTAACTCTGTAGTAATGACAGTAGTAATATTAACTCTGTAGTAATAACTGTAGTAATATTAACTCTTTAGTAATAACAGCAGTAATATTAACTCTGCAGTAATAACAGTAGTAACATTAACTCTATAGTAATGACAATAGTAATATTATCTCTGTAGTAATGACAGTAGTAATATTAACTCTGCAGTAATGTTATCTCTGTAGTAATATTAACTCTGTAGTAATATTCTCTCTGTAGTAATATTATCTCTGTAGTAATATTATCTATGTAGTCAAACCTTTGCAGTAATATTATCTCTGTAGTAATATTATCTCTGTAGTAATATTAACTCTGTAGTAATATTATCTCTGTAGTAATATTATCTATGTAGTAAAATCTTTGCAGTAATATTAACTCTGTAGTAATATTATCTCTGTAGTAATATTAACTCTATAGTAATATTATCTCTGTAGTAGTAATATCTATGTAGTAAAATCTTTGCAGTAATATTAACTCTGTAGTAATATTATCTCTTTAGTAATATTATCTATGTAGTAAAATCCTTGCAGTAATATTAACTCTGCAGTAATATTATCAATGTAGTAATATTAACTCTGTAGTAATATTATCTCTGTAGTAATATTATCGATGTAGTAAAATCTTTGCAGAAATATTAACTCTGCAGTAATATTATTAATGTAGTAATATTATCAATGTAGTAAACTATTTGCAGTAATATTAACTCTGTAGTAATATTCTCTGTAGTAATATTAACTCTGTAGTCACATTATCTCTGTAGTAATATTTACTCTATAGTAATATTATCTCTGTAGTAGTAATATCTTTGCAGTAATTTTAACTCTGCAGTAATATTATCAATGTAGTAATATTATCAATGTAGTAAAATATTTGCAGTAATATTATCTATGTAGTAAAATCTTTGCAGTAATATTAACTCTGTAGTAATATTATCTCTTTAGTAATATTATCTATGTAGTAAAATCCTTGCAGTAATATTAACTCTGCAGTAATATTATCAATGTAGTAATATTAACTCTGTAGTAATATTATCTCTGTAGTAATTTTATCGATGTAGTAAAATCTTTGCAGAAATATTAACTCTGCAGTAATATTATCAATGTAGTAATATTATCAATGTAGTAAACTATTTGCAGTAATATTATCAATGTAGTAATATTATCAATGTAGTAAAATATTTGCAGTAATATGATCTATGTAGTAAAATCTTTGCAGTAATATTAACTCTGTAGTAATATTATCTCTGTTGTAATATTAACTCTATAGTAATATTATCTCTGTAGTAGTAATATCTATGTAGTAAAATCTTTGCAGTAATATTAACTCTGTAGTAATAATATCTCTTTAGTAATATTATCTATGTAGTAAAATCTTTGCAGTAATATTAACTCTGTAGTAATATTATCTCTGTAGTAATATTATCTATGTAGTAAAATCTTTGCAGTAATATTAACTCTGTAGTAATATTATCTCTGTAGTAATATTAACTCTATAGTAATATTAACTCTGTAGTAAAATTATCTCTGTAGTAATATTTACTCTATAGTAATATTATCTCTGTAGTAATAACAGCAGTAATATTATCTCTGTAGTAATGACAGTAGTAATATTAAATCAGTAGTAATGACAATAGTAATAGTAACTGTGTAGTAATGACAGTAGTAAAATTAACTGTGTAGTAATGACAGTAGTAATATTAACTCTGTAGTAATAACAGTAGTAATATTAACTCTGTAGTAATGACAGTAGTAATATTATCTCTGTAGTAATGACAGTAGTAATATTAACTCTGTAGTAATATTAGTAGTAATATTATCTCTGTAGTAATAACAGTAGTAATATTATCTCTGATGTAATAAAAGTAGTAATATTAACTCTGTAGTAATGACAGTAGTAATATTATCTTTGTAGTAATAACAGTAGTAATATTAACTCTAGTTATAACAGTAGTAATATTATCTCTGATGTAATAACAGTAGTAATAGTAACTCTGTAGTAATGACAGTAGTAATATTATCTCTGTAGTAGTAACAGTAGTAATATTAATTCTGTAGTAATAACAGTAGTAATATTGACTCTGTAGTAATGACAGTAGTAATATTAACTCTGATGTAATAACAGCAGTAATATTGTCTCTGATGTAATAACAGCAGTAATATTAACTCTGATGTAATACCACTAGTAATATTAACTCTGATGTAATAACAGCAGTAATATTATCTCTGATGTAATAACAGCAGTAATATTAACTCTGATGTAATAACAGCAGTAATATTATCTCTGATGTAATAACAGTAGTAATATTAACTCTGATGTAATAACAGTAGTAATATTATCTCTGATGTAATAAGAGTAGTAATATTATCTCTGATGTAATAACAGTAGTAATATTATCTCTGTAGTAGTAACAGTAGTAATATTAACTCTGTAGTAATAACAGTAGTAATATTAACTCTGTAGTAGTAACAGTAGTAATATTAACTCTGTAGTAATAACAGTAGTAATATTAACTCTGTAGTAATAACACTAGTAATATTACGTCTGATGTAATAACAGTAGTAATATTAACTCTGTAGTAATGACAGTGGTAAAATTATCTCTGTAGTAGTAACAGTAGTAATATTAATTCTGTAGTAATAACAGTAGTAATATTAACTCTGATGTAATAACACTAGTAATATTATGTCTGATGTAATAACAGTAGTAATAGTAACTCTGTAGTAATGACAGTAGTAATATTATCTCTGTAGTAGTAACAGTAGTAATATTAATTCTGTAGTAATAACAGTAGTAATATTAACTCTAGTTATAACAGTAGTAATATTATCTCTGATGTAATAACAGTAGTAATAGTAACTCTGTAGTAATGACAGTAGTAATATTATCTCTGTAGTAGTAACAGTAGTAATATTAATTCTGTAGTAATAACAGTAGTAATATTAACTCTGATGTAATAACACTAGTAATATTAACTCTGATGTAATAACAGCAGTAATATTATCTCTGATGTAATAACAGCAGTAATATTAACTCTGATGTAATAACAGCAGTAATATTATCTCTGATGGAATAACAGTAGTAATATTAACTCTGTAGTAATAACAGTAGTAATATTATCTCTGATGTAATAACAGTAGCAATATTATCTCTGATGTAATAAGAGTAGTAATATTATCTCTGATGTAATAACAGTAGTAATAGTAACTCTGCAGTAATAACATTAGTAATATTATCTCTGTAGTAGTAACAGTAGTAATATTAACTCTGTAGTAATAACAGTAGTAATATTAACTATGTAGTAGTAACAGTAGTAATATTAACTCTGTAGTAATAACAGTAGTAATATTAACTCTGATGTAATAACACTAGTAATATTAACTCTGATGTAATAACAGCAGTAATATTATCTCTGATGTAATAACAGCAGTAATATTAACTCTGATGTAATAACAGCAGTAATATTATCTCTGATGTAATAACAGTAGTAATATTAACTCTGTAGTAATAACAGTAGTAATATTAACTCTGTAGTAATAACAGTAGTAATATTATCTCTGTAGTAATAACAGTAGTAATATTAACTCTGTAGTAATAACAGTAGTAATATTAACTCTGTAGTAATGACAGTAGTAATATTATCTCTGATGTAATAACAGTAGTAATATTATCTCTGTAGTAATAACAGTAGTAATATTAACTCTGATGTAATAACAGCAGTAATATTATCTCTGATGTAATAACAGCAGTAATATTATCTCTGATGCAATAACAGTAGTAATATTATCTCTGATGCAACAACAGTAGTAATATTATCTCTGATGTAATAACAGTAGTAATATTAACTCTGATGTAATAACAGCAGTAATATTGTCTCTGATGTAATAACAGCAGTAATATTAACTCTGATGTAATACCACTAGTAATATTAACTCTGATGTAATAACAGCAGTAATATTATCTCTGATGTAATAACAGCAGTAATATTAACTCTGATGTAATAACAGCAGTAATATTATCTCTGATGTAATAACAGTAGTAATATTAACTCTGATGTAATAACAGTAGTAATATTATCTCTGATGTAATAAGAGTAGTAATATTATCTCTGATGTAATAACAGTAGTAATATTATCTCTGTAGTAGTAACAGTAGTAATATTAACTCTGTAGTAATAACAGTAGTAATATTAACTCTGTAGTAGTAACAGTAGTAATATTAACTCTGTAGTAATAACAGTAGTAATATTAACTCTGTAGTAATAACACTAGTAATATTACGTCTGATGTAATAACAGTAGTAATATTAACTCTGTAGTAATGACAGTAGTAAAATTATCTCTGTAGTAGTAACAGTAGTAATATTAATTCTGTAGTAATAACAGTAGTAATATTAACTCTGATGTAATAACACTAGTAATATTATGTCTGATGTAATAACAGTAGTAATAGTAACTCTGTAGTAATGACAGTAGTAATATTATCTCTGTAGTAGTAACAGTAGTAATATTAATTCTGTAGTAATAACAGTAGTAATATTAACTCTAGTTATAACAGTAGTAATATTATCTCTGATGTAATAACAGTAGTAATAGTAACTCTGTAGTAATGACAGTAGTAATATTATCTCTGTAGTAGTAACAGTAGTAATATTAATTCTGTAGTAATAACAGTAGTAATATTAACTCTGATGTAACAACACTAGTAATATTAACTCTGATGTAATAACAGCAGTAATATTATCTCTGATGTAATAACAGCAGTAATATTAACTCTGATGTAATAACAGCAGTAATATTATCTCTGATGTAATAACAGTAGTAATATTAACTCTGTAGTAATAACAGTAGTAATATTATCTCTGATGTAATAACAGTAGTAATATTATGTCTGATGTAATAAGAGTAGTAATATTATCTCTGATGTAATAACAGTAGTAATAGTAACTCTGCAGTAATAACAGTAGTAATATTATCTCTGTAGTAGTAACAGTAGTAATATTAACTCTGTAGTAATAACAGTAGTAATATTAACTATGTAGTAGTAACAGTAGTAATATTAACTCTGTAGTAATAACAGTAGTAATATTAACTCTGATGTAATAACACTAGTAATATTAACTCTGATGTAATAACAGCAGTAATATTATCTCTGATGTAATAACAGCAGTAATATTAACTCTGATGTAATAATAGCAGTAATATTATCTCTGATGTAATAACAGTAGTAATATTAACTCTGTAGTAATAACAGTAGTAATATTAACTCTGTAGTAATAACAGTAGTAATATTATCTCTGTAGTAATAACAGTAGTAATATTAACTCTGTAGTAATAACAGTAGTAATATTAACTCTGTAGTAATGACAGTAGTAATATTATCTCTGATGTAATAACAGTAGTAATATTATCTCTGTAGTAATAACAGTAGTAATATTATCTCTGATGTAATAACAGTAGTAATATTAACTCTGATGTAATAACAGCAGTAATATTATCTCTGATGTAATAACAGCAGTAATATTATCTCTGATGCAATAACAGTAGTAATATTATCTCTGATGCAATAACAGTAGTAATATTATCTCTGATGTAATAACAGTAGTAATATTAACTCTGATGTAATAACAGCAGTAATATTATCTCTGATGTAATAACAGCAGTAATATTATCTCTGATGCAATAACAGTAGTAATATTATCTCTGATGCAATAACAGTAGTAATATTATCTCTGATGCAATAACAGTAGTAACATTATCTCTGTAGTAATATCAGTAGTAATATTATCTCTGATGTAATAACAGCAGTAATATTATCTCTGATGCAATAACAGTAGTAATATTATCTCTGATGCAATAACAGTAGTAACATTATCTCTGTAGTAATATCAGTAGTAATATTAACTCTGATGTAATAACAGCAGTAATATTATCTCTGATGTAATAACAGCAGTAATATTATCTCTGATGCAATAAAAGTAGTAATATTATCTCTGATGCAATAACAGTAGTAATATTATCTCTGATGTAATAACAGTAGTAATATTAACTCTGTAGTAATGACAGCAGTAATATTGTCTCTGTAGTAATAATAGTAGTAATATTAACTCTGTAGTCATGACAGTAGTAATATTATCTCTGTAGAAATAACAGTAGTAACATTATCTCTGTAGTAATATCAGTAGTAATATTATCTCTGATGTAAAGACAGTAGTAATATTATCTCTGTAGAAATGACAGTAGTAATATTATCTTTGTAGTAATAACAGTAGTAATATTAACTCTAGTTATAACAGTAGTAATATTATCTCTGTAGTAATAACAGTAGTAATACTAACTCTGATGTAATAACAGTAGTAATATTATCTCTGTTGTAATAACAGTAGTAATATTATCTCTGATGTAATAACAGTAGTAATAGTAACTCTGCAGTAATGACAGTAGTAATATTATCTCTGTAGTAGTAACAGTAGTAATATTAATTCTGTAGTAATAACAGTAGTAATATTAACTCTGTAGTAGTAACAGTAGCAATATTAACTCTGTAGTAATAACAGTAGTAATATTAACTCTGTAGTAATAACAGCAGTAATATTATGTCTGATGTAATAACACTAGTAATATTATCTGTGTAGTAATAACAGTAGTCATATTAACTCTGTATTAACAACAGTAGTAATATTATGTCTGACGTAATAACAGTAGTAATATTATCTCTGTAGTAATAACAGTAGTAATATTAACTCTGTAGTAATAACAGTAGTAATATTATGTCTGATGTAATAACAGTAGTAATATTATCTCTGTAGTAATAACAGTAGTAATATTATGTCTGATGTAATAACAGTAGTAATATTATATCTGTAGTAATAACAGTAGCAATATTAACTCTGTAGTAATAACAGTAGTAATATTATGTCTGATGTAATAACAGTAGTAATATTATCTCTGATGTAATAACAGTAGTAATATTAACTCTGTAGTAATAACAGTAGTAATATTATCTTTGTAGTAATAACAGTAGTAATATTAACTCTGTAGTAATAACAGTAGTAATATTAACTCTGATGTAATAACACTAGAAATATTGTCTCTGTAGTAATTACAGTAGTGATATTAACTCTGTATTAATAACAGTAGTAATATTATGTCTGACGTAATAACAGTAGTAATAGTATCTCTGTAGTAATAACAGTAGTAATATTAACTCTGTAGTAATAACAGTAGTAATATTATGCCTGACGTAATAACAGTAGTAATAGTATCTCTGTAGTAATAACAGTAGTAATATTATCTCTGTAGTAATAGCAGTAGTAATATTATGTCTGATGTAATAACAGTAGTAATATTATCTCTGTAGTAATAACAGTAGCAATATTAACTCTGTAGTAATAACAGTAGTAATATTATGTCTGATGTAATAACAGTAGTAATATTATCTCTGTAGTAATAACAGTAGTAATATTATGTCTAATGTAATAACAGTAGTAATATTATCTCTGATGTAATGACAGCAGTAATATTAACTCTGATTTAATAACAGCAGTAATATTGTCTCTGATGTAATAACAGCAGTAATATTAACCCTGATGTAATAACAGCAGTAATATTGTCTCTGATGTAATAACAGCAGTAATATTATCTCTGATGTAACAACAGTAGTAATATTATCTCTGATGTAATAACAGTAGTAATATTATCTCTGATGTAATAACAGTAGTAATAGTAACTCTGCAGTAATGACAGTAGTAATATTATCTCTGTAGTAGTAACAGTAGTAATATTAACTCTGTAGTAGTAACAGTAGTAATATTAAATCTGTAGTAATAACAGTAGTATTATTAACTCTGTAGTAATAACAATAGTAATATTATGTCTGATGTAATAACACTAGTAATATTATCTCTGTAGAAATAACAGTAGTAATATTAACTCTGTAGTAATAACAGTAGTAATATTATGTCTGATGTAATAACAGTAGTAATATTGTCTCTGATGTAATAACAGCAGTAATATTAACTCTGATGTAATAACAGCAGTAATATTATATCTGATGTAATAACAGCAGTAATATTATCTCTGATGTTATAATTCTGTAGTAATAACAGTAGTAATATTAACTCTGTAGTAATGACAGTAGTAATATTATCTCTGTAGTAATAACAGTAGTAATACTAACTCTGATGTAATAACAGTAGTAATATTATCTCTGTTGTAATAACAGTAGTAATATTATCTCTGATGTAATAACAGTAGTAATATTATCTTTGTAGTAATAACAGTAGTAATATTAACTCTAGTTATAACAGTAGTAATATTATCTCTGTAGTAATAACAGTAGTAATACTAACTCTGATGTAATAACAGTAGTAATATTATCTCTGTTGTAATAACAGTAGTAATATTATCTCTGATGTAATAACAGTAGTAATAGTAACTCTGTAGTAATGGCAGTAGTAATATTATCTCTGTAGTAGTAACAGTAGTAATATTAATTCTGTAGTAATAACACTAGTAATATTAACTCTGTAGTAGTAACAGTAGCAATAATAACTCTGTAGTAATAACAGTAGTAATATTAACTCTGTAGTAATAACAGTAGTAATATTATGTCTGATGTAATAACACTAGTAATATTATCTGTGTAGTAATAACAGTAGTGATATTAACTCTGTATTGATAACAGTAGTAATATTAACTCTGTAGTAATGACAGTAGTAATATTAACTCTGTAGTAATAACAGTAGTAATATTATCTTTGTAGTAATATCAGTAGTAATATTAACTCTGTAGTAATAACAGCAGTAATACTAACTCTGATGTAATAACAGCAGTAATGTTATCTCTGATGTAATAACAGCAGTAATATTATCTCTGATGCAATAACAGTAGTAATATTATCTCTGATGCAATAACAGTAGTAATATTATCTCTGATGTAATAACAGTAGTAATATTATCTCTGTAGTAATAACAGCAGTAATATTATCTCTGTAGTGATGACAGTAGTAATATTAACTATGTAGTAATGACTGCAGTAATATTGTCTCTGTAGTAATAATAGTAGTAATATTAACTCTGTAGTCATGACAGTAGTAATATTATCTCTGTAGAAATAACAGTATTAACATTATCTCTGTAGTAATATCAGTAGTAATATTGTCTCTGATGTAATGACAGTAGTAATATTATCTCTGTAGAAATAACAGTAGTAATATTATCTTTGTAGTAATAACAGTAGTAATATTAACTCTGTAGTAATAACAGTAGTATTATTATCTCTGTTGTAATGACAGTAGTAATATTATCTCCATAGTAATAACACTAGTAATATTATGTCTGATGTAATAACACTAGTAATATTGTCTCTGTAGTAATAACAGTAGTAATATTAACTCTAGTTATAACAGTAGTAATATTATCTCTGTTGTAATAACAGTAGTAATACTAACTCTGATGTAATAACAGTAGTAATATTATCTCTGTTGTAATAACAGTAGTAATATTATCTCTGTTGTAATAACAGTAGTAATATTATCTCTGTTGTAATAACAGTAGTAATACTAACTCTGATTTAATAACAGTAGTAATATTATCTCTGTAGTAATAACAGTAGTATTATTAACTCTGTAGTAATAACAGTAGTAATATTATGTCTGATGTAATAACAGTAGTAATATTATCGCTGTAGTAATAACAGTAGTAATATTAACTCTGTAGTAATAACAGTAGTAATATTATGTCTGATGTAATAACAGTAGTAATATTATCGCTGTAGTATTAACAGTAGTAATATTAACTCTGTAGTAATAACAGTAGTAATATTATGTCTGATGTAATAACAGTAGTAATAGTATCTCTGATGTAATAACAGTAGTAATATTAATTCTGTAGTAATGACAGTAGTAATATTAACTCTGTAGTAATAACAGTAGTAATATTATCTTTTAGTAATAACAGTAGTAATATTAACTCTGTAGTAATAACAGCAGTAATATTAACTCTGATGTAATAACAGCAGTAATATTATCTCTGATGCAATAACAGTAGTAATATTATCTCTGATGCAATAACAGTAGTAATATTATCTCTGTAGTAATAACAGCAGTAATATTATCTCTGTAGTGATGACAGTAGTAATATTAACTATGTAGTAATGACAGCAGTAATATTGTCTCTGTAGTAATAATAGTAGTAATATTAACTCTGTAGTCATGACAGTAGTAATATTATCTCTGTAGAAATAACAGTAGTAACATTATCTCTGTAGTAATATCAGTAGTAATATTATCTCTGATGTAATGACAGTAGTAATATTATCTCTGATGTAATAACAGTAGTAATATTATCTCTGATGTAATAACAGTAGTAATATTAACTCTGTAGTAATGACAGTAGTAATATTAACTCTGTAGTAATAACAGTAGTAATATTAACTCTGTAGTAATGACAGTAGTAATATTAACTCTGTAGTAATGACAGTAGTAATATTAACTCTGTAGTAATAACAGTAGTAATATTATGTCTGATGTAATAACACTAGTAATATTATCTCTGTAGTAATAACAGTAGTAATATTATGTCTGATGTAATAACAGTAGTAATATTATATCTGTAGTAATAACAGTAGTAATATTATGTCTGATGTAATAACAGTAGTAATATTATCTCTGTAGTAATAACAGTAGTAATATTAACTCTGTAGTAATAACAGTAGTAATATTATGTCTTATGTAATAACAGTAGTAATATTATCTCTGATGTAATAACAGTAGTAATATTAACTCTGTAGTAATGACAGTAGTAATATTAACTCTGTAGTAATAACAGTAGTAATATTATCTTTGTAGTAATAACAGTAGTAATATTAACTCTGTAGTAATAACAGCAGTAATATTATCTTTGTAGTAATAACAGTAGTAATATTAACTCTGTAGTAATAACAGCAGTAATATTAACTCTGATGTAATAACAGCAGTAATATTATCTCTGATGTAATAACAGCAGTAATATTATCTCTGATGCAATAACAGTAGTAATATTATCTCTGATGCAATAACAGTAGTAATATTATCTCTGATGTAATAACAGCAGTAATATTATCTCTGTAGTAATAACAGCAGTAATATTATCTCTGTAGTGATGACAGTAGTAATATTAACTATGTAGTAATGACAGCAGTAATATTGTCTCTGTAGTAATAATAGTAGTAATATTAACTCTGTAGTCATGACAGTAGTAATATTATCTCTGTAGAAATCACAGTAGTAACATTATCTCTGTAGTAATATCAGTAGTAATATTATCTCTGATGTAATGACAGTAGTAATATTATCTCTGATGTAATAACAGTAGTAATATTATCTCTGATGTAATAACAGTAGTAATATTATCTCTGATGTAATAACAGTAGTAATATTAACTCTGTAGTAATGACAGTAGTAATATTAACTCTGTAGTAATAACAGTAGTAATATTAACTCTGTAGTAATGACAGTAGTAATATTAACTCTGTAGTAATGACAGTAGTAATATTAACTCTGTAGTAATAACAGTAGTAATATTATGTCTGATGTAATAACACTAGTAATATTATCTCTGTAGTAATAACAGTAGTAATATTATGTCTGATGTAATAACAGTAGTAATATTATATCTGTAGTAATAACAGTAGCAATATTAACCGTGTAGTAATAACAGTAGTAATATCATGTCTGATGTAATAACAGTAGTAATATTATCTCTGTAGTAATAACAGTAGTAATATTAACTCTGTAGTAATAACAGTAGTAATATTATGTCTGATGTAATAACAGTAGTAATATTATCTCTGATGTAATAACAGTAGTAATATTAACTCTGTAGTAATGACAGTAGTAATATTAACTCTGTAGTAATAACAGTAGTAATATTATCTTTGTAGTAATAACAGTAGTATTATTAACTCTGTAGTAATAACAGCAGTAATATTAACTCTGATGTAATAACAGCAGTAATATTATCTCTGATGTAATAACAGCAGTAATATTATCTCTGATGTAATAACAGTAGTAATATTATCTCTGTAGTAATAACAGCAGTAATATTATCTCTGTAGTGATGACAGTAGTAATATTAACTATGTAGTAATGGCAGTAGTAATATTATCTCTGTAGTAGTAACAGTAGTAATATTAATTCTGTAGAAATAACAGTAGTAATATTAACTCTGTAGTAGTAACAGTAGCAATATTAACTCTGTAGTAATAACAGTAGTAATATTAACTCTGTAGTAGTAACAGTAGTAATATTAACTCTGTAGTAATAACAGTAGTAATATTAACTCTGTAGTAGTAACAGTAGTAATATTAACTCTGTAGTAATAACAGTAGTATTATTAACTCTGTAGTAATAACAGCAGTAATATTATGTCTGATGTAATAACACTAGTAATATTATCTCTGTAGTAATAACAGTAGTAATATTAACTCTGTAGTAATAACAGTAGTAATATTATGTCTGATGTAATAACACTAGTAATATTATCTCTGTAGTAATAACAGTAGCGATATTAACTCTGTAGTAATAACAGTAGTAATATTATGTCTGATGTAATAACAGTAGTATTATTTTCTCTGTAGTAATAACAGTCGTAATATTAACTCTGCAGTAATAACAGTAGTAATATTATGTCTGATGTAATAACAGTAGTAATATTGTCTCTGATGTAATAACAGCAGTAATATTAACTCTGATGTAATAACACTAGTAATATTAACTCTGATGTAATAACAGCAGTAATATTATCTCTGTTGTAATAACAGCAGTAATATTATCTCTGTAGTGATGACAGTAGTAATATTAACTATGTAGTAATGACAGCAGTAATATTGTCTCTGTAGTAATAATATTAGTAATATTAACTCTGTAGTCATGACATTAGTAATATTATCTCTGTAGAAATAACAGTAGTAACATTATCTCTGTAGTAATATCAGTAGTAATAATATCTCTGATGTAATGACAGTAGTAATATTATCTCTGTAGTAATAACAGTAGTAATATTAACTCTGTAGTAATGACAGTAGTAATATTAACTCTGCAGTAATAACAGTAGTAATATTAACTCTGTAGTAATATTAGTAGTAATATTATCTCTGTAGTAATAACAGTAGTATTATTAACTCTATTGTAATGACAGTAGTAATATTATCTCTGTAGTAATAACACTAGTAATATTATCTCTGATGTAATAACAGTAGTATTATTAACTATGTAGTAATGACAGTAGTAATATTATCTTTGTAGTAATAACAGTAGTAATAACTCTAGTTATAACAGTAGTAATATTATCTCTGTAGTAATAACAGTAGTAATACTAACTCTGATGTAATAACAGTAGTAATATTATCTCTGTTGTAATAACTGTAGTAATATTATCTCTGATGTAATAACAGTAGTAATAGTAACTCTGTAGTAATGACAGTAGTAATATTATCTCTGTAGTAGTAACAGTAATAATATTAATTCTGTAGAAATAACAGTAGTAATATTAACTCTGTAGTAGTAACAGTAGCAATATTAACTCTGTAGTAATAACAGTAGTAATATTAACTCTGTAGTAATAACAGTAGTAATATTATCTCTGTAGTAGTAACAGTAGTAATATTAACTCTGTAGTAATTACAGTAGTAATATTAACTCTGTAGTAGTAACAGTAGTAATATTAACTCTGTAGTAATAACACTAGTATTATTAACTCTGTAGTAATAACACTAGTAATATTATGTCTGATGTAATAACACTAGTAATATTATCTCTGTAGAAATAACAGTAGTAACATTATCTCTGTAGTAATATCAGTAGTAATAATATCTCTGATGTAATGACAGTAGTAATATTATCTCTGTAGTAATAACAGTAGTAATATTAACTCTGTAGTAATGACAGTAGTAATATTAACTCTGCAGTAATAACAGTAGTAATATTAACTCTGTAGTAATATTAGTAGTAATATTATCTCTGTAGTAATAACAGTAGTATTATTAACTCTATTGTAATGACAGTAGTAATATTATCTCTGTAGTAATAACACTAGTAATATTATCTCTGATGTAATAACAGTAGTATTATTAACTATGTAGTAATGACAGTAGTAATATTATCTTTGTAGTAATAACAGTAGTAATAACTCTAGTTATAACAGTAGTAATATTATCTCTGTAGTAATAACAGTAGTAATACTAACTCTGATGTAATAACAGTAGTAATATTATCTCTGTTGTAATAACTGTAGTAATATTATCTCTGATGTAATAACAGTAGTAATAGTAACTCTGTAGTAATGACAGTAGTAATATTATCTCTGTAGTAGTAACAGTAATAATATTAATTCTGTAGAAATAACAGTAGTAATATTAACTCTGTAGTAGTAACAGTAGCAATATTAACTCTGTAGTAATAACAGTAGTAATATTAACTCTGTAGTAATAACAGTAGTAATATTATCTCTGTAGTAGTAACAGTAGTAATATTAACTCTGTAGTAATTACAGTAGTAATATTAACTCTGTAGTAGTAACAGTAGTAATATTAACTCTGTAGTAATAACACTAGTATTATTAACTCTGTAGTAATAACACTAGTAATATTATGTCTGATGTAATAACACTAGTAATATTATCTCTGTAGTAATAACAGTAGTAATATTAACTCTGTAGTAATAACAGTAGTAATATTATGTCTGATGTAATAACACTAGTAATATTATCTCTGTAGTAATAACAGTAGCGATATTAACTCTGTAGTAATAACAGTAGTAATATTATGTCTGATGTAATAACAGTAGTAATATTATCTCTGTAGTAATAACAGTCGTAATATTAACTCTGAAGTAATAACAGTAGTAATATTATGTCTGATGTAATAACAGTAGTAATATTGTCTCTGATGTAATAACAGCAGTAATATTAACTCTGATGTAATAACACTAGTAATATTAACTCTGATGTAATAACAGCAGTAATATTATCTCTGATGTAATAACAGCAGTAATATTATCTCTGATGTAATAACAGCAGTAATATTAACTCTGATGTAATAACAGCAGTAATATTATCTCTGATGTAATAACAGCAGTAATATTATCTCTGATGTTATAATTCTGTAGTAATAACAGTAGTAATATTAACTCTGTAGTAATAACAGTAGTAATATTATGTCTGATGTAATAACACTAGTAATATTAACTCTGATGTAATAACAGCAGTATTATTATCTCTGTAGTAATAACAGCAGTAATATTGTCTCTGATGTAATAACAGTAGTAATATTAACTCTGTAGTAATAACAGTAGTAATATTATGTCTGATGTAATAACACTAGTAATATTAACTCTGATGTAATAACAGCAGTAATATTATCTCTGATGTAATAACAGCAGTAATATTAACTCTGATGTAATAACAGCAGTAACAGGAGCTTTGCTGTGGTGGCTCCAGCAGTTGTCCAGATTGTTTTGGTCACTGAAGGCCGTTACTGAGACTGTGGGCTGAGCTGTTCTCAGTGAACTTTGACCCCAGGTGTTTGTTTGAAGAGCTGAAGGTCATGTCTTGATCTTGACTCTTAATAAATCTTCAATAAAGCCGAGGTGCCCTGGGGGGCCGCAGCCGTGGAGGACTTTCTCCAGAGAAGATTTCACTCACACTGACCACCCCACCAGCAGCACTGACCACCTGACCAGTGGGTTCTGTTGACTCTGCTCTTTAGCTCTTGCTCCAGGGCACTCTCCTCGAATTAATCTCTTTCTCTCTCTCTCCTCTTTCCGTTTCCTCCCTCTCTCTCTTTCTCGCCCTCTCTCTCTCTCTCTCTCTCTCTCTCTCTCTTTCTCTTTCCTTTTCCTCTATTTTCCTCTCTCTAGCTCTTTTTCTCTCTCTCCCTCTCTCTATCTCTCTCTCTTTCACTCTCTCTTTCCTTATCTTGTCTTTTCTTCTCTGTCTAGCTCTTTATCTCTTTTTCCTCCCTCTCTCTATCTTCCTCTCTTTCACTCTCTCTCTCTTTCCTTTTCCTCCCTTTCTCTCTTTAGCTCTTTATCTCTCTCTCTATCATCCTCTCTCTCTCACTCTTACTTCTCTCCCTCTTTCTATCTTCCTTTCTCTCTCACTCTCTTTTTTTCTGTCTCTCTAGCTCTGTATCTCTCACTTTCTTTCTCTTTTTCTGTAAATCTCTCAATCCCTCTCCCTCTCCCTCTCTGTAACTCTATCACTCTCCCTCTCTGTCTCTCCATAAATCTCTATATACATCTCTCTCTGTAACTCTCTCTATCTCTCTCCCTCTCTCTCTCTGTAACTCTCTATCTCTCTCCCTTGTTAGGGATCTGTAGAGACCTGTGGTGTGTCTGCAGAGATCTGTAGATAGATTGATGGGGTCTGCAGGGGTTGTTGGGAAACTGTAGAGACTTGTGGTGGGTCTGCAGAGGTCTGTAGATAGATTAAAGGGGTCTGTGGGTTGTCTGAGGCCTATAGATAGATTGTTCCAAGTCTGTAGATAGATAGTAGGGACCTGTAGGTGGCCGTAGACGTCTGTAGGTGAATGGTAGTGGTGTATGGGGGTTGATAGGACTCTGTAGAGATGTGTGAGGGGGGCTGTAGATAGATTGTAAGGGTCTATGGGGGCTGTTACAAGTTTGTTTATCGTTTATAGGGAGCCCTGCAGGAGTCTAATTGGATCTGTAGGTGGATGGTAGGTCTATGGGGGTTGTAGATGGTCTGTAGAGGGTCTGCAGATGTCTCTCAGTAAATGATATGGTTCTGCAGGGATGATTACATGTCTGTATATAGTTTGCAGGGACCTGTGGGGGGGTCCGCAGAGGTCTGTAGATATATTGTAGGGGTCTATGGGGATTGATAAATCTCTGTAGAGATCTGTGGATGGTTTGTGGAGGTGTTTACGTAAATGATAGGTGTCTGTGGTGGACATTACGTGTCTGTATATAGTTTGCATGGACATGTGGGGGGTCTTCGGAGGCCTGTAGGTGCTTTTTAGGAGTCTATGTGTTGTATTGTACACTGGGGTCTGTGGGGGTTTGTAGGGGGATCTGCAGGGGGCTGTATTCTGGCTGTGTCTGCGGTTGGCTCTGACTGAATGCTCTGATTCTTTGAGCTGCAACTCTTAAAACGTCCATTCAGGGAAAAATCTCAGTGTGCCCAAAACCTTCGTTACCACGGCGCCCTGCAGGGGCAACAACGACCCCTAACCCCCTCCCCAAGCGTCTTCCAGGCTTTTCGTTTGTAGGGTTGCAGGAGGTCAAGTAAAGGTCTGTGAAGTCTTTGAAGTGAGATTATGAAATGATTATGAGAAATGATTGCTGTGCTGGTCCAAACAAGTTATATTATCTTCTAGCGAGAAACTGTTAATGTTACATAACCATATAACAACATGAAATTATATAAGCTACACATTTCTCACCATGTAAGTATGTTGCTGTAATTTATAGCACTTATGTTTACTGCATTTGGCAAACACTCCTATCCAGAGAGACTTATACTTTACATGTACACAGTTTGGTGAAGGATATGTTATTGGTATAGTGTGGTTGGGGGGGTGAATCTAACCCCAGGCAACATACTGGTATAGTGTAGGGGGGTTACCCAGGTGGAGAGTCAAACCTCAGGACTCTTATTGGTACAGTGTAGGGGGGTTACCCAGGTGGGGAATAGAACCCCAGAACTCTTATTGGTACAGTGTAGGGGGGTTACCCAGGTGGGGAATCAAACCCAAGGACTCATATTGGTACAGTGTGGAGGGGTTACCCAGGTAAAGAATAGAACCCCAGGACTCTTATTGGTATAGTGTACGGGAGTTACCCAGATGAGGACTAGAACTCCAGGACTCTTATTGGTATAGTGTAGGGGGGTTACCCAGGTGGGGAATAGAACCCCAGAACTCTTATTGGTATAGTGTAGGGGGGTTACCCAGGTGGGGAATAGAACCCCAGAACTCTTATTGGTACAGTGTAGGGGGGTTACCCTGGTGAGGAATTGAACCCCAGGACTCTTATTGGTATAGTGTACGGGGGTTACCCAGATGAGGAATAGAACCCCAGGACTCTTATTGGTATAGTGTAGGGGTTACCCAGGTGGGGAATAGAACCCCAGAACTCTTATTGGTACAGTGTAGGGGGGTTACCCAGGTGAGGAATTGAACCCCAGGACTCTTATTGGTATAGTGTACGGGGGTTACCCAGATGAGGAATAGAACCCCAGGACTCTTATTGGTATAGTGTAGGGGGGTTACCCAGGTGGGGAATAGAACCCCAGAACTCTTATTGGTACAGTGTAGGGGGTTACCCAGGTGAGGAATTGAACCCCAGGACTCTTATTGGTATAGTGTAGGTGGGTAACCCAGGTGGGGAATCGACCTGGACCCATATTGTTATAGTGTTGGGGGGACCCAGGTGGGGAATCGACCACCAGAACTCTTATTGGTATAGTGTAGGGGTGTTACCCATATGAGGAATTGGAAAACATTTATACCTTTATAATAATTTATAGGATCAGATTAACAGATATATTGTTTTATGTTTGTCATAAAATACAGCCTGACGCATTCATAATTCATTTATAAATAGAGAGTTTTGAAACATCTATTCAATGAACTCCTCCTCCACCACCCCAGGCCTTAATGCACCCTCTCCAGAAAGCTCTGGGTTTTTTTCTTTATTTTTTCCCGGAAATTCCGTCTTGCTTGCACATTCCTCTTTACAAGTACAAGTGCATTCCTTTCCCTATTAGTTCCTGTCATATCTAAGAGGCTTAGGGGGACCCGGCGTAACCGTAACGACTCGGCCTTCATCCTCTAGTCCTGACAGAGTTAATGCGTTATGGGGGGTTCAGATGGGCTCTGTGGTCTGATGGGCTTATGTGGGCAGTATTTATGGCAGGACTGACTGCAGTAAAACTCCACTATATAACATGTCACGCTAAATCCTTTGTGTCAGTGTTCGAGACAGTCTTAGATACATAATGTCTGGGAAAACACTTGCTGTGTCACACTAATTCACAACCGGCTGCTTCCACCCAAATCCCAGCGAGGATTAACGAGACGTGTCACTCAAAAACTGCTAACGTTGAAATAAAAATCACTAGCATTTAAACTGATTGATTAAAGGTAATAGAGGTTAGCAGTCGAATAAACGGTCGCCGCCTTCTAGTTCTGCTTCACATTCTCATTTGAATGACTTCACTCAAATCCCAACTGGGTGGATATTAGTGGATATTTCGCTCACAAACTGCTGATGTTGATAGCACAAAGGAAAACTAATAGGAATACATTAGCGTTTTAATAAACAAGGCCAGGTTAACATTTTCTTTTCTTTTATTTTTATTTCTTCGTTTTATTTATTCTCATTATTTTAGTTCATTCTTATCTACTTTCAGTAGCCTTGTATTTATTATTATTTCATATTTTTGTATTTATTATTATTACTTAGTTAGTTATTATTTAGTTAAATCTTACCTATTGTTTCTGAATACTTTTATTTATTCTATTTTTAGTTACTTGTTATCTATTGTTTCTGAGCATTTACTATCCTTTTATTTATATTCATTTTACTTCTTATCTACTGTTTCGGAACTTTTACTATCCTCTTATTTACATTCATTTTTAGTTCATTCTTTTCTACTATTTCTGAGCTTTTACTATCCTTTTATTTATATTCATTTTTAGTTACTTCTTATCTATTGTTTCTGAGCTTTTACTATTCTATTATTTATATTCATTTTAGTTACTTCTTATCTACTGTTTCTGAGCATTTACTATCCTTTTATTTATATTCATTTTACTTCTTATTTTTAGTTATAAGTATTTTTAGTTACTTCTTATCTACTCTTTCTGAGCTTTTACTATCCTTTTATTTATATGAATTTAAGTTACTTCTTATCTAATGTTTCTGAGCTTTTACTATCATTTTATTTATATTAATTTTTAGTTAAATCTTACCTATTGTTTCTGAATACTTTTATTTATTCTATTTTCAGTTACTTGTTATCTATTGTTTCTGAGCTTTTCCTATCCTTTTATTTACATTCATTTTTAGTTACTTCTTATCTACTGTTTCTGAGCTTTTCCTATCCTTTTATTTACATTCATTTTTAGTTACTTCTTATCTACTGTTTCTGAGCTTTTACTATCCTTTTATTTACATTCATTTTTAGTTACTTCTTATCTACTCTTTCTGAGCTTTTACTATCCTTTTATTTACATTTTTTTGTTACTTTTTATCTACTGTTTCTGAGCTTTTACTATCCTTTTATTTACATTCATTTTTAGTTACTTCTTATCTACTGTTTCTCTTTTATCATACTTTCACCTATTCTTATTATTTGTTTTATTTCTTACCTATTTTTTTAATCATTTTATTTATTCTTATTATATCCTAGTTCCTGAACTTTCATACTGTTTCTTGTAATTTTTTACATAATTCTTATTTATTGTTACTTATTCCTATCATTTTTGTTATTTCTTGCCTATTGCTTCTGACCTTTATTATACTTTTATACATTATTACTGTTTGTAGTTACTTATCTATTGTTACTATTCTTGCTTTAAATGCCTTATATGGTTGCAATAATGTAACCATTCTTTTAGTATTATAATGCTGCCATTGTTTCTAAATATAAATATAAATATATAAATAAAATATAAATATAAAATGATAATAACGTACACTGCTCTTTTAAATGATATCCAAGTTAAGTTAAATTCACACTGTTTATTTGCTCTTTAAAATATATATCTTTTATAAGCCTATTGCCAAATCAATTAATTATTTTCATTTACTTGATATTTGAACACACAAATGTTTGAAAATTCAGAAAATCAACTGTTTAGATTGCAATCAGACCTATATGCTCAAAAGTAAAAAGTAGTATATTTATGAAATACTATATATATGAAACCTGTTGATTGTACTGAATGTGTCCTACTAACTATATTTAGCTATTGCAATTATTACTGCCTCATGAAGCATTATTAGAGTTTCTAAAGCATTACTATCATGTTCTAAGCCCATTTCTAAGGTTTATGACTATAGTAAGTTTTGATTCGACTCAGTTGAGCTGAAAACTAACCAACACCTGTAAATAAATAAAAGAGATGTGTTCACACTTTATGTATAATAAACATCTATATGATAAAAAGCTGATCCCAACAAAACAGCAGTCAGACTCGGAGACGGTGGAATCGGAGGCATCAAAGCTTCGTTTATCTGATCCGTGTGGTATAAACAAGTTGAAGTGCATCTGACTGGGAGCCCAAACACGCTGTGATCTGAAGAAGGGATCTGTGACGGCGCTCCATCAGAGACACTTCAAATATTGATAAATTATGTTTGAGGGTTTTTTTCTGAGACAGGAGTTAAAAAAAGCTGGAGATCTGGTAGATGTTGGATGTCAACCCGTCGACTTGTCCTCGTTATGAACTGATTTCCAGACAGAACGCTTTAACCACAAACATGCTGGGCGTGTCTCTCAGAGCTCCTCGTTCAGGGTTTCCATTGCTGCCGGTGAGGAACCATCAGGGTCTATTGGACCTTCAGGACTAACGGTTTCTGAGATCTACATGTCTGGAATGTAATAGAATCTTCTTGATTGCTGAGCTGTAAAATGCTCAGCAACAAATGAACCAATCAGCGTTGTTTACTCCGAGGTATGTAGCAAGCAAGCTCTTCCAATGGTGGTCATTACATTCAATGATGTTGAGGTTCTGGGCTCTGGGGTTGTCAGCTCATTCAGTGATGTTGAGGTTCTGGGCTCTGTGGTGGTCAGTCCATTCAGTGATGTTGAGGTTCTGGGCTCTGGGGTTGTCAGCTCATTCAGTGATGTTGAGGTTCTGGACTCTGGGGTTGTCAGCTCATTTATTGATGTTGAGGTCTAGACTCTGGATTGACCTGTCCATTCAGTGATTTTGAGGTTCTGCATTCTACATTGGTCAGTCCACTTGGTGATATTGAGGTTCTGGATTCTATGGGAGTAAGTTAATTCAGTGATATTAAGGGTCTGGACTCTAGGGTAGTCGGTCTTATTAGCAATGTTGAGGACCCCATGGGAGAACGTTCATCGAGTGATGTTGAGGTTCTGGCCTTTGGGGTGGTCAGTCCATTTAGTGATGTTGAAGTTCTGTATTTTGAGGTGGTCAGCCCATTCAGTTCGGGGTTGAGGTTCTGGACTCTGGGGTGGTCAGTCCATTTAGTGATGCTGGGGTCTGGACTCTGGGGTGATCAGTCCATTCAGTGATGTTAAGGTTCTGGAGTGGATTGTTGGTGGGCTTAGCAGGTCTTCCAGATGGTTGTTAGGATTCCTAGTTTTATTTGAAGCCTTGAATCAGTTTTTGAACTCCAGTCGTTTTCCTCTGACCTCCTTTGTTCTGCATCTGATCTCTCCTGTTTCGGTTTCACATCCAGGGTGATGTTGAGATGTTTGTCTTCTAAAATCAGGCTAATGAAATACAGGCTGAATAACGTTCAGGCAGTTTGTGGATGCTGTTAGTTACTTAAAAGAGATGTGTTCACACTTTATGTATAATAAACATCTATATGATAAAAAGCTGATCCCAACAAAACAGCAGTCAGACTCGGAGACGGTGGAATCGGAGGCATCAAAGCTTCGTTTATCTGATCCGTGTGGTATAAACAAGTTGAAGTGCATCTGACTGGGAGCCCAAACACGCTGTGATCTGAAGAAGGGATCTGTGACGGCGCTCCATCAGAGACACTTCAAATATTGATAAATTATGTTTGAGGGTTTTTTTCTGAGACAGGAGTTAAAAAAAGCTGGAGATCTGGTAGATGTTGGATGTCAACCCGTCGACTTGTCCTCGTTATGAACTGATTTCCAGACAGAACGCTTTAACCACAAACATGCTGGGCGTGTCTCTCAGAGCTCCTCGTTCAGGGTTTCCATTGCTGCCGGTGAGGAACCATCAGGGTCTATTGGACCTTCAGGACTAACGGTTTCTGAGATCTACATGTCTGGAATGTAATAGAATCTTCTTGATTGCTGAGCTGTAAAATGCTCAGCAACAAATGAACCAATCAGCGTTGTTTACTCCGAGGTATGTAGCAAGCAAGCTCTTCCAATGGTGGTCATTACATTCAATGATGTTGAGGTTCTGGGCTCTGGGGTTGTCAGCTCATTCAGTGATGTTGAGGTTCTGGGCTCTGTGGTGGTCAGTCCATTCAGTGATGTTGAGGTTCTGGGCTCTGGGGTTGTCAGCTCATTCAGTGATGTTGAGGTTCTGGACTCTGGGGTTGTCAGCTCATTTATTGATGTTGAGGTCTAGACTCTGGATTGACCTGTCCATTCAGTGATTTTGAGGTTCTGCATTCTACATTGGTCAGTCCACTTGGTGATATTGAGGTTCTGGATTCTATGGGAGTAAGTTAATTCAGTGATATTAAGGGTCTGGACTCTAGGGTAGTCGGTCTTATTAGCAATGTTGAGGACCCCATGGGAGAACGTTCATCGAGTGATGTTGAGGTTCTGGCCTTTGGGGTGGTCAGTCCATTTAGTGATGTTGAAGTTCTGTATTTTGAGGTGGTCAGCCCATTCAGTTCGGGGTTGAGGTTCTGGACTCTGGGGTGGTCAGTCCATTTAGTGATGCTGGGGTCTGGACTCTGGGGTGATCAGTCCATTCAGTGATGTTAAGGTTCTGGAGTGGATTGTTGGTGGGCTTAGCAGGTCTTCCAGATGGTTGTTAGGATTCCTAGTTTTATTTGAAGCCTTGAATCAGTTTTTGAACTCCAGTCGTTTTCCTCTGACCTCCTTTGTTCTGCATCTGATCTCTCCTGTTTCGGTTTCACATCCAGGGTGATGTTGAGATGTTTGTCTTCTAAAATCAGGCTAATGAAATACAGGCTGAATAACGTTCAGGCAGTTTGTGGATGCTGTGCCTGTGTTTTGTGTAGCGACGGTCTCCGTTTGGAAACAGAGAAACAAACACTTCGGTTTACTGGAGTCAGGCGGACGAGCGCGCCAGTGATTGAGTTCTCGGAATGTTCTGGCCTGGAGCTGCGGACGCCGGGCCTGATTGGGGGATTTAGAGGGAATGTTTTCGACTCTCTTACTCTGAATCACTCGCGCGCTCTTCGGGAGCCCCGCTGCTTCCCGTTACTTAGCGAAGATGCAGAGTATAGCCAGGTTACTGCGGTCATCTGTTGCCAGAGGTTACCATGCTGTTGGTGGCCATAGCAACATTGTTTCCATGGCTTTTGGCAATGCTTTATTTTTTTGAGCCTCTGGAAGTGCTAAGTTCAGTGCGTGTCTGTTGTGTTGCTGGATATGTACGAGTGCAGCACTGATGTTACACATGGTTTATGACAGATGTGGGTGAACTCCACACTGGGACTCCAGCAGATGTTCGCAGTGGAGCTGCTGACCCCCCCAGGATTCACCATATTGAGAACATACCTCTCGAGCTGTTTAGAAGTTCTAGTTGTTAATGAAGGAATAAAGAAGTTTGCCCAGATTTGAATAGCCAGTATCAGTTGTCAGCATAGGAGCAGTTAGCGTGCTATTGGCTAGCCTGTTAGTTCATGATTGTGTCTGTGATTGATTAGGTTCATGATTGTTTAGCCATGAGCTCTTAGCCAATGATTGATTAGTAGTCTTTGTTTAGCCCAGGAATGGTCAGCTGATGTTTGCTTATCCTAGAAATGGTTAACTGATGTTAGATTAGTGCAGGAATGGTCAGCTAATAGCTGTGGAATCTGTGAATGATTCTTGTATGATTGATTAGCATGTGGTTGGATAGCCTATAACCAGTTAGCCTGTGAATATTTATTGTATGATTGATTAGCATGTGATTATATAGCCTATAACCAATTAGCCTGTGAATTGTTATTGTATGATTGATTAGCCTGTGGTTGGATAGCCTATAACCAATTAGCCTGTGAATAGTTATTGTATGATTGATTAGCCTGTGGTTGGATAGCCTATAACCAATTAGTCTGTGAATGGTTGTTGTATGATTGATTAGCATGTGGATGGATAGCCTATAACCAATTAGCCTGTAAATGTTTATTGTATGATTGATTAGCATGTGGTTATATAGCTTATGACCAATTAGCCTGTAAATGTTTATTGTATGATTGATTAGCATGTGGTTGGATAGCTTATAACCAATTAGCCTGTAAATGGTTATTGTATGATTAATTAGCCTGTGGTTGGATAGCCTATAACCAATTAGCCTGCAAATGTTTATTGTATGATTGATTAGCCTGTGGTTGGATAGCCTATAACCAATTAGCCTGTGAATGGTTATTGTATGATTGATTAGCATGTGGTTGTATAGCTTATAACCAATTAGCTTGTAAATGTTTATTGTATGAATGATTAGCATGTGCTTGGATAGCCTATAACCAATTAGCCTGTGAATGGTTATTGTATGATTGATTAGCCTGTGGTTGGATAGCCTATAACCAATTAGCCTGCAAATGTTTATTGTATGATTGATTAGCCTGTGGTTGGATAGCCTATAACCAATTAGCCTGTGAATGTTTATTGTATGATTGATTAGCCTGTGGTTGGATAGCCTATAACCAGTTAGCCTGTGAATGGTTATTGTTTGATTGATTAGCTGGTGAATGTTTATTGTATGATTGATTAGCCTGTGGTTGGATAGTCTATAACCAATTAGCCTGCAAATGTTTATTGTATGATTGATTAGCCTGTGGTTGGATAGCCTATAACCAATTAGCCTGCAAATGTTTATTGTATGATTGATTAGCCTGTGGTTGGATAGCCTATAACCAATTAGCCTGCAAATGTTTATTGTATGATTGATTAGCATGTGGTTATATAGCTTATGACCGATTAGCCTGTAAATGGTTATTGTATGATTGATTAGCCTGTGGTTGGATAGCTTATGACCGATTAGCCTGTAAATGGTTATTGTATGATTGATTAGCATGTGGTTGGATAGCTTATGACCGATTAGCCTGTGAATGTTTATTGTATGATTGATTAGCATGTGGTTGGATAGCTTATGACCAGTTAGCCTGTGAATGTTTATTGTATGATTGATTAGCATGTGGTTGGATAGCCTATAACCAATTAGCCTGCAAATGTTTATTGTATGATTGATTAGCATGTGGTTGTATAGCTTATGTCCAATTAGCCTGTAAATGGTTATTGTTTGATTGATTGGCCTGTGGTTGTATAGCTTATGTCCAATTAGCCTGTAAATGGTTATTGGGTGATTTGATTAGCCTGTGGTTGGTTAACCTCTGACCAAGTAGACAGTGATTGGTCATCGCATGATTGATTAGCCTGTGGTTGGATAGCCTATTACTTATTGGCCTGTAAATGTTTATTGTATGATTGATTAGCCTGTGGTTGGATAGCCTATAACCAAATAGTCTGTGAATGGTTATTGTATGATTGATTAGCCTGTGGTTGTATAGCTTATGACCAATTAGCCTGTGAATGTTTATTGTATGATTGATTAGCCTGTGGTTGGATAGCCTATAACCAATTAGCCTGTAAATGTTTATTGTATGATTGATTAGCATGTGGTTGGATAGCCTATAACCAATTAGCCTGTGAATGTTTATTGTATGATTGATTAGCCTGTGGTTGGATAGCCTATAACTAGTTGGCCTGTGAATGTTTATTGTATGATTGATAAGCCTGTGGTTGGATAGCCTATAACTAGTTGGCCTGTAAATGGTTATTGTATGATTGATTAGCCTGTGGTTGGATAGCCTATAACTAGTTGGCCTGTAAATGGTTATTGTATGATTGATTAGCCTGTGGTTGGATAGCCTATAACTAGTTGGCCTGTAAATGGTTATTGTATGATTGATTAGCCTGTGGTTGGATAGCCTATAACTAGTTGGCCTCTAAATGGTTATTGTATGATTGATTAGCCTGTGGTTGGTTAAATTATGACCACTTTGCCATTGAATGGTACCGGGCAACAATTCTCACTACCTTGCTAATTCAGTGATCCATAAAAGAGACCATGATACAGGAACTGAAAAGACCCCCAAGCAACGAAATATTTCCATAGATTTAATTGAATTTGTCTGTTGGCCTGTGGTGGCCATTCACAATTTTATACCCTTAGCCAATTAGCTGGGAAAGCAACAGCATGGTGTAGCTAAGTTAGTCTTCAATCTATGACCTCCTTATGAGCATTAGCAAATTGGCTAGTGTTACCCAATAAAAATATGGTCACTTACTCTCTGATTGCTTTGCTTTGATTGGTTAGACCATAATTGGATGCACGTTACTGGTTAATCTATAATTAGCTGGCCTCTGAATCGTCAGCCTGTGCTTGGTTATGACTAATTAGACTGTTTTAATCTGTCACTCGTTCATTTTGCCGCTACCCCGACAGACTTCCAGAGATAAAAGACTTTTGTGGTGGCGTGTAGACTCGTGATGGAGAAGCAGATGGTGTTTTTGTTCATTTTTTAAAGAAGTTCATTAGTGTTGCTGTTTAAGTTCAAGTTCATTACGGAGCGCTCGCACATGCAGAGGCAGTGAGGATGTGAAAGGTCAGAGAAGAAGTTGTGATGACGCCGTCGAGGGCGGCACATTTACAGCTTAAATATCAAACACACACAGTGAAGGAAGAACTTCAGAACCAATGCTGAGTGACGCATCTCTCTCTCTCTCTCTATCTCTCTCTTTCTCTATTAGGAATGACATTCACGAGGGCGAGCTGAAATTCCCAACTGGGGGGGATTATTCGTAATTATATTTATTTTTATAAAGGTTAATTTAAGTGCCCCCGTTATCTGAAATCAAACTTATGGTGACGAGTGGGTGAGGAACCTTGAATATTAAGCCGAGGCCTTCAGTTCAGATCACGTGTGTTGAAGCTCCAGCAGAAAAACACCTCTATGGTGGTCATTTCTACTAGCCCCCCTATGGGACTTGCAGTGGTAACTGAGCGCCGGTTGTTCATTTTTTGGGCATTCTAGATTAGAGCTGGTGTATCTAGAACTCCCAGAAGGACTAGAGTGATGTGTATACATACATTGACCACAGCATTAAAACCACCTCACACGTTGTCCACTGTATTAGCTCCACTGACCATACAGGAGCTCCACTCACAGACTGTAGTTCATCTGATTCTCTGTATACTTTATTACTCTGTTCTTTAATAAACAGGACCCCCACATGACCACCACAGAGCAGATACTATTAGGGAGGTGGTGGTGGTGTGTTAGTGTGTGTTGTGCTGGTGTGAGTGGATCAGATTAACCACTGTGTCCACTCACTGTCCACTCTATTAGACACTCCTACTACTTGCTGGTCCACCTTGTAGATGTAAAGTCAGAGACAGTAGCTCATCTGCTGCTGCACAGTTTGTGTTCCTCTAGTTCTTCATCAGTGGACACAGGACGCCGCCCACAGGACACTGCTGTCTGGATAGTTTTGGTTGGTGGACGATTCTTAGTCCAGCAGTAACACTGAGAGGTCTGATCCACTCACACCAGCACATCACACACTAGTGTACTTGCTCTGTGGTGGTCCTGTGGGGGTCCTGATCATTAAAGAACAGAGTAATAAAGTATACAGAGAATCAGATGAACTACAGTCAGTGAGTGGAGGTCCTGTATGGTCAGTGGAGCTGATACAGTGGACAGTGAGTGGAGGTCCTGTATGGTCAGTGGAGCTGATACAGTGGACAGTGAGTGGAGGTCCTGTATGGTCAGTGGAGCTGATACAGTGGACAGTGAGTGGAGATAAGGAGATGATGTTAAGGTAATGGCTGGTCGGTGTGGTGTAGATATAGTGTAGTGACAGTTAGACCTCACGAACCAATAGACACCCAGAGAAAGAGTCAAACGCAGGCACTGAACCAATCCAAATTTCTATTACAGCTGGGAGGCGGGACATTTCCCAAACAGGTAATCCTCCATGAGCTGGTGTTCAGTGAGAGGAGCTGCAGTGAACTAATCCAGTAAAGTGTTTCACTGTGACACACAGACTAATGAACACTCCCAGTTTGAATTCACTGAATGTCAGTAGTAATATCCTTTACTGTTGCTGTACTAAAGGCCGTGCCTACCTTGTTTATTGTGGTGGAGGAACACTGTTTAATCTGTGTGGTCACCATATAGGTTTATTCCTTCTGTAGTCAGTCTGATAGACAGCAACTCAAAACACAGTCATATTGCTGCTTAAACTAGTTTACAAGGAAATATATCTGTGAGAAGATGTGTTTCTGAGTTGTTGGCCAATCAGAGATGGTGTTGCTGACTTGTCAACAAATCAGAACAGTGTCCCCTAATTGTAGACCAATCAGAGGATGTGTGCCTGACTTGTTGACCAATCAGAAGATGTGTTTGACTTGTCGACCAATGATAGGCCCGGTTCCTGACTTGTTTATCAATCAGAGGCAGTGTTCCGTACTTGTCGACCAATGATAGGCCCTGTTCCTGACATGTTTATTAATCAGAGGCAGTGTTCTTTACTTGTTGACCAATGATAGGTCCTGGTCCTGACTTGTTTATCAATCAGAGGCCGTGTTCCTGACTTGTCGACCAATGATAGGCCCTGTTCCTGACATGTTTATCAATCAGAGGTAGTGTTTTTTACTTGTCGACCAATGATAGGCCCTGTTCCTGACATGTTTATCAATCAGAGGCAGTGTTCTTTACTTGACCAATGAGAGGAACTTTTCCTGACTTCCCGACCAACCAGAGGCCTTGTTCCTAATTTTTCACCCAGTAAGAGACTGTGTTCTTCATAATTAGAGGCCCTTTTCCAGACTTGTTGATCAATCAGAGGACACGTTCCTGACTTGTTGAGCCACCGGAGGCTTTGTTCCTAATTTGTCACCCAGTAAGAGGCTATATATCTGACTTGTCAACCGATGAGGGGCCATGTTCCTGACATGTTAACCAATTGGATGTTATGTGCCTCATTTTTCATCCAGTGAGAGGCTTTGTTTCCTAATTGTTGACCAATCAGAGGCCATGTGCCTGGTAGCAAGTCAGAGGATATGTGTCTGACTTGTTGATCAGTCAGAGGATGTGTGCCTGACCTGTTGACCAGTGAAATGCTGTGTTCCTGACTTATCAACCAATCCGAGAACCTGTTCCTGACTCATTGTTGACCAATGAGAGGTCAAGTTTCTGACTTGTCAACCATTCAGTTGCCATGCTCTGGATTTGTCAACCTAGGGTGACTGTGTTTCTGACTTGACCAATAAGGTCCTGATGTATCGACCAATCCGAGGTCCTGTTCCTTATTCTTTGACTACTCAGAGGTCAGGCTAGGTTTCTGACTTGTCAACCAATCAGAGGCTAGGTGTTCCTGACATGTCGACCAATCAGAGGCTGTATTTTTGACTTGTGAGCTAATTAGAGGCTAAGTTTCTGACTTGTCAATCAATCAGAGACTGTGTGCCTGACTTGTGGACCAGTCATAAGCTTTGTTCCTGGTTTGTTGCCCAGGGAGAGGCTGTGTTCCTGACTTGTCGACTAATCAGAGGCTAGGTTGCTGACTTGTTAACCAATCAGAGGCTAGGTTGCTGACTTGTCAGCCAATAAGAGGCTAGGTTGCTGACTTGTTAGCCAATCAGAGGCAGTGTTTCTTTCATGTCAACCAATCAGAGGCTGTTTTTTGACTTGTCAATCAATCAGAGGCTGTGTGTGCCAGTGAGTGATGTTTGCCTGACTTGTGGACCAGTCATGGGCTCTGTTCCTGGTTTGTCGCCCAGGGAGAGACTGTGTTTCTAACTTGTCAACCAATGGGATGCCCTCTTCCTAATGTATCGACCAATCAAAGACCGTGTTTCTTACATTTGGACTACTCAGAGGTGATCTTCCTCATTTGTTGCCCAGTGAGAGGTTGTGTTGCTGACTTGGTGACCAATGAGAGGCCCTGAACCTGACTTGCTGGCAATCATAGACCCAAAAATCCTCTGTGAATGTATGAAGGTCTCTAATGCCACTCAAAGTCCACAGGCTCTTCTCAGTACTGCTTATTTTAATGATAATTGGTGGGGGGTGGGGGAGAGGGGGTGGGCACCAAACTATCACTTTAAAAGCATCTCACCTTCCTCTGCTTTCTACCTCTTACTCATGCTCCCTCACTCATGCTCTCTTTCACTCTTTCTGCTGAGCTTTATCAAAGTGACAGTGTGATATTCCAGCCAGAGAGAGAGTAAGAGAGAGAGAGAGAGAGAGAGAGAGAGAGAGAGAGGGAGAAATTGGCAGGCAGAAAAAGAGAGAGAAAATAGATAGCAGAGGGAAAAGGCTGATAAAGGACAGAAGGGGTAAAAAGACAGGAAGATAACTGGCAGAGAGATGAAAGAGAAGCAAGAGAGAAGGATGGACACGAAGCTGGGAGAGCAAGACAAACAAGAGCGAGAAATGGAAAAGACACAAACTTGGGAGAGGAAAAGTAAGCGAGATAGACAGAACCTTCAGAGAGAGGCAGCGACAGATAGACAGTACATTCAGAGAGAGAGATAGAGAGAACCTTCAGAGAGAGATAGAGAGAACCTTCAGAGACAGACAGAGAGAACCTTCAGAGATAGATATGGAGAAACTTCAGAGATAGAGAGAACCTTCAGAAAGAGATAGAGAGAACCTTCAGAGATATATATATAGAGAAACTTCAGAGAGAGAAAGATAGATAGAACCTTCAGAGATAGATAGAGAGAAACTTCAGAGATAGATAGTCAGAACCTTCAGAGAGATATACCTTCAAAGAGAAGCAGAGAGAACCTTCAGAGATATATATAGAGAAACTTCAGAGAGAGAAAAATAGATAGAACCTTCAGAGAGAGATATACCTTCAAAGAGAAGCAGAGAGAACCTTCAGAGATAGGTAGACAGAACCTTCAGAAGAGATAGACAGAACCTTCAGAGAGAGAGATAGACAGAACCTTCAGAGAGAGATAGAGAGAACCTTCAGAGAGAGATAGAGACGGAATCTTCAGAGATAGATATAGAGAAACTTCAGAGATAGAGAGAACCTTCAGGGAGAGATAGAGAGAACCTTCAGAGATATATATAGAGAAACTTCAGAGAGAGAAAGATAGATATAACCTTCAGAGAGAGATAGAGAAAAACTTTAGAGATAGATAGAACCTTCAGAGATAGATAGTGAGAACCTTCAGAGAGAGATATACCTTCAAAGAGAAGCAGAGAGAACCTTCAGAGATAGGTAGACAGAACCTTCAGAGAGAGATAGACAGAACCTTCAGAGAGAAAGATAGACAGAACCTTCAGAGATAGGTAGACAGAACCTTCAGAGATAGGTAGACTGAACATTCAGAGAGAGATAGACAGAACCTTCAGAGAGAGAGAGATAGACAGAACCTTCAGAGAGAGATAGAGACAGAATCTTCAGAGAGAGATAGAAAGAACATTCAAAGGGAGAGAGACAGAATCTTCAGAGAGAAAGATAGAGACAGAATCTTCAGAGAGAGATAGAGAGAACCTTCAGAGAGACAGGGAGACAGAATCTTCAGAGAGAGAGATAGACAGAACCTTCAGAGAGAGAGAGAGAGACAGAATCTTCAGAGAGAAAGAGATAGACAGAACCTTCAGAGATAGGTAGAGAGAACCTTCAGAGAGACAGAGAGACAGAATCTTCAGAGAGAGAGATAGACAGAACCTTCAGAGAGAGAGAGAGAGAGACAGAATCTTCAGAGAGAGAGATAGACAGAACCTTCAGAGATAGGTAGACAGAACCTTCAGAGAGAGAGATAGACAGAACCTTCAGAGAGAGATAGAGAGAACCTTCAGAGAGAGATAGAGACAGAATCTTCAGAGATAGATATAGAGAAACTTCAGAGATAGAGAGAACCTTCAGGGAGAGATAGAGAGAACCTTCAGAGATATATATAGAGAAACTTCAGAGAGAGGCAGAGCTAGATAGACAGAACCTTCAGAGAGAGAGATAGGCAGAACCTTCAGAGAGAGATAGAGAGAACCTTCAGAGAGAGATAGAGACAGAACCTTCAGAGAGAGAGATAGACAGAACCTTCAGAGCTAGATAGACAGAACCTTCAGAGAGAGATAGACGGAATGTTAAAAGATAGATGGCACACTGAGAGAGACGGAAAGTTGAGAGAGATAGATGGAATCTTGAGAGAGATAGACGGAATGCTGAGTGAGATAGACAGAACGCTTAGTGAGATAGACTGAACACTGAGAGAGATAGACAGCAAGCTGAGAGAGATAGACAGAGCTTTGAGAAAGATAGACCGAATGTTAAGAGAGATAGACCAAATTTTGAGAGAGACAGACCAAATTTTGAGAGAGACAGACCGAATACTGAGGAAGACAAGACTAAATGTTGTAAGAGGTAGACAGAACGCTGAGTGAGAGAGACGGAATGCTGAGGGAGACAGACTGAATGTTGTGAGAGATAGACGGAGCCGTGACTGAGATAGACAGAATGCTGAGAGAGACAGATGGAATTTTGAGTGAGACAGACAGAATGCTGAGGGAGATAGACAGAACGCTGGGAGAGACAGACTGAATGCTGAGGGAGATAGACAGAACGCTGGGAGAGACAGACGGAATGCTGAGGGAGATAGACGGAATACTGAGGGAGATAGACGGAATTCTGAGAGAGACAGACTGAATACTAGGGAGACAGACAGAATTCTGAGAGAGACAGGCGGAATACTGAGAGAGACAGACAGAATGCTGATGGAGACAGACGGAATGCTGAGGGAGACAGACGGAATACTGAGGGAGACCGAATTCTGAGAGAGACAGACTGAATGCTGAGAGAGACAGACAGAATGCTGAGGGACATAGACGGAATACTGAGGGAGATAGACGGAATTCTGAGAGAGACAGACTGAATACTAGGGAGACAGACAGAATACTAAGAGAGACAGACGGAATGCTGAGAGAGACAGACAGAATGCTGATGGAGACAGACGGAATGCTGAGGGAGACAGACTGAATGCTGAAGGAGACAGACGGAATACTGAGGGAGACAGACGGAATACTGAGAGAGACAGACAGAATGCTGATGGAGACAGACGGAATGCTGAGGGAGACAGACTGAATGCTGAAGGAAACAGACGGAATACTGAGGGAGACAGACAGAACGCTGGGAGAGACAGACTGAATGCTGAGGGAGATAGACAGAATGCTAAGGGAGATAGACAGAATACTGAGGGAGATAGATGGAATACTGAGGGAGATAGATGGAATTCTGAGAGAGACAAACTGAATACTAGGGAGACAGACGGAATTCTGAGAGAGACAGGCGGAATACTTAGAGAGACAGACTGAATGCTGATGGAGACAGACGGAATGCTGAGGGAGACAGACTGAATGCTGAGGGAGACAGACGGAATACTGAGGGAGACAGACAGAATTCTGAGAGAGACAGACTGAATGCTGAGAGAGACAGACGGAATGCTGAGAGAGACAGACAGAATGCTGAGGGAGATAGACGGAATACTGAGGGAGATAGACGGAATTCTGAGAGAGACAGACTGAATACTAGGGAGACAGACAGAATACTGAGAGAGACAGACGGAATGCTGAGGGAGACAGACGGAATGCTGAGGGAGACAGACTGAATGCTGAGGGAGAAAGATGGAATACTGAGGGAGACAGACAGAATTCTGAGAGAGACAGACGGAATGCTGAGGGAGACAGACTAAATGCTGAGGGAGACAGCTGGAATACTGAGTTAGTCAGACAGAATACTGAGTTAGTCAGACGGAATACTGAGGGAGACAGACAGAATGCTGATGGAGACAGACGGAATGCTGAGGGAGACAGACTGAATACTGAGTTAGTCAGACGGAATACTGAGGGAGACAGACAGAATGCTGATGGAGACAGACGGAATGCTGAGGGAGACAGACTGAATACTGAGTTAGTCAGACGGAATACTGAGGGAGACAGACAGAATTCTGAGAGAGACAGACGGAATACTAAGAGAGACAGACAGAATGCTGATGGAGACAGACGGAATGCTGAGGGAGACAGACTGAATACTGAGTTAGTCAGACGGAATACTGTGGGAGACAGACAGAATTCTGAGAGAGACAGACGGAATACTAAGAGAGACAGACAGAATGCTGATGGAGACAGATGGAATACTGAGGGAGACAGACTGAATGCTGAAGGAGACAGACGGAATGCTGAAGGAGACAGACGGAATACTGAGGGAGACAGACTGAATGCTGAAGGAGACAGACAGAATGCTGATGAAGACAGACGGAATTCTGAGGGAGATAGACAGAATGCTGAGAGAGAGATAGATGGAAGGAGAGAGAGAGAGAGAGAGATGGACAGAAAGTTCAGGGAGCAAGAGAGGACTGAAGGAGTGTGGAGTGGATGAGTAGCAGAGAGAAAGAGAGAGAACAGAGCCAGAAGGAAAAAGGGCAACAATGATTGACTCAGAGAAAGAAAGATGAAAGAGACAGAGAGAGAGGAAGTAAATAAAAAGAAGAGAGGGAGAAACTGATGTAGATGAAGATAAATAGAGAGAACGACAGAGTGAGAGAGGAGGTAGAGAGAGCTGTACTCAGCACTGTGTTTTGCCAATACAGCTATCGTGAAGTGAGCGGAGAGACAGAGGGGGAGGAGGGGTACAGAGAGCGAAGGATGAGAGGGGACAGAGAGGAGAGAGAAAGAGGAGATGATGATTGGCAGGGGGAGAGAAGGATGAGAGAGGAGGGTTGGCAGAGAGAGAGAGGCTAAATGAAAGCAGATCAGGATGAGAGGGAGAGAGAGAGAATTGGCAGGAGTGTGTGTGTGTGTGTGTGTGTGTGTGTGTGTGTGTGTGTGTGTGTGTGTACTCTGGTTCACCCTCACTGTCGCTTTCTGATTGGCTCTGTGTTTGTGTGCTTGGCTCTCAGTTGCTTCCGCAGAAGAACACACACACACACACACACACACACACACACACACACACACACACACACACACACAGAGGAGAGCCTGGAGCTCACGCAGCATCTGCCTCCACTCCTGCTGCCAACACACACACAAACATACACACACACACTAACACACAAACATACAAACACTCTCTCTCTTTCTCACACACACGCTCACTTACACATACAAACATACACACTGTCACCCACACATACAGATACACACTAACTATCTCTCACACACACAAACAGATACACAGTAACATACACACTCTCTCTCTCTCACACACACACACACACACAAACAGATACACAGTAACACACAAACATACACATTATCTGTCTCTGACACACACACACACAATAACATACACCCCCCATATACACTTACACATACAGTCATACATAAAACCATACACTCACACACACTCACACAAACATACACTCACACACACATACACTCGCAAAACCGCACACACTCACACAAACATACACTCACACACACATACACTCGCAAAACCGTACACACACTCACATAAACATATACACTCACATACAGAATCACTCACTCACATAAACACACACACACACACACACACACACACACTTACTCATACACACACTTAAACATATACACTCACACACACACTCACATAAACATATACACACACACCCGCACATAAACATATACACTCACACACACACTCTCTCACTCACACAAACATGTACACACACACTTACTCACTCATATAAACATACACACACTCACTCACTCACATAAACATATACACTTACACATACACACACACACAAGCAAACATATACACTTTCACACACACATTTGCTCACATAAACATACACCTACACACACACTTACACACACACACACTCACACAGATAAACATACACACTCAGATAAACATACACACTCACTCAGATAAACATACACACTCACTCACAAAAACATACACTCACACACATTCACTCACTCACTCACATAAACATACACACTCACACACACACACTTACTCATATGAACATATACACTCACACACACACACACACACACTCATACACACACACACTCTGTTTAAACTGTTTAAAAACACTATTTTAAAAGCAGGCGAGGTCAGCGATGAGTAATGAATAATAACGATGAGCACATGGGTGGTTGACATATTTGGCTGAAAAAAAGTTTTAAAAAAATCTTAAATATAAGTCATGGAAATCACTGGGTTATATTCTACCAACTCTTATATTTACAAATATATATGTGGTCTTGTAGATCTTTCCTGAATTTTACATTTATTCACTAGTTTACTGTCTTAGTGACTAAAATTGTCACATGAATGTTATTGTGAATTAAATGAAAAAGGGGTATAAAGTGATAATGTAATTCAATGTATCCTGATTCTATATAAAAGTATAGCATTTCTCACGTGCAAATATGTTACCTTTTGCATTATTTTACTTTATCAACACTCATAGGAAGACGTTTATTCATAATCTTTCAATATACTTCAAATTAATGTGGGAATAGCTTGTTATAAATCTACCAATATTCTTGTAACCTTTGCTGGCACTGTTCTCCATCTGTCACACTGATGAGTTTATGATTAATAACCAAAATGCCTTAATTTTTTAAAATTCCGAATGTCACACCAAATGACATGGTGTCACTCCATATGACGAATCACACCACATAACAATCTGTATGCCAAAATCTGTATAAGCTGCATTTAACAAACAATCAAACTTGGTTTGACAAATGACTGAAATTATTTTCAGTTACAGCAAAATCACAAAATTGTTAAAGAACAGTGAATTCTGCTCAACGTAAAACATTATATAATATACTAGCAAAATGTGTTAAAAGGATGAAATATTCAATAAACTTAACTATTAGCTATAAAATATGCTTCTAAGAACATTATTTATGTATTTAAATGCAGTTTATATCATATAGTGTGACAAAATAATCATATGGTGTGACAAGAAAACCTGTATGTAATTTAATGTAATTAAATTTGGGCATTTTTGTGTAAAACTTGTCACACCAACAGACAGTGCAAAAGGGAACTGAAGCAGAAGTGCTGGATATACTTGGATGTCCTTTTAAGGGGTTGTTCTTCCTCCTGAAAAAAGGAGGACCCCCACTTCCCAAAGGTTTCCTATTTAAAAAAAGGAATATGGCATCACACAATATGATATCTAGTTTTGGGACAAAAGGTTTTAGTTAAGGGTGGCTACAAAATATTATGCCTGAACTTTTAGCCAAGCAAACTCACAAGTAGACATCAGGTTTATTAATATATGATTGAGTAAGCAGAAAATGAATTCATTTTCTTGTTTTTATTCAAAATCTAAATGTGCTTGGGACAGTCACGCCACATTTGGAAGAAAATTGTGAAAAAATGGAATGTTAATCCCATGAATGCTCTTTAAGTTCATATAAAACATCAGTTTCTGAACAATATCACCAGTTTTTGACATATTTTTCTATAAATTACATGTATTTGACACATTGGACCAAAAAAAGGCCATGTCATATCCACTACCCATATACTGTATACTGCAATAAAACAGCTTTAGTATAATGTGTTGTTATGGTAACAGACTAGGAGGGTTTGGGTTAACGTTTATATTAACTTTAGTCAGAAAGTACTGAGATATGTAAAGTTACATTACTCTCTGGCCACGCCCCCAAACTGCTATAGCTGTAAATGACAAGAGAAGAACGTTTTTTGGCTCTAGCATAGACCATGGGTCGAAATGCCTAAAGCTCAGCTCCTGGAGAGAGCATGCAAACTTTTTTAAGGTTATATATGTATATAATCCAGACATTGCATATATAGTTAAAAAGTTTTCTAACAGCAGTATCATGTAATGTAAAGTATCTTGTTTAGTTTGTAAAGTGGTCTTTATTTGGATTTATCAAATAATAAACATAAGTACAGATAATGTTGTATTTTGTTTATTTATTTGTAATTTGCTGTAATTCCATAAATGTTGTTCTACTTCACTATACATACAGTGATTTACTACCTTACCTACAGTGGAATCAGCTTATAGGTAATATTTTAGGGGATAAGGTGGGCTTTGATTCATATTAGCAAATGCGTCCCCCCAATGTCAAACCTGCTCCTATGCCCTTGGTGGTAAATGCTGTAAATCATAATATGTAGTTTTTTTTTAAGATTATTAGAGATTTATTTGCTTAATTTACAAAGTCATTCTTGAATACTCACATTATTTTTGTGTGGTTAATCACAATTATTTGCATTATTTAGTGTAATCACAACTAATCACGTTATTTTGTTTAGCTGATAGCAGTTATTTATGCCATTTGATTTATGTAACCCCATATAATCACCTTGTTTGTGTAGTTAGTTATGATAGTCTGCATTATTTAGTTCAGTTGTTTGTAAGTTATATGCATATGCATGTTTAATTGTGATAATTGCATTGTGATTTCGTATTTGTGGTAATTGCTTTATTTTGTGGTGGTAATCTCAATGGGCTTTTGTTTTTGTGTAGTTAGCTGAAATGCGTTGTCTTAATTTGTGTACCAAATCATTATAAATCACATTATTTTGTGTAGTTAATCATAACTATATAGCATTGTTTTATGTAATTACAATTATTACATATTTAATTTAATTGCAATTATTTACATAATTTTGTATAGTTAATCCCCATTAGTTTCTTGTATATTTAAATGTAATGTATTTGCTTTATATGTAGTTACTAATGATTATTCATGATTTATTCATTTTTATTTAGTTGCAGATTAATTGCATTATTTAGTGTAGAGATATGGGTTGATCACAGTACTGGTTTACATCAAGTGGGGCATTGTGGTAAATGGTACGTATGTGCGGTTTTATGTGTAGCAATTTTGTGTAGTCAATCACAATTATCTGCATTATTTAGTGCAGTTGACTGTAGGTTATATTATTTTGAATGTCTGACTGTGATTACTGGCTTCTTTTGTAAGTTTAATTGTGATTATTGGCTTACTGTGTATGTTTAATTTAGATTTTTGGCTTATTTTGTATGTTTAGTTGTGATTATTGGCTTATTTTTCTATGTTTGATGGTAATTATTGTCTTATTTTGCATGTTTGATTTTGGTTATTGGCTTCTTTTGTAAGTTTAATTGTAATTATTGGTTTATTTTGTATGTTTGATTGTGATTATTGGCTTCTTTGGTGTGTTTAATTGTGATTATTGGCTTATTTTGTAAGTTTAATTGTGATTATTGGCTTATTTTGTATGTTTGATTGTAATTATTGGCTCATTTGGTATATTTGATGGTGATCATTGGCTTATTTTGTAAGTTTAATTGTGATTATTGTTTTATTTTGTATGTTTGATGCTGATTATTGTCTTATTTTTTAAGTTTAATTGTGGTTATTGCCTTTTTTTGTATGTTTGATTGTGATTATTGGCTTCTTTTGAAAGTTTAATTGTGATTATTGGCTTATTTTGTATGTTTCTTTGTGATGATTGGCTTATTTTGTATGTTTGATTGTGATTATTGCCTTGTTTTGTATGTTTAATTGTGATTATTGGCTTATTTTGTATGTTTGATTGTAATTATTGGCTTATTTTGTATGATTGTAATTATTGGCTTATTTTGTATGTTTGATGGTGATTATTATCTTATTTTGTAAGTTTAATTGTGATTATTGCCTTATTTTGTATGTTTGATTGTGATTATTGCCTTATTTTGTATGGGTCATTGTGGTAAATGCTTTTTAGATAGGCATTAATCAGAATGCACAGTTTCTTTAAAAGTTAATTAAGATATTAGGTTATTAGGTTATTAGGTTAATTTGTGTACCAAATCTTGATTAATCACATTATGTTGTTTAGTTAACCACAATTTATTATTTATTTAGTGAAGTTGATTGTAAGTTATGTTATTTTGCATGTTTGATTGTGAATGTTGCATTATTTCCTATGGGTCATTGTGGTAATTGTTTTATTTTGTGGCAGTTTTTTTGTAGTTAATCAAGATGTATTTGCTTAATTTATGTACCAAATTAAGATTACTGACAACTATTTATGTTTTTTTGTGTAATCACAATAATCACATAGTTTTGTTTAGTTAATTGAAATGATTTACATAATTTTGCATAGGTAATCGCCTTTAATCACATTATTTTGTAGTTTCTTGTGTAGTTAGTTGTAATTTGTTTGCTGTTTATGTAGTTAGTAATGATTATTCATGTTAACATCTTTTTCAGTTTCAGATTATTTGCATTATTGACTGCAGTGATCATGATTGATTACATTATTGGGTGTGATCAATTGCGATTACTAATTCTTCAAACGGTGGTATATGTCCTGCTGAATTAAGCTAGTGATGGTTGACATTGTTTCCATGGTTTCATATGGCTAAGGCCATGCCTCTTTTGTGCTGACCAATCACAGATTTGTCGTGTCATATGTTCATCTGTGGAGCTGTTTTGAGCACAGCGTGGTGAGTAAAGCCTCCAGGCGGCATCTAAGTTAGTTTTCTCCACAGTTACGTCATGTTTCACTTGGAAGCACCTGGAACGACGTCTTGGTAGAAGCGTAGTGAGACAGCGAGCCTTAACGGGAACTGTGTTCTATTTTCTCTGACAGTTCGTTCCTCCAGTGAGTTAAAAAAAAAGAAAGAACAGAGTCTGAAGATCTGAAGATTTCAGTGTTCAGAAAAACACCTTTAAACCCCTCACATCACACCAGCGAGGGTGTTTCTCTCCAAGGAGTGTGTGTCCCCAAACGCTCAGATCACTGTGCTTCCTCCATTTAACTCCAGCACACTTTCGCACTAGAGCTAATCTGTGCTCTTCATGAGGCTCTGAAAGGTTTTCCAATGAATCGATCCAAGTTGGAGCGAATTGTTTTCTACAAATTTCTAAAAACTCTAGATAAAGTGGGATGAAATTTTCAAATTCATGATAAATGGAGCCATTTTTTAAAAATTCAATTCAATCATAATTAATTTTTTTAGATTTTAGAGATTTCATAATTTGTCAATAATGAGTTTGTAAAGAATCTAATCAAATTTGGTACAATTGCTAAATAATAAAAAAAAATGCTGTAGAATCTTATTTTATAGATTTTTAAATTGTTTCCTAAGAATGGAATTGAATTGTAATGATATTCATGATATTTTGATAATCTTTTGCTGAAAATGCTGTACGTTTATTCAAATTTAATAATATCTCTAAATTACTTTTTTAAAAATCTGATAACATTTTGGTATTTTAAAAGTAAGATTAAATTGTGATTTATTTGCTTTATATGTAGTTAGTAATGATTTTTCATGTTCACATCTTGTTCAACTTCAGATTAGTTGAGATTAATGAGATTTCACAATTAGCTGCATCATTTTTGTAATGAATCTAATCAAATTTGGTGAAGTTACTGAATAGTTTTCTAAATGAAACTGCAGTTGAATCTTTTTGTATTGAATTTTTGATGTCATAATGAACTGTTTACTAAGAATGGAATTGAAATGTAATGCAATTCATGACATAATTAATGATTGTGAAATTTGAGATTTCATAATTAATCGCGTCTTTTCCATAGAATCGAATCAGTTTGTTGAAAATGCTGAATTTTTGACTTTTAGAATATTTCAAAATTATTTCTTAAATAATCGGATTAAATTGAATTATTTATTTTATAATTGATTGCACTGCTTCCTAAGAATGGAATGGAAATTGATGATATAATAATTGAACTGAATGATTGTAAAATTTGAGATTTCATGCTTGTTTCTTTTCCATAGAATCTAATCAAATTATGTTGAAACCACTGAATCTTTTATTTAAATTTAACCACATTTCTAAATTATTCCTTAAAGAATCTGATTGAATTGTGGTGAATTTACAATATTGTATTATTGTAATAATACAATAATAATGTAAATTATAATATTGTAAATTATCAGATTTTTATAAGAAATTCACAATCAAATCAGATTCAGATAAAATGACCAATTTTCTAAAAAAAAATCCTTTGTTTGGTAAAATCCTTTGTTTTGTCAAGAAAAATATGATGAAGGTTCCATCTTTTTTCTGAAGGATGAAAACTAATATAGTTCAAACTAAGATTTCATAAAACAAACTTCTCTAAAGAATAAAATCAAATTAAATGGTGACTCAATTTAAGATGTTTATAGACATTTCTTGCCGAGACATTTCTTACTTTTGTAATTACTCTAAATCTTACTGAAATTTTCATAATGAAGCTAAATTACATGCGATGAATCTTGTCTTGCAAATCATAAGTGAATCAAATGACTGAATCTAATGAATCATGAAGAAATCAGGTTTTGTAATTGAATGATAATGAATCATTTCTTAAAGAAGAAATAATCAAATGAGGCATCTGAGATTTATAAGCTATGTAGAATCAGAAAACTGGAAACTCTCAAACTGCAGTGTCTAGATTCACAGGTCAGAGGGTCAGTCAGTCTCTCCCTCTCTGTGTCCAGCAGGGGCCTGTCTGTCTCCGTGATGGAGAGATGGTGGGGTTGTGGGGTGTGGACAGACAGTTTTATATCTGAGTGCTGTTTGACCTTTAAAATCTTCAGCTGTCTGTTTATTTCAGTCTACAGCAGATATAATAAAGACAGAGGAGGAAAAGAGAGAAAGAAAAAAAACAGGAAATAGAGAAAGAAATAAAGTTAAAAACAAACAAATATAAAAGGAGAGCTAGTAAACCAAAGAAAGGCAAAAGAAAGACAATGTGAAGAAGAGAGGTGCTACAAATAGAAGGAAAGAAAGAAGAATTAAGAAAAGTAAAAAGAAAACTAAGAGAAAAAAGCACCACAAGGAAAGGGGGAAAATGATGGGGGGGAAAAAGGGAAGAGAAAAAAAGAAGCACCAGAAATCCTGCAATGAAAGAAGTATCAGTAAAAAAAATTTAAAACAGAAAGAGAGTTAAACAGTGGATCAAAAGGACTTACAGGCTTAAAGCAAAAAAGAAAAGAGGGTGAGAGATAAAAGAAGAAAGAAAGAAAATACATAAAAGGTCTGCAAAACAAGATAAATAAAGAAAATGAGAAAGAAAAGAAGGAAAGAAATGAAGGGAGCAAAAACAGAAAATAAATAAAAATAATAGTAAAGTACAAAGAATGACAAGAAACAGACCTGAAAAGAAATGCTGATATGTAAAGAAAAGAGGGATAGCAAAAGAGAGAGAGAGAGGAAAGAAAAGGTAGGAATGTGAAGAGATGAAACAGAAGAACTTCAACACAATAGAAGAGCAGGGCTGCTGAGATAGAGGAGAGGATAAAGAGAGGAAAAGGGAGGATGAGTTTGAATCAGAGGGGGATAGAAGAGGGGGAAGACGGATAGCCTGAGGGAGAGAGGGAGGGAGAGAGGGAGAGGGGGAGAGACGCTGCTGTATAATTTGATCTCCTTTCGCACCAAAACTGAGACACAGCGCCATAAAATATTAATCTAACCAACAATCAGCAAAACTCAATACACACTGAACCTCTCTCGCCCTCTCTCTCTCTCTTTCTCTCTCTATGTCTCCCTCTCTCTGTCACTCTTTCTTCCTCTCTCTCTCCCTCTCCCCCTTTCTCTCTCGTCCTCTCTCTTTCTGTCACCCTCTCTTTCTTTCACCCTCTCTCTCTATCCCTCTCTCTCTCTTTCTTTCACCCTCTCTCCCTCTATCTCTCCCTCTCTCTCTCTGTCTCTCTCTCTCTCTCTGTACAGTTTGTTTTTATTGGAGCTTCTGCTTTTCTCAGTATTTTAGCTCTGTTTTGTGTAGCTCTGGAAACAGACCGAATAAATAAAACAACAGAACAATAACACCACAGATCACAAACTCACAGAACCAATACTGGCACTTCTACTCTTCATCATCATTAACATCATCATCAACACAATCAACAACATCATCATCCTTATCATCAATATCAACATCATCAATATCAACATCATCACTAATATCATCATCATCAATATCATCATCATCAATATCAACATCATCACCACCAATTAACATCAACATCATCATCCACATCATCACCACCAATTAACATCAACATCATCATCCACATCATCATCACCGATTAACATCAACATCATCACCAATTAACATCATCATCCACATCATCATCAGCATCATCAATGTCAACACCATTATCACCATTATCAACATCATTATCATCAATATCATCATCATCATCAACATCCACATCATCATCACCAATTAACATCAACATCTTCATCCACATCATCATCACCAATTAACATCAACATCATCATCATCATCCACATCATCATTACCAATTAACATCAACATCATCATCATCATCAATCATCATCATCATCCACATCATCATCACCAATTAACATCAACATGATAATCCACATCATCACCAATTAACATCAACATCATCATCATCATCAATCATCATCATCATCCACATCATCATCACCAATTAACATCAACATCATCATCCACATCATCACCAATTAACATCAACATCATCATCATCATCAATCATCATCATCATCCACATCATCATCACCAATTAACATCAACATCATCATCCACATCCACATCATCATCACCAATTAACATCAACATCATCATCCACATCATCATTACCAATTAACATCAACATCATCATCATCATCATCATCATCATCAATCATCATCATCATCCACATCATCATCACCAATTAACATCAACATCATCATCCACATCCACATCATCATCACCAATTAACATCAACATCATCATCCACATCATCACCAATTAACATCAACATCATCATCATCATCCACATCATCATCACCAATTAACATCAACATCATCACCAATTAATATCAACATCATCATCCACATCATCATCACCAATTAACATCAACATCATCATCATCATCATCATCAATCATCATCATCATCATCATCCACATCATCATTACCAATTAACATCAACATCATCATCAATCATCATCCTCATCCACATCATCATCACCAATTAACATCAACATCATCACCAATTAACATCAACATCATCATCCACATCATCATCACCAATTAACATCAACATCATCACCAATTAACATCAACATCATCATCATCAATCATCCACATCATCATCACCAATTAACATCAACATCATCACCAATTAACATCAACATTATCATCCACATCATTATCACCAATTAACATCAACATCATCATCATCAATCATCCACATCATCATCATCAATTAACATCAACATCATCATCCACATCCACATCATTATCAACATCAACATCATCGCTAACATCACCATAATCAACATCAACATCATCGCTAACGTCATCATGATCAACATCATCATCAACATCAACATCATCGCTAACGTCATCATGATCAACATCATCATCACCATCAACATCATCACTAACATCATCATGATCAACATCAACCTCAACATCATCACTAACATCATCATGATCAACATCAACAACATCAATAACATAATCATCATCAACATCATCAACATCATCATTGCTAACATCATCATGATCAACATCATTAACATCATCAGTAAAAACATCAACATTATCATCATTAACAGCATCATCATCATTATAATCAAAAACATTATCATCATCATCAACACTATCATCATCATCAACAGCATCAACATCAACTAACCCTAGTCAAAACTAACCATAAACTAACCATAGCCTAAACTAACCTTAGCCTAAACTAACCTAACCTTAACCCTAGACCCAATCCAACTTAAACCTTTGGGTCCCAAATTAACTGAAAAACAGAAGTAGAAGGAGTCTGAAGGCAGCTCTAGCACGGCGACAGGCAGCACTTGGACGACAGCTGATAAGGAACTGCCATTGGAGTTAACTGTGGCCTTCCAGTGACACCTCAGGCAGACACCAGCAGAGGGGTTGGCCTGGTGGCTGCTTCATGGGGAGCGTACAGCTGATACGGTGACAGAGGTGAGTGCGCTGGCTCAGTTTGCATGTCCAACATTCGAGAAGGCAGCACAGGAGGGGTTAACGCTGGGGCGCATCCTGAACTCGTTACTGCTGGAGGAGCATGTGCAGCATGTACGTGGATTAAACCTGTCATTACCGGTTCATGGTAAGCCAGACAGTTGGCCTTGTTCGGCTTGTTCTGATGGGGCTTCTGGATGGTGGACATTGCTAAACCTGTGGAGAGAATGTCTGGCACATGGGTGGGCATTTGCACGCCCCAGGGACTCTGCTCATACTCTGCAAGGTTACCAAGGCAGCTGACCTTTGCAGGGGCTGTGTAGCGTATCAGCATCTTCACAAATGCCACAATATTTTACGTTTTAAAGTTCACCTGAGCGATTAGGTACACCAACTCCATGGGCATTCCCCTTGGGCATCCATCACTGTGAGAAAGACCAAAGAATACAGCAGTGAAGGTTGTTGAGCTGCACAGATCAGGAAAGGACTACCGGTAAACAATGTAAATGCCCATTTCCACAATCATAGGGCAATAATTAAGAAGCCTTAATCAACTGCAGGTGTTCAGAAGCTCCCTATGATGTTAAGGAGAAGAACCTCAGTTTATATTGACCCATACAAGTGAAAAGAATCATCACTGGAGAATTGCAGACATTAGCTATGGTTATCCCAGTCCTCAGGACTAAACCTCATATTCAAGAACCGGTGACGTGAGCTGAATAGGAGAGTCCAAGGAGTGGACCTTGGAATCTGAAGGACCTTGAGAGATTCTGTATGGAGGAATTGTCTCAGATCGCCTGCCAAGTGCTCTCTGGTCTCATTAGATGTTATAGGTTTTGAAAAAAGATAGTCTTTCAAGGGTTCTTTACCCTTGAGACTAGGGTATCTACAGAAGCATGAGCTGGAAAGGATTCCTTGCATTGCGAAACGCTTCTTCAGATGGAAAACGTTCTTCTATTGTGTCATCATATCAAGTCCCTTTGATTCTATTATAGATCCGAGTTTCTATATAGAACCATCTCCATCAATCTGAAGAGCCAACTCACCATGCAAATAATTATTTAGGCATACAAATGCTTCTTTGAGGGCTCGCGGTTCTACCAAACCAATGGTCTTACTTAAGAAAATTTGGAGAAACATGTGTTTTTAAGGTTGCAGCAGAAGACTAAGAGCTGTCTTTGCGAAGGAAGGCTTCGGGAAGAGTTAAAGGAGCTGCAGATTAAAAGAATAGGATGATAAGCAACAATGTTGTTTTCTTTTTAATAGGTTTGCTCATGTTTTCCGTGGGTGCCAATATTTGCGGAGGCCACTGTACAAATGCTCCGCTCTGGGATCCATATGCTTCTTATTATGTTCCTCCTTCATCGGATGAGTTTGCAAACATTTGTGTTTAATTTGCGTCGCATTGATTCGGCCCAGCTCCGTTCCTCAGTGGGCGCGCTGATTAGAGGAGGGCTTAATTGGACATTGTGATGTTGTATAATTGAATAGATTATTTGTTTGGCTTGTATCTCGGAGCAGTGTGTATATGTGTGTGTGTGCGTGTGCATGCATGCAACCATGTGTGTTTGTGTGCGCAATTAATCATTAATGATAGAAAGTGGGCCTGTGCCCTCTAAAGCCTCCGAGTGCCCTCAAAGAACTAGAGGTAATAACGCCATCCATCACTCCACGTGTGAATGTTTATGTGTGTCTGGTCGGGCCCCGGCGCCCAACGTAAAGCATTCCGTGATTAAAAGCCACGGAAAGAAATAAAAAAGCCTGCATCTGATAAAATATCCCCTTCACCTGCTGACCGAGCCGCTTGCCACAGCCGTGAAACAGAGATTGTTTGCTATTAATTCTGAATTTTCAGTGATGGCTTTTGAAGGCTAGCGCCTTTCCAGTTCCTCAAGGACGCCACTTCTTCCCGTATTACTGCCGATGAAATGAATGGAGCTCAGTGCGATTGGTTCCGGCTTCCGGCCTCCATACAATACCCCTCAAAAAAGCCCCGCACGGGTGCACCGCAGTCAGGTGTGTGTTTACTGAGAACGTCCTTGAATTCCTTCGCTTTCTTTGTCGACATGCTTCCCGGCCGCTTCAACAGAAACCCCTCTCTTATAGCTTCGCCTCACTGATGTGTCTCTGAGAGACCGTAGAGGCTGGAGACGCTCCAGGTTGGATAGTTTTGGCCACTGGGCCTGGTCAGCTGCAGCTCTGCGGTCAGAAACTCACCAATGGCGAAGGGGGTCAAGGGGTGCTGAGAACTGGGTAACAGATGGGCTACAGTCTGTAGTATTATGATCCTACAGAAGAAGAACAGTCTAGACGATAAAGTTCTATTAGGTCCTTTTCCAACTTTTATAGGATCGTAATCTTAAACAGTGAAGGCAAATCTAAAATCTGGATGTGTAGATCCATAACAAAGCCAGTAGAGCGTGATGTGGCCTTTCCAACGAGCTCTGGGTCGCATTGCTAGCCTCCAGACAACCAGAGATACATAATTCAGGAACGTTGCATCCTACTTAGGCACATGCTAGACGACCATGCCAAGCCTGTAGCAGAGATAGATTTAGAGCATCGTACTTCAAACTTTACAGGATATTTACTTTCTGCAAACTTGCCCGTTATATTTCTCTCCAACCACACTTGCAGTCTTTGGGTAACTGGATATTCAGTGTCTGATCTTTAAAGCTCTGTAGATTGGCGGAGAAAGGTCAGAAGGAAGCCATACTCCACAGGTCAGTACAGCATGATGTGCCCAGCAAGGGATCCCTGGATCACATTACTAGCCTTCAGGAAACCAGAGATACAGACCCTGAAACCATGTTGTTAGTGTCACCATCATGTGATCAGCAACTTGTTGACATCAAGCTTCACCAAGTTGACCGCCTGCCAAGCTGAACAAGGTAACACAGATAAAGACTTTCAAACTGTATTTATACACACTGATACCCACTACAACACTCTACCCACTGTTTCAGCTCCACTGACCATACAGGAGCTACCCCTTCTACCCACTGTTTCAGCTCCACTGACCATATAGGAGCTACACCATCTACCACTGTTTCAGCTCCACTGACCATATAGGAGCTACACCTTCTACCCACTGTTTCAGCTCCACTGACCATATAGGAGCTACACCTTCTACCCACTGTTTCAGCTCCACTGACCATATAGGAGCTACACCATCTACCACTGTTTCAGCTCCACTGACCATATAGGAGCTACACCTTCTACCCACTGTTTCAGCTCCACTGACCATATAGGAGCTACACCATCTACCACTGTTTCAGCTCCACTGACCATATAGGAGCTACACCTTCTACCCACTGTTTCAGCTCCACTGACCATACAGGAGCTACACCGTCTACCCACTGTATCAGCTCCACTGACCATATAGGAGCTACACCATCTACACACTGTTTCAGCTCCACTGACCATACGGGAGCTACACCTTCTACCCACTGTTTCAGCTCCACTGACCATATAGGAGCTACACCATCTACACACTGTTTCAGCTCCACTGACCATATAGGAGCTACACCATCTACACACTGTTTCAGCTCCACTGACCATACGGGAGCTACACCTTCTACCCACTGTTTCAGCTCCATTCACCATATAGGAGCTACACCATCTACCCACTGTTTCAGCTCCACTGACCATATAGGAGCTACACCATCTACCCACTGTTTCAACTCCACTGACCATACGGGAGCTACACCGTCTACCCACTGTTTCAACTCCACTGACCATACGGGAGCTACACCGTCTACCCACTGTTTCAGCTCCACTGACCATATAGGAGCAACACCATCTACCCACTGTTTCAGCTCCACTGACCATATAGGAGCTCCACTTCCAGACTGTAGTTCATCTGATTCTCTGTATACTTTATTACTCTGTTCTTTAATGATCAGGTCCACCACAGGACCACCACAGAGCAGATACTATTAGGGAGGTGGGTCATTCTCAGCACTGCAGTGACACTGACGTGGTGGTGGCGTGTTAGTCTGTGTTGTGCTGGGTTAGGGTTAGATTAAACACTGTGTCCACTCACTGTCCACTCTATTAGACACTTGCTGGTCCACCTTGTAGATGTAAAGTCAGTGGTCACAGGACTCTACCCACAAGACACCACCCCACCATCAGTCTGCAAGTGTAGCTCCTATATGGTCAGTGGAGCTGATACAGGGGATGGTGTGTGTGTGTGTATATATATATATATATATATATATATATACGTGCGGCGTGTTGAGCTGCACTCACATGAACCATAAAATACACTCGACTTTAACTTTATTAGAATTAATACAGTCCATCTTTCTCATTCACACACACACACACACACATATATATATATATATATATATATATATATATATATATATATATATATATATATATATATATATATATATATATATATATGTGTGTGTGTGTGAATGAGAAAGATGGACTGTATTAATTCTAATAAAGTTAAAGTCGAGTGTATTTTATGGTTCATGTGAGTGCAGCTCAACACGCCGCAGCCTCCAAACGTCCTTGAAAGCTGACAGTGTGTGAGTAAATATACTCTTTACGTTTCAACTCCTGTCAGGTTCCTATAGCCCATAAAGTAAATTCTCTAGACGCTCCAGTGTTTTGATTAGCAACCAAAGGAATCGGCGACGGCTCCGTTAGTTCGACCGGCCTTTGATTCTAAGCGTCTGAAACAGCTGCCAGGTTCCGCCGCTGCTCCGTTAGATGCCGGTTTTAATGTTAAATTTGGATGCCGTGCACTGCAGAGGTTCATCTTTCCTGGTACGTCTGCGAGCAGACAAACACACTACAGGCCGAGAGTGAGCACGCAGAAGTTACTCTGGCACTGCTGGAGCACCATTCATTTTACATGAAGAGGTCGGTTAACGCCAAGCTCTTAATGAAATCTCAATCTGAACTATGGGGTTTGCACGTTGACGGCTCACTAAGGAAGTTTCATACACAACAAGTTCACCTGCTCACAAGGAGAAAAGCTGTGATTTAATCATATTATTTAACTGAACCACCTACCTCGCTGTGATTGGCCTGAGAATACAGCCAACCGTCAACACTGCTGCACAGAATCAAATTTCTTTTATTTATTTTACATAATCCTTACAATAACAATAATACTTATGTAAAAAAAGAAAACAATAATACTTATTCATAACCTTTTTTTGCATAACAGTATGCAAAAAATGTTTTATAGCACAGGAGTATTTTAATCTGGAATAAACAGGATAGAAAATAGAACAGGATTAACATAACCTGGGATTATTTCAAAATTTAATTTATGGAACAGGATTAATATAACCTGGGATTTTTTCTAAATTTAATTTATAGGACAGAATTAATATAACCTGGGATTAGTTCTACAATTTGTTTCATAGCACAGGATTAATACAATGTGGGATTATTTCTAAATTTAATTTATAGGACAGAATTAATATAACCTGGGATTATTTTTACATTTAATTTATAGGACAGGATTAATATAAACTGGGATTATTTCTTCAATTAGTTTCATAGCGCAGGATTAATATAACCTGTGTTTATTTCCACAGTTTATTTTATTTATTAATATAACCTAGCACTGGATTAATCTAACCTGGGATTTAGTCAAAATTTCATTTCATAGCACAGGATTTATATAACCTGTGATTTTTTTTCTAAATTTAATTTATAGCACAGAATGAATATAACCAGGTTAGGGTTAGTTTAATGTATTATTATTATTATTATTATTATTATTATTATTATTATTATTATTATTATTATTATTTTAATAACCAGGTAAATCTGGAATTATTTGGGATTATTTCCACAGCTGGATTTATAGCACAGTATAAATATAACCTGGGATTTAGTATAAATTTTATTTTATAGCACAGTATTAATATAACTTGGGAATTCTTATAGCACATGATTATATAACCATAGACTTTTTTTTTACAGTTTGTTTCATAGCCCAGGATTATTATAATCTGGCATTATTTTTAAAACTAATTCTATAGCACAGGTTTTAAATAATCTGGGATTATTTCTACAGTTGAATTGATAGCACATGTTTAATTTTACCAGGGAATATTTCTAAATTAAATTTTACAGCACAGGATTAATATAACCTCGAGTTATAAAGTCTAACTCTAAAGTCTAATATTACTTAAACACTATTATGTGTCCATTAATGAATATTAAAGTTAAGGATCTTTTTTTGTTTTGTTGATAAAAATTGAGATATTCTTCTCCAACATTTTGTCATGAACCGTAACTACACTGATAAAGGTTCAGTCTTTTGAATAACCAATTATAATTGCTATTCTGTAACTTCAAAATAAGCCAATCAGATTTGTGGTCCTTGTAGAATTAGGACGTGAAAAGGCTTTACAGGGTTAAGATGGATGTGTGCGTCTGGAAAACTAACCCAAAGTCATTCAGCGGGGCTGAAACCCTCTTTTTTCTTCTTCTTATTGACGCTGGAAGCAGCCGTGTTTTAATTAACACCTAACCTCCACTGCCAGGATTCTGGGGTTCATGTAAAACCGTCCAAGCTCGGAATCTAAATGCGCGACGAGTCCGCCCCTTTGGGCGGTCAATTAATTTTTCACACCAGTCTGGAGCAGAGCTTCCAAATCACACTGTGTGGGGAAATCTCGGGATTGGGTGGGATTTCTGAGGCTGTCCAATGACATGTGTAGGACTTGGACGGTTCCATGGGACCTTCTGCCAAAGAGGGTTGTTTAAGGTTCTATTCAGTCATCTGTCCTCATAAACTGAGACATTTTACAGCTGAACTTCAACAGAATCTTCATGAAACCTTAAAAAAAAGATGGTAGATACATACCATCCTCTAGAGCATTCTCTGGGAAATATATATTATAGTGATTCGCTATTGGCTGAGGTCGTGTCTAGAAGCTTGGGAGGTATGGCACTTGGGCTGTAACACGAGGAGTATCCTCACAGCCATGCGAAGAAGGGTCTGCTTGTTGTTGTTTATTGTCCTTGTTTGTTGGGTGAAGTTTAGCTGTGTGGGTTAGTCAGTTAGCCTGTAGTTGGTGGTATCCTCCACCACGAACCTGTGCTACTTTATGTGTTTGTTTTGTTGGTGTAAATAGAAAACCATTTATGGTAGAATCATGGCCTCCACTGTGTTAATGCTACATTGGTGTCAGAAGTGGGATAGCACTTCTATGAACTTTAAAGCAAGCGACAAGAGATACAGGGCCCAGCAAAGACTGCAATAAAGGGGGCAACCTGTAAATGGCTCCACAAGGAAGAAGAATCATGGACTCTACTATGTAAATGCTACATTGGTGTCAGAAGTGGGATAGCACTTCTATGAACTTGAAAGCAAGGGACAAAAGATACAGGGCCCAGCAAAAAACTGCGATGAAGGGGGCAACCTGTAAGTGGCTCTACAAGGAAGAAGAAAGAAGAATCATGACCTCCACTGTGTTAATGCTACATTGGTGTCAGAAATGGGATAGCACTTCTATGAACTAGAGGGCAAACAACAAGAGATACAGGGCCTGGCAGAAGACTGCGATGAAGGGGGCAACCTGTAAGTGGCTCCACAAGGAAGAATAATCATGGCCTCCACTCTCAGGGCCCGGCAAAAAATATATATTGGTGTCAGAAGTGGGATAGCACTTCTATGAACTTGAGAGCAAGGGACAAAGGATACAGGGCCCGGCAAAAAACTGTGATGAAGGGGGCAACCTGTAAGTGGCTCCACAAGGAAGAAGAATCATGGCCTCTTCTATGTTAATGCTACATTGGTGTCAGAAGTGGGATAGCACTTCTATGAACTTTAAAGCAAGCAACAAGAGATACAGGGCCCGGCAAAAGACTGCGATAAAAGGGTTAACCTGTAAGTGGCTCCACAAGGAAGAAGAATCATGGCCTCCACTGTGTTAATGCTACATTGGTGTCAGAAGTGGGATAGCACTTCTATGATCTTGAAAGCAAGCAACAAGAGATAAAGGGTCCGACAAAAGAACTGTACAGCAACCTGTAAGTGGCTCCACAAGCAAGAAGAATCATGGCCTCCACTGTGTTAACGCTACATTGGTGTCAGAAGTGGGATAGCACTTCTATGAACTTGAGAGCAAGTGACAAGAGATACAAGGCCTGGCAAAGGACTGCAATGAAGGGGGCAACTCTTTAGGTGGCTCCACAAGAAAGACTGTAGTCTGGATAGTAGCCGTTACTCCCAGTGCCTCTGTTTGTAGTTTTATTTCCAGTTCCAGTTCCAGTAAGTTGCGCTCTAGATGGAGTTGTAGTGGAGACGTGTAAGAACTGCAATAAGCCTCTACTGTGATTTACAGGTACAGTGTAAGGTGAGGAGTTCAGCGCGTGCCTGTGGGAATCCGTAAGGCCGTGTTTCTTTACTGCTGGATTGATCCTGACTCTGCCGCCTGCTGCGGTTGGCGTGGAGGGTGAGGAGCGCGTGAGCTCAGAGCCGTATGTTTGTTCTGGCAGTGACGGAGTTATCAGAGCTCTGGCTGTGTGCGAGCTGAGCTTTGCCACCTACAGCAGCAGAACTGTACAGCAGATAACAGTGTGATTTAACGTGTGAAATTCAGGCTGCGTGTATTAATGAGCCTCAGCACTGCGGCAGAACTGCGGCTCACGCACACCCATACACTCAGGGTCCATAAGTATTTGGACAGTGACACCATTTTTAGGATTCTTGTACATTTTGTACGCCACCACAGCGGATTAACATGATTTTAAATACAAGATTTATTTTGCAGGTGGTGTAGTGGTTAGTATGGTGGTGTAGTGGTTAGTATGGTGGTATAGTGATTAGTGTGGTGGTGTAGTGATCAGTATGGTGGTGTAGTAGTTAGTATGGTGGTGTAGTGGTTAGTATGGTAGTATAGTGGTTAGTACAGGGGTGTAGTGGTCAGCACAGTGGTGTAGTGGTTAGTACGGTGGTGTAGTGGATGGGAAGGTGGTGTAGTAGTTAGTACTGTGGTGTAGTGGTTAGTACAGTGGTGTAGTGGTCAGCACTGTGGTGTAGTGGTTAGTATGGTGGTGTAGTGGTCAGCACTGTGGTGTAGTGGTTAGTATGGTGGTGTCGTGGTTAGTATGGTGGTGTAGTGGTTAGTACAGTGGTGTAGTGGTTAGTATGGTGGTGTAGTGGTTAGTATGGTGGTGTTGTGTTAGTATGGTGGTGTAGTGGTTAGTTCGGTGGTGTAGTGGTTAGTGTGGTGGTGTAGTGGTTAGTACGGTGGTGTTGTGTTAGTACGGTGGTGTAGTGGTTAGTACACGTTAGTACACTACCAACCAAACGTTTTAGATACACTACCAACCAAACGTTTTAGATACACTACCAACCAAACGTTTTAGACACACTACCAGTCAAACGTTTTAGATACACCACCAGACAAACGTTTTAGATACACTACCAGTCAAACGTTTTAGATACACTACCAGTCAAACGTTTTAGATCACTACCAGTCAAACGTTTTAGATACACCACCAGACAAACGTTTTAGATACACTACCAGTCAAACGTTTTAGATACACTACCAGTCAAACGTTTTAAATACACTACCAGACAAACGTTTTAGATACACTACCAGCCAAACGTTTTAGATACACTACCAGTCAAACGTTTTAGATACACTACCAGTCAAACGTTTTAGTACACTACCAGTCAAACGTTTTAGATACACTACCAGGCAAACGTTTTAGATACACTACCAGTCAAACGTTTTAGTACACTACCAGTCAAACGTTTTAGATACACTACCAGTCAAACGTTTTAGATCCCTACCAGTCAAACGTTTTAGATACACTACCAGACAAACGTTTTAGATACACTACCAGCCAAACGTTTTAGATACACTACCAGACAAACGTTTTAGATACACTACCAGTCAAACGTTTTAGATCACTACCAGTCAAACGTTTTAGATCACTACCAGTCAAACGTTTTAGATACACTACCAGACAAACGTTTTAGATACACTACCAGTCAAACGTTTTAGATACACTACCAGTCAAACATTTTAGATACACTACCAGACCAACGATTAGTACACTACCAGTCAAACGTTTTAGTACACTACCAGTCAAACGTTTTAGATACACTACCAGTCAAACGTTTTAGATACACTACCAGCCAAACATTTAAGTACACTACCAGACAAACTTTTTAGTGCACTCCAAGTCCAACGTTTTAGATACACTACCAGACAAACGTTTTAGTACACTACCAGTCAAACGTTTTAGATACACTACCAGACAAACGTTTTAGATACACTACTAGTCAAACGTTTTAGATACACTACCAGACAAATATTTTAGATACACTACCAGACAAACGTTTTAGTACACTACCAGTCAAACGTTTTAGTACACTACCAGTCAAACGTTTTAGATACACTACCAGTCAAACGTTTTAGTACACTACCAGTCAAACGTTTTAGTACACTACCAATCAAACGTTTTAGATACACTACCAGCCAAACGTTTTAGTACACTACCAGTCAAACATTTTAACGTACTACCAATCAAACGTTTTAGATACACTACCAGTCAAACGTTTTAGTACACTACCAGTCAAACGTTTTAGATACACTACCAGTCAAACGTTTTAGTACACTACCAGTCAGACGTTTTAGATACACTACCAATCAAACGTTTTAGTACACTACCAGTCAAACGTTTTAGTACACTACCAGTCAAACGTTTTAGTACACTACCAATCAAACGTTTTAGATACACTACCAGTCAAACGTTTTAGCGCACTACCAGTCAAACGTTTTAGTACACTACCAGTCAAATGTTTTAGATCCCTACCAGTGAAACGTTTAGTACACAACCTTAAAACTGTTATACATTGCTGCTGTCCGAAGAAAATCATGTTTTTCCAGTTTTGGCATTTTTTATATTTTTTATGTTAAAATAGCTGACACAATTGACTTACTTTGAAAGTAAAGACACACACATATATACAAGTGGTTCTGGATATTACTATTTGTAGAACTTTGTTCATGTTCTACAGCTCTGATTGTCATTTCTAGAACATTTCTGTAGTTTCCTTAGTTTGCTGCTAATTATTTTGAATTAATTTAATTTTCATATAGTTATTTTTATGGATTTGCAGAAGAACTTATTTTTCACTTTTATAATGCTGCAAATTATGGGTCATTTTAATGCGCGGTATATATTCACTGTACATCAGCCTGTAAGCTGGGAGGACGTGAACGTGTTTACTTTATGATTGTTTTTGCTTTGTGAATGTTTTAACGTCATAACTGTCAATCAATTACTGTCTTTAATGATGGTTGCTAAGCGACTCTGATCAGTTTGACAGGTTATGGTGCTTAAAATACTACAAATAAGAAGTCTTTGCACACACATACACCTTAAAGCCCAGTGGAACACAGATAGATAGACTGGCAGAGAAAGAGACTGTGCTACTGCAGTATAGCATATTCACCAGGTTTGCTCTGAAACTGGAGTATCGGAATGAATGCAGAACCCGTGAGCGTGTATTTGACAGAAATAGTTTCTTATTTTTACGTCTTCATTCCCTTTTCCAGTAACCTCGTTTCTCTTCTATTTATTTTGCCGCAGAGACGTTGGAGTTTGTGTGAAAATCTGAAAATGCTGCATCATTTCGCTATTCCGCCTGTGTTTGTACACGCTTCAGTCTTAGTGCGGTCGCTCCCGTCTCTTTGTTAACAACACAATGGGGTTTATTTCATGGCTGCTCTGTGGAGGTGTGGAAGTGTATGGCGTCTTGGTGGCTGTGTGTGTGTGTGAAGGCCGCGGTGAGACACTTCATTACAGGACCTGCAGAGACAAACTGACAAAAGAGGAGAGAGGATCTCTCTATTACACGCTCACTCCCTCTCGCTCGCTGCAAGGCACGAAAACAAACTCCACTAAATTTGTGGTGGAAGCCAGGAAAAAGGAGGTGCCTGGACAGAGACTGGAACAAGACTAGGGACAGGAGGTACAGAGATGGGGTCTGGCCCAAGACAAGCATATGGACAAATATGGACGCAAAAGTTTGACCAAGACTGGGGACAGGGGTGGGGATCAAGGCTAAGCACCTGGACCAAAATAAGAGACAAAGAATGGGGTCAATGTCAAGCATCTGGACAAGTATGAAGACAGAGACTCACCACGTACAGCAACAGCAAATAGGGGGTGAGACCAAAGACAAGCATATAGACAAATATGGACGCAAAAGTTCGACCAAGACTGGGGGCAGGGTGGGGATCAAGGGCAAGCATCTGGACAAAGTGACTGGACAAAGACAAGGGACAAGAGACAAAGAATAGGGTGAGGTCAATGTCAAGCATCTGGAAATGTATTGAGACAAAGAATGACCAGGTGCAGCAATAGCAAATAGGGGATGTGGTCAAGGACAAGTGTCTGAACAAGTATGGAGACAGAGACTGACCATGTATAGCAACAGCAAATAGGGGGTGGGACCAACGACAAGCATATGGACAAATATGGACGCAAAAGTTGGACCAAGACTGGGGACAGGGGTGGGGATCAAGGCCAAGCACCTGGACCAAGATAAGAGACAAAGAATGGGGTCAATGTCAAGCATCTGGACAAGTATGAAGACAGAGACTTACCACGTACAGCAACAGCAAATAGGGGATGAGACCAAAGACAAGCATATAGACAAATATGGACGCACAGGTTCGACCAAGATTGGGGACAGGGGTGGGGACCAAGGGCAAGCACCTGGACCAAGATAAGAGACAAAGAATGGGGTCAATGTCAAGCATCTGGACAAGTATGGAGACAGAGACTGACCATGTACAGCAACAGCAAATAGGGGGTGGGACAAGCATATGGACAAATATGGATGCACAGGTTCGACCAAGACTGGGGACAGGGTGGGGATCAAGGGCAAGCACCTAGACAAAGCGACTGGACCAAGATAAGGGATAGGAGACAAAGAATAGGGTGGGGTCAATGTCAAGCATCTGGACATGTATGGAGACAGAGACTGACCAGGTACAGCAACAGCAAATAGGGGGTGGGGTCAAGGACAAGTGTCTGGACAAGTATGGAGACAGAGACTGGAACAAGACTTGGAACAGGAGACAAACTAGGCATTAAGACAGCGAAATTGCAATTCAGGCACAGGAGTTTAAATGGGTACTGATACAATGACTGGGACCAGGGACGGCTGTCTTAGCATGTACTGAGATATCTACTGGGACTGGGGAGGAGTCTAAATGGGTATAGAGACCGAAACTGAGACTGAACCAGAAACAATAGTCCTGATATGTACAGAAGCAAGAAAAGGGAATGGACTAGAGACAAAAGCCTGAACAGCTAAAAGGACAGCAACAGACCAGGGCAAAGCCAATACCTGGACAAAAACAACAAATAGAATAAGGGTGGGACTTCATGGGTAGGAGAACTGTAACTGGGCTGGGACCAGGGGTTGAAGTCTGGATGGCAAAAGCAAGGACAGGACACCAGGGACATGGGTACAGAAACAACAATTAGGATGAAGTCACGATCGATGGCGTTAAACTAATGAGCTAATTTCTGTATTTTGTAGCTAGCATTTCATTGAAAGCTCCTCCTGAAGCGGGACCTGGGACAAGAATGAGCAGTTCCAGAGACAGGGACTAGAGTCAGGATTCTTGAAGGGCACTAAGAAACATTTGGACAGGCAGAGCCAGTGACTGGGCTGGGCCCAGAATCAGGATTCTTGAAGGGCACTGAGAAACATTTGGACAGGCAGAGCCAGTGACTGGGCCAGGCCCAGAGTCAGGATTCCTGAAGGGCACTCGGAGAGAAAGTGAGATTAAAGCAGAGCAAGGAACTAGGGAAGGACTATTCTGGGTAGAGATGGTAAGATCGATCGGCTATGTATCGGTATCAACTGATTTTCAATCAAAACATGATATTTCTCCAATTTAGTCGATCCAGAGAGCTGATTGATGGCGTTAAACAAATAAGCCTACTTTCTGTGTCTCCAGCTAGCATTTCATTGAAAGCTCCTCCTGAAGCGGGACCAGGGACAAGAATGAGCAGTTCCAGAGACAGGGACTGAAGACACTAGTAGTCATTGAACTAAGCCACGTTCACCCTCATCGAGAGGGCTCCTCAGCAGCAGGAGAAGTGTCATCCACCGGCGTGAATGTTTAACATCGAGTGTCTGCGTAGGACTCTGTGACATGGGAGACGGCGAGGAGGCAGGATGCAAATTGACGTTCTGTTAATTACAGACAGATTGAGGTTAAAACCCAGCAGAACTGGAGAGCGCCGGTATTATGCACAACGCCACGCAAATGGAAACCCAGCCATTGACATATAGAGTGCTCAGCAATAAGCTAATAACATTTAACTCATTTATGTGTCTCGCTATCCTTTTCTCTCACTCTCTCTCTCTCTCTTTGTTGGCATTATGTGGCTCAGTAACTTGGCAGTAAAAGACTTTTCAAAGAAAAACGGATTTAATTCCTAAGAGAGGCATGCTACACTGACCATCATTATAACCACTCTCTTTCTCTTTCCCTCTCTCTCTCTTTCTCTCTCTCTCCCCACTTGAGGTGGAGGTCACTTTTCTACTACAAAAACGAAGCCTGTGATAAATTATTTGTTAGGCAACGGCTAAATGATCTAGTTGTAAGAGAAGAAAGGATAAGGCTGTGTGGATCCTGCTGTGTTAACCCTGATATGATGCTTAGAGGATCGCTACCAGGAAGGCTAATAGCCGAATATGGAAATTACAGTCGGGTGGAGGATGTAAAAGGGTGAACTGGGTCAAGATGATGATGCCCAATTAGTTTTCCAACTTTGAGAAAGAGAAAGAGAAAAATATCACTTTAATTGGTTTACTTACCATGTGTTGCGTTAAAGCTTCTGCGATCAGTGTTGCAGTAATGTGACTGCGGTGGCGCATTAAAAAATGATATTCTGTCTGAGCAGGAATTACTTCTGACTCATAACTCATTGAAACTCAAACCTGAACTTTCAATCCTACGGTGGTGTAGTGGTTAATACGGTGGTGTAGTGGTTAGTATGGTGGTGTAGTGCTCAGAGCGGTGGTGTAGTGGTTAATACGGTGGTGTAGTGGTTAGTACGGTGGTGTAGTAGTTAGTACGGTGGTGTAGTGGTTAGTACGGTGGTGTAGTGGTTAGTATGGTGGTGTAGTGGTTAGTATGGTGATGTAGTGGTTAGTACGGTGGTGTAGTGGTTAGTACGGTGGTGTAGTGGTTAGTACGGTGGTGTAGTGGTTAGTACGGTGGTGTAGAGGTTAGTACGGGGGTGTAGTGGTTAGTACGGTGGTGTAGTGGTTAGTACGGTGGTGTAGTGGTTAGTACGGTGGTGTAGTGGTTAGTACGGTGGTGTAGTGGTTAGTATGGTGGTGTAGTGGTTAGTATGGTGGTGTAGTGGTTAGTAAGGTGGTGTAGTGGTTAGTATGGTGGTGTAGTGGTTAGTATGGTGGTGTAGTGGTTAGTAAGGTGGTGTAGTGGTTAGTACGGTGGTGTAGTGGTTAGTACGGTGGTGTAGTGGTTAGTACGGTGGTGTAGTGGTTAGTAAGGTGGTGTAGTGGTTAGTACGGTGGTGTAGTGGTTAGTACGGTGGTGTAGAGGTTAGTACGGTGGTGTAGTGGTTAGTACGGTGGTGTAGTGGTTAGTATGGTGGTGTAGTGGTTAGTATGGTGGTGTAGTGGTTAGTACGGTGGTGTCGTGGTTAGTACGGTGGTGTAGTGGTTAGTGCGGTGGTGTAGTGGTTAGTACGGTGGTGTAGTGGTTAGTACGGTGGTGTAGTGGTTAGTACGGTGGTGTAGTGGTTAGTAAGGTGGTGTAGTGGTTAGTACGGTGGTGTAGTGGTTAGTACGGTGGTGTAGAGGTTAGTACGGTGGTGTAGTGGTTAGTACGGTGGTGTAGTGGTTAGTACGGTGGTGTAGTGGTTAGTATGGTGGTGTAGTGGTTAGTATGGTGGTGTAGTGGTTAGTAAGGTGGTGTAGTGGTTAGTATGGTGGTGTAGTGGTTAGTACGGTGGTGTAGTGGTTAGTAAGGTGGTGTAGTGGTTAGTACGGTGGTGTAGTGGTTAGTACGGTGGTGTAGTGGTTAGTACGGTGGTGTAGTGGTTAGTAAGGTGGTGTAGTGGTTAGTATGGTGGTGTAGTGGTTAGTACGGTGGTGTAGAGGTTAGTATGGTGGTGTAGTGGTTAGTATGGTGGTGTAGTGGTTAGTATGGTGGTGTGGTGGTCAGCACTTTCTCCTCACAGTAAGATGGTCTGGGTTGGATTCCCGGTCTGGGTGGTTCTGTGTGGAGTGTGTATGTTCTCTCTGTGTTTGAGTGGGTTCCTCCGGGTACTCCGGTTTCCTCCCACAGTCCAAACACATGCATGTTAGGATCCTCACTCTAAACTACCCGTAGATGTGAGTGTGTGCGTGAGTGTGTGCTGGCCATGCGTTGGACTGGCGACCTGTCTATGAGCCCTCGCCCGATTGGCTACAGCAGGATGACTAGCAGGATAAAGTGGAAGATGATGAATGGATGGATGGTAGGAGAGAAGATATATTCCTGTCATTTGGATTTGTCTAGTTCCAACAGTCCTTTACAAAATGAAAACAGAAAGACGTCTAGAATGCAGAAGCAAACCTGTTGAGTTCAAATTCATCTCAAACACGAATGCCATTTACACAACATACATAATTAAATAATTAAAACAGTATAGAAAACTGAGAGTTTTACCAACCGCTTGACTGCTTGTTATTTATCTGGATTTATTATCTCTTCTTCTGCTTTACCTTTCTTAGGTAACTATGGTAACTGTAGCTTTAAAGAACAAAAAAAACTCTCGTTGCTGGTGGGAAGAGTGATGAAAGAACCAGACTGATATCTCAACTATGCCTGCTGCAGGCTGCATCCAGACATTTCTTTCATTAAGACTGCAGAAAATTACTTTTAACATTTATTTTTAAAAAGTTATTTCAAAATGTGCATTCGATCAGACTCTGTTACATTACAGGAAGTGTAGGGGGCGATATAACTTCTATTATTACATTTAAAAAGAGTCTATAATGTTTATATGGTCTACACAGTGATTCTGACAGAGTGTAATACTCTACAGGAAGTGTAGGGGGTGATATAACTTCTATTGTTTCATTTAAAAAGAGTCTATAATGTTTATATGATCTACACAGTCATTCTGACAGAGTGTAATACACTGCAGGAAGTGTAGGGGGCGATATAACTTCTATTATTACATTTAAAAAGAGTCTATAATGTTTATCTGATCTACACAGTCATTCTGACAGAGTGTAATACACTACAGGAAGTGTAGGGGGTGATATAACTTCTATTGTTACATTTAAAAAGAGTCTATAATGTTTATATGATGTACACAGTCATTCTGACAGAGTGTAATACATTACAGGAAGTGTAGGGGGTGATATAACTTCTATTGTTACATTTAAAAAGAGTCTATAATGTTTATATGATCTACACAGTCATACTGACAGGGTGTAATACACTACAGGAAGTGTAGGGGGTGATATAACTTCTATTGTTAAATTTAAAAAGAGTCTATAATGTTTATATGATCTACACAGTCATTCTGACAGAGTGTAATACTCTACAGGAAGTGTAGGGGGTGATATAACTTCTATTGTTAAATTTAAAAAGAGTCTATAATGTTTATATGATCTACACAGTCATTCTGACAGAGTGTAATACTCTACAGGAAGTGTAGGGGGTGATATAACTTCTATTGTTAAATTTAAAAAGAGTCTATAATGTTTATATGATCTACACAGTCATTCTGACAGAGTGTAATACTCTACAGGAAGTGTAGGGGGTGATATAACTTCTATTATTACATTTAAAAAGAGTCTATAATGTTTATATGATCTACACAGTCATTCTGACAGAGTGTAATACTCTACAGGAAGTATAGGGGGTGATATAACTTCTATTGTTAAATTTAAAAAGAGTCTATAATGTTTATATGATCTACACAGTCATTCTGACAGAGTGTAATACACTACAGGAAGTGTAGGGGGTGATATAACTTCTATTGTTTCATTTAAAAAGAGTCTATAATGTTTATATGATCTACACAGTCATTCTGACAGAGTGTAATACACTACAGGAAGTGTAGGGGGTGATATAACTTCTATTGTTTTATTTTAAAAGAGTCTATAATGTTTATTTGATCTACACAGTCATTCTGACAGAGTGTAATACACTACAGGAAGTGTAGGGGGTGATATAACTTCTATTGTTAAATTTAAAAAGAGTCTATAATGTTTATATGACCTACACAGTCATTCTGACAGAGTGTAATACACTACAGGAAGTGTAGGGGGTGATATAACTTCTATTGTTACTGTCTTTCTATTTTGTGTATATACTGTTTTTTTCTATATTTTTTTGACTGTATATATATATATATATATATATATATATATATATATATATATATATATATATATATATATATATATATATATATGCAATGAATTAATTTGCTTATTGTTTCTATATATCTCTGATTTTGTGTACACAGTAGTGCGGAGCTTATTGAGAAGAAACTGGACCTGATCCGACTGGCTCTGGCCCACTTGCCCCTGTATCTCCTCTTGGATGGGAGGAGGTTATACAGTGTGTGGCTGGGGTCCCTAATGATGTTAGTCACTCTACACAGACAGCGCTGCCAGTGCTGGTCTCTGATGGCGTGGAACTGGGCACCAATGATGCATTGAGCTGTCTTCATGGCTCTCTGCAGGGTCTTCCTGTCAGCCACGGTGGAGATGCCGCACCACTCTGTCATGCGGTCGGTCAGGATACTCCCAATAGTGCTCCAGTAAAAAACTGTGAGGATCTGAGGAGACAGATGGTCCTTTTTCAGTCTCGATAGTTAGTAAAGACGTCCAGAGAGGTGGACGTGAACTCCACACGCTCCACCTTTGCCCAATTAATGCTGAGGTTGTGCTGTTGTTGGCTTTCCAGTCATCCATCATGATCTCAGTGGTATTCTTGGCGTTGAGGAACAGGTTGTTGGAAGAACGTCATGCCACAAGGTGCTGTACCTCCTGATGTTTGGTTCAGCTGTTTATGAAGCCAGGTAAGGAAAGACCTTTTAGTTTTAGCCCTACATGCTGTATATAAACATACCTACTATTAGTCAAAGGTGTAGAAAGTATTTACATTCATTACTCAGGTAGAAGTATAGATACTAGGGTTTTAAAATACTTCTGTAGAAGTTGAAGTATCAACTGAAGCTTTTTACTCCAGTAAAAGTATAAAATTACTGATTTCAAAACTACTTAAACTATAAAAGTAAAGTAAGGAAAAAATATGAATAAAGACAAAAGCTTAGGCCGCACCACAGGGGTCTATAGTGCACTAGCCCACCTCCCCAAAAACCCCATTCTTCTAAAATCCATAATGACTATAATATTATATTAAAATGTTAATGTTGATAAATTTGGGATGCGCTAGGCTTCCTGTTTCAGCCGCATATACGCCCATTGAACATGAATGTAGTTTAGTACAATGTAAATATATTAAAGAAGCATATCTGTTACTACTGAACATTAACATGTGTTTCATGGAGCAGAAGATGTGATGACTAGTTGTCTATAAGTATTGTAATTAAGTCAAACTTTAAAGACATGTTATCAATAATCTTTACTGGAATGTAAATGTACATGAATGAAAACAAGCTGAAATGAAATAGGAGTAACGAGACTATGTTTAAAATGGAGTGTAAATGTAAGGAGCAGAAAGTACTGATAATGGAGTGTAAATGTAAGGAGTAGAAAGTAATGATAATGGAGTGTAAATGTAAGGAGTAGAAAGTACAGATAATGGAGTGTAAATGTAAGGAATAGAAAGTACTGATAATGGAGTGTAAATGTAAGGAGTAGAAAGTACAGATAATGGAGTGTAAATGTAAGGAGTAGAAAGTACAGATAATGGAGTGTAAATGTAAGGAATAGAAAGTACTGATAATGGAGTGTAAATGTAAGGAGTAGAAAGTACAGATAATGGAGTGTAAATGTAAGGAGTAGAAAGTACTGATTATGGAGTGTAAATGTAAGGAGTAGAAAGTACTGATAATGGAGTGTAAATGTAAGGAGTAGAAAGTACTGATAATGGAGTGTAAATGTAAGGAGTAGAAAGTACTGATTATGGAGTGTAAATGTAAGGAGTAGAAAGTACTGATTATGGAGTGTAAATGTAAGGAGTAGAACGTACTGATAATGGAGTGTAAATGTAAGGAGTAGAAAGTACTGATTATGGAGTGTAAATGTAAGGAGTAGAAAGTACTGATAATGGAGTGTAAATGTAAGTAGTAGAAAGTACAGATAATGGAGTGTAAATGTAAGGAGTAGAAAGTACTGATAATGGAGTGTAAATGTAAGGAGTAGAAAGTACTGATAATGGAGTGTAAATGTAAGGAGTAGAAAGTACTGATAATGGATTGTAAATGTAAGGAGTAGAAAGTACTGATAATGGAGTGTAAATGTAAAGAGTAGAAAGTACTGATAATGGAGTGTAAATGTAAGAGGTAGAAATAATAATTACTTCAGTAAAGTATAAATAACCAACATTCCTACTTAAGTAAAGTAAGGAAGTATTTGTACTTAGTTACTTGACACCTCTGCTATTAGTGAAGTTATTATATAGCTCATTGTTATTAATTATTGTCTTCATTGGGTTTCATTGTAGACAATTTGCATTAAATAAGATTTAGGATATATATAATGAGCTGAGTGGCTACCAATTAGATTGTTGATATATGATAACCAATTGTTTCGCCCATAATCAAGTCAGCCGCTAAGAAGCAGCATACGAATCACCAACACACTCACCAGATAATATAACTGTTGAAATATAGACTAACGTATTTTAAAATTATAGGATTTCTGTAAATACTATTTTTTATTTATTCAGCGAAGTCCTTAAGTCAGGCAAGTGCATCTGCTGCATGGAGGGAAAACAGTCCTCCTTTTAGGCTTCAATTATATCTTCCATTGTTTGCTCCCCTCCACAAGCACACAGTGGACTTGGGCTGCTGCCACACCTGTGAAGGATGCTAAGTCATGGGCCGTAGCTGGTCCTGAATCAGTTGGATATTGGCCATTCGCTCCATGAGAGGTCGATACCAGGAACCTGTTGGCAAGGGTTTGTCTCCAGGTGTTTATTTAGAGCATCCTTGGATTTCCGTTCCCTGATGTCTGATGGGGGGGAGGTTTTTCCAGATTGGGTGTCTTGATGAGTGGCTCCCCATTGGTGGGCATGGATCAGTGTTGGAGCCGCACTCTCCATAAGTATCCAGGATTCCCTGGAGAAGCGAATGATCCAACAAGAAGACTTAACTTCAAAAGAAAACCTAGGAATTGTAGTCGTCCTAGGATTCCTAGGATTGGTGGTTGTGAAGGAAAGGCTTATCCTCTGTCCTCTAGATTACTGAGTAAAATACTTTGATTACAATCAAGGACGGATTAAGGATAGTCTGGACCCCTGGGCAAAGAGTTACCCAAGAATAACCCCCACCCAACCCATGCCCCTTGTGATCAAGGGCCCTCTAATGGTGTGCCCTGCTCTTCTCTAGGGCCCCCTGGTAAGAGCTCTCATAACCAGGGCCCCCTTAAATGATGCCCCCCTCTTTCCTAGGACCCCTAATAGCCAGAAGTCGAAGTCCACAAAGTCACACGGTGCCACAAGGCCTCGTACATTTTCATAAGGGGCCCAAAAGCATGGCTAGGGCCCCCAAGAGGCCCCTGGGGTCAAAGTCCCCAAAAGTCAGAGGATTCTTAAAATGGAAATAAAAATATATTGTATCATAAATGTTGATAGGCATCGCAAAATGTTTTGGGCCAGGGCCCCCCCAGGGCCCCCTGACCTCAAGGGCCCCTGTGCACTGGCCACACTGGCCCAGTCAGTAATCCAGCCATGATTACAATATACAATGTGCAGTTGCAGTTCAAGAGCCTTAAAAATTTGGCTCCCTTCAAGCATCTACGCCTGTTGTGCTTAAATAACACTACTGTATCCGAGCACAACAGCCGAGATGGCATCCGGTCTTCTTCCTGAATTGCGGTAAATCCAAATCAGGCTCGTTGCCCGAACCGCGTTGGTGGCTTTCAGATTGAAAATGCTAAAAGAAATAAAGGCCATTTAAACAGAAGAGTGCTTCGGATACCTTTCATTGAAAGTCAATAAGAAAACTCATCTGTTCCAAAGAGCATGCCGAACAGCCAGCTCGGATTCTCATTCCCCCTCTTTCACTCCCTCTCTCTCTCTCTCTCTGACTCTCCCCCCGTCGGGTTTATTGGGATTCTTCCACCAGCGCAATCAGCTTCTCCACGATTAACCAGACCTAAAACAGCCCTGCAAAACAAGTGCGTGAGAGAGAGAGAGGGAGGAAAACAATGAAGAACAAAAGGAATACAATACTATTAAAAAAGAGAGTGAAAAAATAATCCCTCCAGCTTTTTGCTTCTTCTTTTTTCATTCGCTCTCGACAACTCGCCTTACAACGGCACAAACAAACACATCATCATCCGAGCGCAGGAAACGCTAATTACTGTCCCAGGGCTCATCTTCATCCTGCTGAGAAAAACACATACAGTCTCGCTGCCTATTCAACACGCTGGCTGTTCGCCTCCACAGATAGGAGGGAACTGGACACGCTGACCAGTACTGTCTGATCCAAGGTTTGGAGGGGTTTCAGGTTCCTCTGGAACAAATGATTGAGTGAAAAGATACTTGTTTCAAAGGTCCATTCATGTTTGACCACCTACCTAATATGCTGTAGGTCCTCAGCATGCCGTCAAGCTTTGACCCACCAAGACAAGAACTCAGAAGGTGCCCTGTGATAGGACTCACAGATGCTTGATTGGCTCAAGATTTTAAGGGATTTGGATGCCAGTGGAACTCCGGGAACTCTTGTTCCTCAAACCGTTCCTATATAGTGTATCATGTTGAAGGAATCAACTGCCACCAGGGAACACCGTCACTATGAAGGTCCACAGCAATGTTCAAACTAATGTCCAATGGAGTGCCTGGACCAACAGAACAGCACCCGGATCATCACCCTCCCTTCTTGGGCTTGTCTTCTTCCTTTAGTGCATCCTGGTGCCATCGATTCCAGTGCCATCAATTCCGGTGCCATCAATTCCACCAATTCCACAGTGTTGGTCTTATCAGACCAGGCATTGTCCATGACTCAGAGGTCCAGTTCTGCTGCACATGTGTCCATTGAAGACAGGGGTCAGCATGGTTACCCCCAGTGCAATGCTGTGTGTGCTGCGACACACTAGTCCTGTAAACATCATCAACCATTTCTGTGACCTACAGTAGCCCTTCTGTTGGTTTGGACCAGAGGGGACCGCCTTGGTTACCCTTGCACAGCCTCGGCTGCCCAACGTTTCCTGTTCAAGGTTTGTACCTCCTCGATACACAGTCAGTGGCTACTCACCACCGCTGACCTGGAGTGCCCTGCAGGAGCTAAGCTGGGTCTCTCACCCAGCGGTCTGGAGTTTGGCTGTTGTTGGAGTCACCCAGGTCTTCCCAACTGCCCACACAGATCCCAGACCTTCACGTACGTGGCTAAGACCAGAGATCCAGGCCTTGTCTTCCAACATCAGGGATCACAAAGACTCTCCAGGCTTAATGGACGCCAGTTCCCACAGAAGCTCTGGTGGAGAGCTTTCCTTCAGGATATGTGTGGACAAATCATAGATGTGTGGAAGGTGCTACAAAATAAACTGAACTGAATTGCCTACTCGCACTCGCTCTCTCTCTCTCTCTCTCTCTCTCTCTCTCATAGACTGAGGGTTTTATGTTTCAGCGGAGTGTAATGGACTGTGGTCAGTTTGCCTGCGCTGGGCTTTTCCGTCTCAATAGAGAGTTTTATTTAGTGTTTAGTGGAAGTTTAATTATGCGTGATTGGGGAACAAACTGCATGAAATAATGAAAAAAGCCTGTAGCAGAGTACAGCCTGACTGCACTGACCGATCTGTGTGTGTGTGTGTGTGTGTGTGTGTGTGTGTGTGTGTGTGTGAAACCCAGTAGAAACACACAACAGAGTTTATATCGGGTCAGTGTTTGATTCGTTTGTCAATGAATTCATTTATTTATTCATCCATAATTTGTTTGTTCATTCATTCAGTCAGTCAGTCAGTCGGTCAGCCAGTCATTGATTGATTCATCCAGTTGTTCATTGAGTCATTCAATCTTCAGTTCAGTCACTCTTTCAGTCAATCTTGCACTTAGTCATTCATTTAGTTATTCATTCATTCATTTAGTCAGTCAGTCTTTAACGTGTGTGTGTGTGTGTGTGTGTGTGTGTGTGTGTGTTTTTGGAGTTGCTGTCATCTGTCTGTGTTTTTCTCTCGCAGTCCATCCATCCATCTGTCTGTCTGAGTCAACATCTGTTTATTTATCTCTCTCTGCCATCTTGTATATATCTAAACTTTCAAGCACTACCACACACACACATACACACACACATATATACACACACACACACTACCATTCAAAAGTTTAGGATCACTTTAGAATTTCATTTCGTGCAATTCACAAACAATATTGTGCATTCGTCAATTAATTGAAGTGTAGATGATTTTTAAAAGAATAAAAATGTTTGTATTAAAGTCTATTTTTGTATAGAGGTTTATTTTACATATAGTCTATTATCAGTAATTCTCAGTCCTCTGTCTAAATCTCCTGGTACGACCACCAATCCAAGTTAAAGATGTTATTGGACTAATTGGTTGTTAGGACACTCTTGATCAATTGTGATGCACAGCTGAAAAACATTCTACTAATAAGTGAGTATAAAAGGGAGAACAACATTCTAGGTTAGTTTAGTATCTGAAGATCAGCAGTTGTTGGCTTGCTGACTGACTCACAATGACCAGAAAGAAACAACTTTCTTTAGAGACCCGTCAGTCCATTGTTGTGTTAAGGAAGAAGATACTCCATTAAAACAAGAACATTTCACTGTGATCCCAAACTTTTGAGCAGTAGTACATATATATATATATATATATATATATATATATATATATATATATATATATATATATATATATATATAGATATAGATATATATATATATATAGAGTTGTATCCTGTCACTCCAAACAGTCTCTGGGATGTTGGTGGGTTTCCTCACATGAGCTGCTCACTTCAGGGTCTGGACTTTGACTCAGTGGCTCCAAATATTCACTTTATTCTTCTTTAACTGTCTTTGGTAGAATCACTTGTATATTTAGGGTCATTGTCCTGCTGTAGAACCCACGTTCTCCTGAGATCCCATTCCCAGACAGTCCTTTAGAATTCACTGTATAATTCAGAATTTATTGATGAGCCATCCTGCAGCAAACCGGACCCAAACCTGATACTCCCACCACCATGTTTCACTGATGGGATCAGGTTCTCATGCTGGGACGCTGTATTTTCCTTTCTCCAGACATAATACTTCTCATTTAAACCTAACAGATCTATTTTGGTCTCCACTAAACATTGTTCCAGCAGTCTTCTGGCTCGTCCATATGTATATATATATACACACACATCCTCCTGAACATCAGCTTGGAGGAGTTATATCCCATTACTCTGAACAGACCCTGGGATGTTGGTGGGTTTTCTCACGTGAGTTGCTCACTTCAGGTCCAACGTCTCTATAAGATTAAGGTCTGGACTTTGACTCAGTTGCTCCAAACATTCATTTTATTCTTCTTTAACCGTCTTTCGTCTTACACTTCTTAATCTGGGAATGGTCTTTGTTGGTGTACCACCTCTGAGTAGGGTAGCAGTGGTCTGGAATTTCCTCCATTTGTACCAAATCTGTCTGACTGTGGAGTCCAAACTCTCTTGTTGGTTCTGTAATGCTTTCCAGTCTGTTGAGCGTCAGCAGCTCATGTTCTGAGGTTCTTTAGAATCCTCATACATTTATGTTATCCTTCAAATGTTTAGAATCAGTTAACATCACTTAACTTATACAATGTATATTAAATTTACTAAATAACATAAATAACAGTCTCAACTGTAATTATCAATAAATAACTATGGGTAGAATCGCTTCAATATATGAAGCAGTCTAGACATTATCAATTAGAAATGGTTATTATTTGTTTCTTCACTTATTAGGCAATAATCTTCAGCTCCTTCCTACAAATTTCCAGGAACCTGTAGAATATTACCCACTTGTGTGTTGTATTGATTCCGATATTAAATCCAAACTGTTGAACAGTAGTGGTCATTTTCTGAGCTCCACTGACCCTGTAGGAGCACTTTGTAGTTCTATAATTACAGGCTGTAGTTCATCTGTTTCTCTGTATACTTTTTTCCCCCCTTCTTCAATGATCAGGACCCTCACAGGACCCCCACAGAGCAGACATTATTAGGGTGGTAAATCATTTGCAGCATTGCAGGTGGTAAGTGTGCTTTAGGAAACTCCATTAAGTACAAGGTTGTTCATGTTTCATGGGATGTTTCTCCAAAAATTCAATTATACAAATACATTGCCGAGAAAATGGGACTCCTAACAACCACCCGGAAGACCTGGTAGATCCACCAATATTGTCACCCCATCAGATAAACAGCACTTAAAGCTTTGAGAGTAAGGAGAACATCAAACTGCTTCAGATCTGACGACATTCATCATGTTTTGTCCACCTCAGGGACATCCGAGAGGTTTTAAAGATCAATGAGTCTGATTTTGAGATCTTCAGGAGAAACATGAAAGACTCCCTCAGTCAAGCAATGTAGAGGATTAGAGTAAAAGTATAGAAAAGTTTTCATTGAGGTTTCATTGAGGTTTTGAATGTCAGTACATTAAACAGTGCCCTCTGGAAAACATCTGAAACATCTGACTGGAAGAAATTCAGTCTACAGCAAGATAATGATCTCAAGCACACTTCTGAGAAGATCGAGACATTCCCATCAACCAAGGAAGCTGCTGATGGAACAATGGAGTACAGACCCTTAACATCTCTGAAAGTGTCTGGGATTGCTTGAGTCTTGTTCAGACCAAGTTTGATTTATGCAAATCCAGATTATTGAGTTTTGAGTTTAGTCTGAAACATTAAATCTTATGGATCCAAATCACATATGCAGGTGGTTTGAAATAGGACTTCAATAGGATTTTTACAGATGCATCTCAGTCTGGATGATCAAATCAGATTTCAAAGTCTACCTCGCAGCTTCACATTGATGTCAAATCCAGTATCAGGGAAGTGCTGGGATTCTAAAAGAGGGCTGAAGATTCCTGCTCATGGTAGAGCATTTCTGTTCATGTACACTGCTTAAGAAAGCAATTTCCAAATGTTTGTTGATGAAATCTGTGTCCCCAGCGTAGCTACATCGTTTCTGACTTCTACCACAACACCTCATGCAAATAGGTTGGACGCACAAATCTGATCTGATCACTTGGAAATGAAAGTGCAGATGTTTGATCAGATTTGAGAAACATCCTATTTGCCTGCAGGTTGGATGCTACCTTGAATGGTCATGTCAAGGTTGATATGTCAGGATAAAAAAACCCTCAGAGGAACCAGACTCAAACAGGGGAACCCACCCAGTCAACTTATCCATGTGGGTCCCGCATTGGTCTTACAATAAGCAACTCATTTGGGGCCCACAAAGATTTACCTTTCGGTTCTATAGTGGCCCCTTTGTACGTTAACCCATATGAGCCACTACTGGGTTCAGGAAGGACTACTTGTGAGCTATAATCTGTTAACCCATATGGGCACTTCTAGGATAAGGATAATCTGGAGCTGTAACCCACGCAGGTCCACAACTGGAACCCAGCTGGAACCCATGACTAGTTGATGTCCAGAGCTGTATTCCAAATACATTACTGAGAAAATGAAACTCATAACAACCACCTGGAAGACCTGGTAGACCTACCAACATTGTCCCCCCATCAGATAAACAGCACTTAAAGCTTTGAGAGTAAGGAGAACATCAAACTACTGCAGATCTGACAGCATTCATCATGTTCTTGTCCATCCTTCCACTGTGAGAAGACACCTTCAGCGCTAAGGGGGTCTAATAGGATGTGTAGCTGTTCAAGAAGCTGCTGAGACTGGACATCCGAGAGGTTTTAAGGACCAATGAGTCTGAGGAAAAGTATGGACACAGGGAAGACTACGAAAGACTCCCTTGGTCAAGCAATGTGGAGGAACCCATGGCTATTACCTAGTTGGTGTGCAGAGCTGTATTTCATTTGGGGCCCACAAAGATTTATCTATTGACTTCATGGTGGCCCTCTCGTACATTAACCCATGTTGGCTACTACTAGGGTCAGGATGGGCTGCTGTGTGTGAGCTATAATCTAGAGCTGTAACCCACCCGGGCCCACAACTGGAATCCAGCTGGAACCCATGACTATTGGTGTCCAGAGCTGTATTCCATTTGGGGCCCACAAACGTTAATCCACTGACTTCATGGTGGCCCCCTTGTACATTGACCCATGTTGGCTACTACTAGGGTCAGGATGGGCTGCTGTGTGTGAGCTATAATCCAGAGCTGTAACCCACCCGGGCCCACAACTGGAATCCAGCTGGAGCCCATGACTGTTGGTGTCCAGAGCTGTATTCCATTTGGGGCCCACAAAGGTTAATCCACTGACTTCATGGTGGCCCCCTTGTACATTGACCCATGTTGGCTACTACTAGGGTCAGGATGGGCTGTTGTGTGTGAGCTATAATCCAGAGCTGTAACCCACCCGGGCCCACAACTGGAACCCATCTGGAACCCATGACTAATACCTAGTTAGTGACCAGAGCTGTTTTCCATTTTGGGCCCACAAAGATTTATCTATTGACTTCATGGTGGCCCTCTCGTACATTAACCCATGTTGGCTACTACTAGGGTCAGGATGGGCTGTGTGTGAGCTATAATCCAGAGCTGTAACCCACCCAGGACCACAACTGGAACCTAGCCGGAACTCATGACTATTGGTGTCCAGAGCTGTATTCCATTTGGGACCCAAGTACAACCTGTTCAGCCATCCACTGTAAGCCCAGGTAAAGCCTACATGGGGCCCACATGGACATGTTGGCTGGACGTCCTCCTCTGGTCTGCAGGGGATATCAAAACCAGCACCTAAGCAACACAAACAGGATCAGACTTAATAACATTCGGGAGGTCAGAAGAAGAAAATGAAATGCTGAACCAGCTTCTACGAGGAACTGAGGAACTGAACGTGAGTCTCCTGAAAAGAATGGAAGCTGGACTGAAAGAAGTTGGGGAGCTTTACTGTTAAATATGTTTGTTTTTTTCCTGACGCTGAAATGTGAATACCGCATGCTTCCTGGCTTTGGGACTGGAATGACGGGGGGTGGAGGGTGGGGGGGTCCGTGACGTGTGTGTCCAGCAGAGGGCGCAGCTGCGAGTGCCGTGTTGCCGCGTGGTGATGCCTGCAGAATGTTAAAGCTGAAATCTGCTGCAGCGGCAAGAGCTCCTCCCCCCCACCGCACACACACACACACACACACACACACACACAAGGTGAGCAGGGGGTGTGCAGGCGTGTGATCAAGTGTGTGTGTGTTTATGTGTATGTGTGTTTGTGGTGTGGTGTGGTGTGGGGGGATTCCCTGTGCCCTGCTGCCCCTCGACTGCATGTGCAGATGCTGAAGGAGGAGCTGCTTTTGTTGTGGAACTCGCTCTCTGTCACTGCTGCAATGCAGAGAGAGCGAGCGAGAGGGAGAGAGAGAGAGAGAGTGAGCTAATCTGTGAGTGTGTGTGTGTGTGAGTGTGTGTGTGTGAGAGAGAGAGGGAGAGCGAGCGAGCGAGGGAGGGAGAGCATGTATCTGTATGTATCTATATATCATCGCTATTGGAGATGAGATGGTAACTTTACAGGAGAAGGAAAAAACCCTCGGCACTTATAATGGAAGTCAATGGAAAAAGGTTTTTTTCTTCTTCATTTCGGACCCTTTCTCCCGGCCTGTTCATCACCACATTTCCCCATGGCATACAGGACAGCAGCCGCTCTCAATATATGCAATAAAAAGAAAAACGACAGACATGAAGCTTAGTCCGACAGCAGCACTCTATATAAATATAATAGAGATAATAATAGAAATAAGTCTCCAGCACCTAAACCCTTTATTAGGGGTCCGATTCTGTCCACTCCCACCAAAAATCAGCAACATCTGTCCTGTTAACGCCCCCACACCTTAAGAGGTTTCCACCTGATCCCACCTGCAGCAATACTGATATCCAGTATTTGACAGTCTATTCGCTAATAGTGTCAAACTTCCCTTTAGTAAGCTTAAAGGAGCAGCAGGTAAAGTTAATTGGGTGGGGGAGGGGGTCTATTATCAGAAATGTAATATAACATACCTGTGTGTAATCACCTGTAACTACTAACTGTGTTCTCCTTGGTTTAGAACGAGTCTACATATCTACATAGGAGCTCATCCTCTAATAGATACTACCACCGCCATGTTTCTACAGTAGTAGTAGTACAGTATATATATATATAGCTGAACCTTCATTAACGTCTTTAAAACTTTAAAACATATGTATATATATATATATATATATATATATATATATATATATATATATATATATATATATATATATATAAGTTTTAAAGACGTTAATGAAGGTTCAGCTATGTGACACCTCTTCACAACAACTGATGGTAACACGGTCCTAAGTTCATAATGCATTATAAATGCATTCATAAGGCGTCTGTGGGATACATGATACAGCATAAGGCCAAGCGTTAGTTTGGACATTCGCTTTAAAGTAGCAATAATTACATTCAAAACACTTTATAAACCAAGACTACAACATTTTATAAACCAAGACTGCACAAACCAACATGTTATAGCATCTGTTCATAAGACAACAAGTCTTATGTATGCACAAGTTATAGAGAGTTATAACAGGTCATAAAAGTTATGCTTTAAAAATAGATAGATAGATAGATAGATAGATAGATAGATAGATAGATAGATAGATAGATAGATACTTTATTAGACAGATAGATAGATAGATAGATAGATAGATAGATAGATAGATAGATAGATGTACCAGAAGTTATCTTCTGTTCTTTCACTCCATATAGAATCTTCTCTCTTGTCCTGGAAGAGATATTGAACCGAAACTACATTAGAACTTTGTCATAGTGTGTAATAATAGTGTATAACAACATTCATGTCTATATAGATGTTATAATGCGTTATAAAAATCTGATATAATAAAGTTGCTACCTATATATAACTACCTATAAGTAATATAGTAAGAAAGCTTATTATAGACATTATAAGACATTGTATTATGTGTAATGGATTATGAATACAGGATTCATAGGAAGTCGTACCCGACTGAACCTACATAGACCTGTTTTCTTATTTAAGTTCCACCTTCGCTTCTAATTCTGAGGACTTGCACCAGAAAGTAACTTCGGCGCCATTTAAGGTGGACTGAAAAATCCAACAGTTAGCAGTCCAACAGTTAGAAGTGATGCCCACTCTGTAGAAATGGGCTTCGGTAGAGTCGCCGGTTCCTCCGAACAACCATGTTTGAATTTCTGTTCACATACAAAAGGAAGAAATGAAATTCTGGCTCGTTTTCAAGCTGGATCATGCGGCTTTATGGACACCGGACTCCCTGAAATTGCCTCGGCCCCCCATAACCAGCCCATTTATACAGTCCTGGAATGACCACGGAGCCCCTGGTCTAAGACCATGTTTTGTTGATTGAAAATAAGTTGGCGCTCTCTACAGAGATCATGACTCATCTGAAATTTAAGTTGATGCTTATTTCCTGAAATTAACTTGTTGGGATTATTGTATGTTTCAGGACTGTTACAGTAATAAATAGACTGTGCAGTACGGTTTTCAGAACAATAGCAAGTTTAAATGGTAAATCAATGCGATTAATCGTGATTAACTATACAAACTGGAACAGCTCCTTATGTTTAACTACACAGTCCAGTTAGAGTATTTTTGATTTAATACACTGACTAATGTGATTAATCATGATTACAAAACAAACTAAAGCTGTTGATTGTGTTTAAGTATACAGTCCAATTAGATTTTTCATGATTATCTACGCAGGCTAATGTGATTAATCATGATTAACTATATTTACCGAAAAAGTTCATTATGTTTAACTACACAGTTCACTTAGTTATTCATGATTAAATACACTGACTAATTTGTTTATATATGATTACAACACAAACTAAAGCTGTTGATTGTGTTTAAGTATACAGTCCAATTAGATTTTTCATGATTATCCACACAGGCTAATGCGATTAATCATGATTAACTCAATAAACTGCTTCAGTTCGTAATGTTTAACTGCACATTCCAGTTCGATTATTTATGATTAATTATCCAGACTGTTCTGATTAATCTTGATTAACTACCCAAACTGATGCAGTTCTTTATGTTTAACTACACAGTCCAGTTAGACTAGTCATGGTTAACTACACAGACTAATGTGATTAATCGTGATTAACTATATTAACTAAAAAAATTAATTATGTTTAACAGCACATTCCAATTAGATTATTTATGATTAATCGCACAGATTTTTATTATTAATCTTGATTAACTACCCAAACTAAAGCCGTTCATTATGTTTAACTACACAACCCAGTTAGATTATTCATGATTAACTACACAGACTAATGTGATTAATTTTAGTTAACTACACAAACTGAAACTTAATTGTGGTAAACTACTTGAACCAATGGGATTGCTTGAGATAAACTGTGCAAGGTAATGAGATTAAGCAAGATTACCTACAGAACTAATGAAACTTATGTGATTAATTGCGATTAACTGCACATCCTAATCTGATTAACCGAGGCTAATAACACACAAAATAATTAATCAAGACTGCCTACAGGACCTAACTCAAATATTCATGAGAAACCCAACTGACTAATGTGACTACTGTGATTAATTGCAATTAATAAAACAAACTAATGTGATTTATTGAAATTAACCACACAGACGAATGCAATTAATCAAGATTACCTGCGGAAACAAACGCAATAATCAAAAGCAACTGAACTTACTGGTTGTAACCAATGTGATTTAGGTTCGTGAGCAAATATGATTAATTGCGACTGACTAGACAGACAATGCGATTGTGATCAGCTACACAAACCCATGTGATTAATTGCGATTGATCACACAAACTAATGTGATTGCTTTACATTAAGTGCACAAATGAACGTGATTAATCCTAACGAGCGACACAAACTAATGTGATTAATTGTGAACGGCTACACTGACCTATGTGATTGGTTGCGATTAATCACACAAACGAACGTGATTCATTGAGATTTCGTGCTCAGATGAATGCGATCATTCCTTGTGAACTGCACCAACTAATGAGATTAATACTGACCAGCTATACAAACCTCTGTGATTAATTGCGATTAGTCACACAGACTCCTGTGATTAATTGACATTAGGTGCACGAATGAATGTGATTATTCCTAATGGACCACACAAACTAATGCGATTCATCTCATTAACTGCACAAACTCGTTCAATTAAACGGGGCTCTCTAACTCAGGCGATGATTCGCGATTATTTCATTATTTTAATTTTTTTTCTTATACGCACGTGCTCACGCGCCACTATCCCACTGTCTCTGCCCACACACACTCTCTTTAGCGCATTGACACACACACACACACACACACACACACACTCCACTAACCCACTGCCTCTCGGTTTCTCCATTCACCGATCAAGTTACGCGGCGGGGGAAACGGTGCAGAGAGCGAGGGAGAGGGAGCGGGCGAGCACGAGACTGCAGCATCATTGGAGAGAGGCTCTCGCGTGCAGTGCGGTAGAACGTGCAGGTGAAAGCTAGGGGGGAGGTGGAGGAGGAGGAGGCGCGTGGACCGAGAATGCGGGACTTCTCACACACACTCTAAGCTCGCTCGCTCACTCACTCGCGCGCACGAGCAGCTCCCCTTCCGCAGGAATCACTCTTCTTGAAGAAAGAGAGAGAGAGAAAGAGAGAGAGAGAGAGAGAGAGAGAGAGAGAGAGAGAGAGAGAGAAAGAAAAAGAAACAGCAGCACGCGCTCGGTTTCGCTTGAACTTAACAGCGCAGAGGAGCACGCGCACGCACGGACTGCAGCGCGGAGGAAGAGGGGGGAAGAAAAAGAAAGAAAGAGAGAGAGAGAGAGAGAAGGAGGGGAGCTTTCACGCGCCGATCCTGCGGAGGACAGAAAAGAGGACGATCGCAGACTTTAAAAAAAAAGAAAGAGAAAGAGAGAGAGGAGGAAGGAAAGAAAGAAAGAAAGACAGACAGACTCCGCTGAGGATACAAAGACGGAGGGAGATAGGAAGAGAGCGTGCGCGCGCGCGAGAGAGGGAGTGAGAGGGGAAGAGAGAGAGGGGAGGGATAGAGAGCGAGAGGGAGAGAGAGAAGAGAAAGAGAGAGGGAGGGAGGGAGAAGAGAGAGAGAGAGAGAGAGAGAGAGAAGCGTCCCGAGCTGAAGTCACGGACGGATCTCTCTCCCTTTTGTGTTCTGCTGCATTGCAGTTTAAAACAGTGGAGGGACCCGCAGCATCTCAATGAAGCGGATAAAGTGAACGAGGGGAACTCGCGCGCGCCCAGCTGCACTCCGCTTCCGGGAACAGAGCACGGGGGAGACGCGTGCGTGGTGTGTATGTATGTATTTTAACGCATACGTGCGGGCGCACGTGCAAATAGAGCCCGAAGTGGACTCGGCAGGACTGTACGCCGGCTGGTTGAAGTGGACATGGGCTTTCCCTCTCTGAGGATATATCGGCTCTGACGGCGCGGGGACGTGACCGGAGAACTGAAGGAACTAAAGGGTTTTTTATTCTTTGGACATTGTTTTGGTTTTTTTTTTAGTGCGTGTCCTCGGAGAAGACGTCCGGGGATTGTTGGTGTGAATTGTTCGGCCGGTCTGGGCACTGATAGCAGGGAGCGAGGGAGCTGGAGTGGAGCCCGCAAGCTCTGGGCAACTGCAGAGAGAGAGAGAGAGAGAAGGAGAGAGAGAGAGAGAGAGAAAGAGAGAGTGAGGAAGACAGCCATGGGTAGCGAGAGTGTTGGCGCATTGCAACCGGCGCTGCGCTGCTACCTCGTGCTCGTCCTGCAGCTGCTGACTCAGCTGATGCCCGTGGACTCGGCGCTGCGCTACAGGATCGCGGAGGAAGGTCCGCCGGACGTGCGCATCGGGAACGTGGCCGCCGACCTGGGGCTGTCCACGTCCGGGATCGGGACGGGGGACGTGACGTTCGCACTGGAGTCCGGCTCCGAGTACTTCAAGATCGACAACGTGACGGGGGAGCTGACCACCAGCAGCCGCCGGATCGATCGCGAGAAGCTCCCCCAGTGCCAGATGATCTTTGACGAGAACGAGTGCTTCTTGGACTTCGAAGTTTCCGTCATCGGCCCCCTGCAGAGCTGGGTGGACCTGTTCGAGGGCCGCATCGTCATAACTGACGTCAACGACAACACCCCTTCCTTCCCGTCGCCGGTGCTGACGCTGTCCGTCGAGGAGAACCGGCCAATCGGGACGCTGTACCTGCTGCCCACCGCCACTGACCGCGACTTCGGCCGCAACGGGATCGACCGCTATGAGCTAGTGCAGGACAGCCGGGACCAGCGGCGGCCCGCCGGCGCTAGCATGTCGGCGGGAAACAACAACGGAGGAGCTGATAGGAGGCGGAGCCAGGAGGCGGGGTCGATCCCTGCAGGGAGGAGCAACGTGTTCGAACTGCAGGTAGCCGACACACCTGACGGACAAAAGCAGCCCCAGCTGATCGTTAAGGGCCCTCTTGACCGCGAGGCTCGGGACTCTTATGAGCTCATGCTCCGGGTTCGGGATGGCGGGAGCCCACCACGTTCGTCGCAGGCTTTGCTTCGGGTCGCCATCACAGATGTGAATGACAACAGTCCACGCTTTGAGAGGGCCGTGTATGAAGCAGAGATGGCGGAAAACACCCCACCGGGGACTCCGGTGCTCCAGGTACGAGCCTCGGACCGTGACGTGGGCGTGAACGGGCAGGTGGAATACGTGTTCGGTGCAGCCACGGAGTCGGTGAGGCGCCTGCTCAGGCTGGACGAGGCGTCTGGTTGGCTGAGCGTCCTACACCGCATTGACCGCGAGGAGGTTTCTCAGCTTCGTTTCACCGTCACCGCGAGGGACCGTGGGCAGCCTCCTCGTACCGACCGCGCCACCGTCATCCTGAATGTTCGAGACGAGAATGACAATGTGCCCGTTGTGGAAATTCGCAAAATCGGGCGCATCCTGGTGCGGGATGGGGCAGCCATGGTTCCAGAGAACGTTCTGGTGGACACACCTGTAGCTTTGGTGCAAGTCTCGGACCGCGATCAAGGGGAGAACGGCGCTGTGACTTGCACGGTGGTGGGAGATGTCCCGTTTACGCTAAAACCAGCTGGGGAAAATGCCTTGGCTCCTCCTCCTCCACCCACAGATGATGCCTTCGAGCGGAACAAGAAGAAGTTCTTCCTGCACACGTCGGCGCTCTTGGACTATGAGGCAACTCGGGATTACAGCGTCACAATCGTAGCCGTGGATTCAGGAAGTCCAAGCCTGTCAAGTAACAGCACTCTGATGGTACGGGTGGTGGACATCAACGACCATGCTCCTACTTTTGCTCAGAGCTTAGTGGAGGTCCATTTTGCTGAAAACAATGCGCCAGGGGAGCGGGTGTTAACCGTGGTGGCTACGGATGCTGACAGCGGCAAAAATGCCGAAATCGCGTACTCCCTGGATCCATCCGTAAACGGCGCCTTTTACGTAGACGCTGACAATGGAGACATCCGTGCCACGGGCGCTCTGGACCGAGAGCAGCGTGAAAGGTACGAATTTCGGGTGATCGCTAGGGACAAGGGGTCGCCATCCTTACAAGGATCTGCAACTGTCGTCGTCCAGGTAACAGACAGGAATGACAACGCACCAAAGTTCGTCCAGGAGGTCTTTACCTTCTACGTCAAAGAGAATCTTCTAGCCAACAGTCCTGTTGGCATGGTCACTGTCACGGACGCTGACGAAGGGGAAAATGCTGAGCTGAGTCTGTTCGTGGAAGAGGACGAGGAAGAAGGGGAAGCAGGAGGACGGAAACCGGAGATGTTCTCCATCGAAAACAACACGGGGACCATTTTTTCCGCAGCGTCCTTCGACCGCGAAAGCCGCAGCACTTACACCTTTCGCGTCCGAGCGGTGGACGGAGGAGAACCTCCGCGGTCGGCGACCGCCACGGTTTCCCTCTTCGTCACGGACGAAAACGACAACGCCCCGGCCGTCACCGCCCCAGCCAATGAGTCATACACACTCCTGCCCCCGGCCAGCGGAGCCCGGACCGTGGTTCGCACCGTGACAGCCTCGGACGGAGACGCTGGCTCCAACGCGGACCTGCGCTTTGCCTTGGTTGGGGGAAACCCTTTCCGCTTATTCGAGATTGGTCCCAACAGCGGCGTCATCACCCTGGCCGAGCCGCTGGAGAGGAGGCACCGGGGGCTCCACCGCCTGGTGGTGCGGGTAAACGACAGTGGGGTGCCCTCGCTGTGTGCCACCGCACTTGTCCACGTCTTCATCAACGAGAGCCTTACCAACGCCACCTTGGTGGATGCACAGGTAAGCGAAACACTTAGTTTCAAGCATTGATCTTCATGTTCAGCGTGACTTCCTCTGAAAAGGAGTCAATGTTTGTATTATGAACGTTTTCCGCTATTTTTAAGAGCCTGTGTTGGTCCATAGACTTCTTGAACACTTGAAAGTTTCGAGCGCAGACATCACAACAAGGGGATGAAAAGCGTGGCCTCTGGCTTCGTTCCCAGTGTAGAGCTTTTTGGCAGCTGGGCCTCAGTTTTGCAAGATGAACAGATTTCTGTTTAATATGTAAACTTACTCCAAAGAGACAAAGACAACACACTTAATCACAACAGAAATAAAACAACTCAGCACCACTAAAGCTTAGCTCTTATGGAAACTACTACTTCTAGCCCTAACTCATTTCTTCTCTTTGGACCCGAACAGTCCAGGAGAGCACCGTAGTCTCTCAAAAACTTAGTATCACTTTCTGATAGTTCAGCAGTTTTCTACTTAACATGCTCTGTTCCTCAAAATTCTTGAACCTCCTATGCCCTACCCCCAACCCTGACCCCACCACCTCACTCAATATGAGAACAGATGCATATCCTTGTTCTTTATGACTTATTCAATTCCTAATATCATTCCTATACACTATATTTAATTGTATATTATATTCTCCTTCATTCATGATCTGCATACTGTTGCACAAGGTCTGAGGACCCCAGCTCTACAGCTTATACTTATGTTTTAGTTGTTGCCACTAGACTTTAAGTTTTAAAAAGTTAGGTGTCTCCAAACTATCGACGAGCTGTGACCTTTCATACCTCACCATGCCAAGTTGGAAATAACCCTCATGAGAAGTTGTAGAGACTCAGTAGTGAGACAGTAGTGCAGCACAATGGTGGTACAGTGTGCAGACCCATAATTCTGTTAAGTTATTGTAACCCAAGAAAGAAAGAGAGTTTTCACTTAGAACTATTTTTAAGTCCTAATTTAACCCATGACTTTGGTTAGTTTGATTTGTGCTGGATCCTTAAGACAACAGACCCAACAGCAACACAACAGTGCTGCTCCACATTCTCCCAAAATCAAAGTGGTCTTTAATTTAGAAGTTTTTGCTAATTGACCAAAAAACGAAATTATTTTAAAGAACTTATTTGAAAGATTCTCTCGTCTCCAAACGTCTGACAAGACTTTGATTAGCTGGATATGAGGTCGAGCTTCAAGAGCAGAGGACCAGCGACACGCTAGTAGTAATAGTAAGAGTAGTGGTGCAATGGAGCAGCACTGTGTTCTTCCAAACTTGGTAGGGCCTCTGTTAGTTTAAGCTCTACAGCTTTCTATAAATAAGTAATCAAACACAAATACAACTTTGATTAGCCCGAGTGGTTTCTGTCGGATCTTCAAAAGACACAACAGACACACTATATAAAACACAATGAAACAATAGGAATACAAAACTGCTACAACAGCGAGACACCATGTTCTTCCAGAAACACTGCAGAACTCTCGGATAGTTTCATAAAGTGAGATATAGCAACATGCTAGGTTTTTTAAACCAAAAAAAACATACAGCTTTTTGTAATGAAGCTAAATTGGTAAAGAAAAACATTCTGGTTTTTGATGGTTCCATTTTTCCAGTGCTGATCTTAGAGCAGTAGCTTCATACGTTTTTTGTTGTTTTCTTCAAGAAGAGGTTTGGTTAACATAATAGACACACTATGCTCTAACAAAAACATTGTAGAACGTTAGTTCTATAGGTTAAGCTCTAGCCTGACAAGCAAAACATGTTTAATGATTTTTAAAAACGTTTCAACAGATTGAAATTTTGACATTGGACTTTTGACCTTGGCTTGATTTGAGTTGGTTCTTCAGAAAGACAGAACAGTGACCCAATAGTAGAGGTGTTGGAAAAAGTTGATACAGCAAGTCATCACAATGACGTGGCAATGACGAGTCGATTTACAGACGCTGAGTATAGGTTTTTTTTTAAATGAAAATCCTTACAGTTCAGCCAAAGGAAGGAACCTTGGTAGATAGGATATTTAAGGATCGTAAGAATTGGGACAGTGAATGTGTCGGGAGCTCGCACTCTGACGTATAACGTTGACGCTCAGTTGGTTTTAAGACAAAGCCGATATTGTATCGTCATGTTGTAATGTTGTATCGTGGGGTCTTCTGTGATTCCCACCTTTGGTTATTTCCACTCCTAAATGGGACAACAGGAACACAATAGAGGCCCAAAGCTGTAGAACCCTCTCTAGTTCCAACCACACCTGTTCCAGCTCAGTAGCTTCTTTAGAAGTTCTCGATTGGCTGGATCAGACGCAGCGGTGTAGGTAAGGGTGAGGGTCCAGCCGCGGGTTGGAGCTGATCTCTCCAGGATTGGTCACCACTGGTGTAGAACCCAGTTTTTCCTTTCAATATGTTCAATTACTTCAAACTCATAAAGAAAACACTGGGGTCTCCAAAACTTTGCAGTTGAGCTCATCCATGTGGAAGACCCTCTCTACTGATTTGGGTCTGAATCCATACTTGCAGATCACGTACACCATACATACTGATTGTCTTGTCCTTACTGGGACGGCAGGGTCTTCCAGCAACATTGGTTGGAAGCGCTGTCCAAGACTTCCAAGCACTACCCTGGACCCCTAATTCCCCGGAACCCAATTGAGCATCTGTGGGACCACCTGAATGCTGGTGTAGGATCCCTCTAGCAGCTGTGGGAAGCACTCGAGTCAGCATGACTCCAGATACTCATGACCGCCTACCAGGACCTTATTGAGTCTTATTAGCTGCCGTCCGTGCTGAAGACGCTGGTCACTCTGGATATTAGCCGGAGCTCATAACGATGTGGCTCCACTGTTGATCGGTGGGAGCGGCGCTGTCCGAGAAAGTGAGCGTTTAAGGACACAATAGCAGGACGGCGCAGCGGAGACACAATAGAGACGCACCGTGTTTACCAGAGAGCCTAGTTTAACACAGTCCTCCACTTCATCGCACACAATAGCCGCGCTGTAGCGAGCGCAGCATAACGAGCCTCCACGCCGAGGACAATGGTGCTGGCCGAAGCCGAAGTTGGGACAGTAGGAGTCAATGATGGAGCGGTGCTGAATTTAAAACGAGTGCGGACACGTTGGGGGAACAGAGAGGCGCATTGTGGTCGGCGACAGGAAACTATTGAACGGGCCGGCGTTGCGTTACTCCGGCAGGAAATCATAGCAGCGCATAACACTGTACAACGTCCGCTGTTGATAAATATTCATGGCTCAAATTACCACTGACCCACATAGAGGTCCTTCACAACAGACCCACGTTCCCTCGCTCGCTCGCTCGTCCGCCCGCTCCCCGACTCGCTCCCTCGCTCGCTCAGCCAGCAGAAGTCTGATTGAATATCTCAGCCTTGACACGATCATTCAGCACTGCAGCACAAACGCCTGTGAAGAAGCAGGAGACGGTTCTGTTAGAGACGGAGGAGCAGTCATCCTCCACCTCCCTCGCCCGCTCTCTCTCTCTTACTCTCTCTGTATCTCTTTATCTATAAATATATATAATCACTTCTTCCTCTCTATCTATCTCTCTCTCTTTACCTATAAATATGTACAATCACTTCCTCTCTGTGTATCTACCTCTCTCGCCCGCTCTCTCTCTCTCACTCTGTATCTCTTTACCTATAAATATATACAATCACTTCCTCTCTGTGTATCTATCTCTCTCGCCCGCTCTCTCTCTCTCTCTCTGTACCTCTTTATCTATAAATATATATAATCACTTCTTCCTCTCTATCTATCTCTCTCTCTTTACCTATAAATATGTACAATCACTTCCTCTCTGTGTATCTACCTCTCTCGCCCGCTCTCTCTCTCTCACTCTGTATCTCTTTATCTATAAATATATACAATCACTCCCTCTCTGTGTATCTATCTCTCTCGCCCGCTCTCTCTCTCTCTCTCTCTGTACCTCTTTATCTATAAATATATACAATCACTCCCTCTCTGTGTATCTATCTCTCTCGCCCGCTCTCTCTCTCTCTCTCTCTGTACCTCTTTATCTATAAATATATACAATCACTTCCTCTCTGTGTATCTATCTCTCTCGCCCGCTCTCTCTCTCTCACTCACTCTGTATCTCTTTATCTATAAATATATATAATCACTTCTTCCTCTCTATCTATCTCTCTCTCTTTACCTATAAATATATACAATCGCTTCCTCTCTGTGTATCTATCTCTCTCGCCCGCTCTCTCTCTCTCTCTGTATCTCTTTATCTCTAAATATATATAATCACTTCTTTCTCTCTATCTATCTCTCTCTCTTTATCTATAAATATATACAATCACTTCTTCTCTCTATCCCTCTTTACCTGTAAATGCATACAGTCACTTCCTCTCTGTGTATCTACCTCTCTCGCCCGCTCTCTCTCTCTGTATCTCTCTATCTATAAATATATACAATCACTTCTTTCTCTCTATCTCTCTATCTCTTTATCTGTAAATACTTACAAACACTTCCTATCTGTGTATCTACCTCTCTCGCCCTCTCTCTCTCTTCTTAACTTATCTTTTTTCTTTTCTCTTTCACTGTCTCTCTGTTTTTCACTGTCTCTGCCCTACTGATTCCTCTTTGTCTCACTCTCTGTCTCTTATCTTTCTCCATCTCTCCTTCTCCGTCTTTCTCCTTTACTGTTTCCACTCTCTTTTTCTTATGGTCTCTTTCTTTCTGTCTATCTCTTCCTTGCTTTTGACTTCTCTGCATTTCTTCCTCTGTTCTCTCCCCAATGCTCTCTTTTTGCCTGATGTTTTTCTCTCCCCCTCTCTCTTTTCCCTCTCTATCTCTCCTTCTATCTCTCTGTTGCTCTCCTCTTCTCTCTCTCTCCATTTTTTATTTATTCTTTGTCTTTAAACTTATGTCACTATATTTTTATTGCTCTATATTTCTCTCACATTTCCATTATCCCACTTACACTTCTCTTACTTTCTCTTTTTTCTCTCTCTCTCCGTCTCCCCCTCCCTCTCTCGCTCTCTCTCACATTTCCATCATCACTCTTACACTTCTTTTCTCGCTCTCTCTCTCTCCCTCGCTCTCTCTCTTTCCATTTCTGTCTTATTTCACTTATTCCTCACTTCTGTATCGAACTCGTCTCTTTGCTCTCTTTTTATTGCTTTCCTCAATCACATCATCACTCTTACACATTCTGTCTCTCACTTTTTCGTTCTCACTCCTTCGCTCACTCTTTTTCTACTTGCCATTTTTTCACCTACGTTATTGCTGCTCTTCTTCTTCCTCTGATTTCAATCACATTATATCTCTCTCTCTCTTCCAAGACTCTTCATATCTCCAAACTCTCCTCTTTTTCTCTCTCTCCTCACCTGTTTCTCTCTCTCTCCTCACCTCTCAACTCTCTCTCTCTCTCTCTCTCACATACAATCTCATCTTCACTTCTTTTATTACCCTACTCTTTTTCACTCCTCTCTCTTCTCTCTTTCTCTCTTTCAGGTTGCTCGGAGTCTCTCTGTCCCCCTTTCTCTGGACATCGCTGGTGACCCCGACACTGACCGTGTGTTGGGTAAACAGCGCCTCAGTGTGGCCATCGGTGTGCTGGCGGGAGCTGCGGCGGTCATCCTGGTCATCCTGCTGGTGGTCACCGCGCGCCAGTGCGGCTCCCAGGCCAAGAACGGCTACGAGGCCGGGAAGAAGGAGCCGGAGGAGGACCTATTCAACCCGCAGCCGCTGTCGCTAAAGCCGCAGGGCGACCGCGGACGCAAGCCAAGGCGGGACAAGCGCGGCGCCAACGGCAGTGCCAAGAGCGACCGCTCCCTCTACAGTGGCATAGTCACGGTCAACGGCTGCCGCCGCGGCCACATAGAGGAAGAGGAGGAAGACGAGGAAATTAGTAATGCAAGCGAACGGCTAGCAGCCCGTTACAGCGCCGCGGCTAACGGCGACCCCTGCAGCCCCCGCCTGGGCGCCAGGCGGCACCAGTCCAGTCCCGATTTGGCCCGGCACTACAAGTCCAGCTCACCGTTGCCCGCCGTCCACCTGCAGCCCAACTCGCCACCGGCTGAGGGGAAGAAGCACCAGGCCGTGCAGGAGCTGCCCCCCACCAACACCTTCACTGGCGGGAACGCCGACGCCATGAGCCTTGGGTCCGACCAGTGCTCCGACTACAGCTGCCACAATGCCAAGTACAACAAACAGGTATGACCTCTAACCCTTAATATGGCTGCTGCTGAGTATATATACACAGAGTAATCTGAAAGAAATCAGAGTAAGAGTATATATACACTGAGAGATCTGAAAGAAATCAGAGTAAGAGTATATATACACTGAGAGATCTGAAAGAAATCAGAGTAAGAGTATATATACACTGAGAGATCTGAAAGAATCAGAGTAAGAGTATATATACACTGAGAGATCTGAAAGAAATCAGAGTAAGAGTATATATACACTAAGAAATCTGAAAGAAATCAGAGTAAGAGTATATATACACTGAGATCTGAAAGAAATCGGAGTAAGAGTACGTATACACTGAGATCTGAAAGAAATCAGAGTAAGAGTATATATACATTGAGAGATCTGAAAGAAATCAGAGTAAGAGTATATATACACTGAGAGATCTGAAAGAAATCAGAGTAAGAGTATATATACACTGAGAGATCTGAAAGAAATCAGAGTAAGAGTATATATACACTGAGAGATCAGAAAGAAATCAAAGTAAGAGTATATATACATTGAGAGATCTGAAAGAAATCAGAGTAAGAGTATATATACACTGAGAGATCAGAAAGAAATCAAAGTAAGAGTATATATACATTGAGAGATCTGAAAGAAATCAGAGTAAGAGTATATATACACTGAGAGATCTGAGAGTAATCAGAGTAAGAGTATATATACACTGAGAGATCTGAAAGAAATCAGAGTAAGAGTATATATACAATGAGAGATCTGAAAGAAATCAGAGTAAGAGTATATATACACTGAGAGATCAGAAAGAAATCAAAGTAAGAGTATATATACATTGAGAGATCAGAAAGAAATCAGAGTAAGAGTATATATACACTGAGAGATCTGAAAGAAATCAGAGTAAGAGTATATATACATTGAGAGATCTGAAAGAAATCAGAGTAAGAGTATATATACACTGAGAGATCAGAAAGAAATCAAAGTAAGAGTATATATACATTGAGAGATCTGAAAGAAATCAGAGTGAGAGTATATATACACTGAGTAATTTAAAGGAAATCAGAGTGAAAGTATATATATATAAGCTGAGTATATATATATATATATATATATATATATATATATATATATATATATATATATATATATATATATATATATATATATATATATACACATACAAATATTTGTTGAGTGACAATGTGAAAAGTGTGTGGCCTACATGGGTGTGTGGCCTAACCTAAAACTAACATCCAGTTAGCAGATCTTCTTTCTTAAACCTTACTCAGTTTTTTGCATGTTTAAGCACAAAATGTAGTTTTTTGATGGTTCAGGTATGTTTAAGTCTTAATCTGTCTTGGACTCAATAGTATTTGTACTCAGCCTTGTCTTGTATTTGGTAGTATTTGTACTTGGACTTTCCTTCAATTTAATAGTACTTTTAATCAGACTTGTCTTGTATTTGATAGAATTTGTACTCAGCCTTGTCTTGTATTTGATAGTATTTGTACTCAGCTTTGTCTTGTATTTAATAGTATTTGTACTCATATTTGTCTTGTATTTGATAGTATTTGTACTCAGCTTTGTCTTGTATTTGATAGTATTTGTACTCATATTTGTCTTGTATTTGATAGAATTTGTACTCAGTCTTGTCTTGTATTTAATAGTATTTGTACTCAGATTTGTCTTGTATTTGATAGTATTTGTACTCAGCCTTGTCTTGTATTCGGTAGTATTTGTGCTCAGCCTTGTCTTGTATTTGATAGTATTTGTACTCAGCCTTGTCTTGTATTTGGTAGTATTTGTGCTCAGCCTTGTCTTGTATTTGATAGTATTTTTGCTCAGCCTTGTCTTGTATTTGATAGTATTTGTGCTCAGCCTTGTCTTGTATTTGATAGCATTTGTACTCAGCCTTGTCTTGTATTTGGTAGTATTTGTGCTCAGCCTTGTCTTGTATTTGATAGTATTTGTACTCAGCCTTGTCTTGTATTTGATTGTATTTGTACTTGGACTTTCCTTCAACTCAATAGTACTTCTACACAGACATGTCTTGCTCTTCAGAATATTTGTACTCAGACTTGTCTTGGTTTAAGTCTAAATCTGTCATTCCTCAAAGCGCACTGGACGAATATGTCTTGTTGATGATGATGTTGTTTTCTCTGAACACATCAAGCCGTTCCTGGTCCACTGGCTTCGTCCCACTCCGGGTCTGTTTTGATATCTGTTTTGAGGAGGTGTGGATGTTAGTAATAAGTAGACTTGCTAACGACGTGATTTTTGTCTTCGGTTCTTGTTCAAATTCACGTTGCGGAGAGTTTTTGGTGGATAATAGAGCCGACCTTCACTCGGGCTTTGAAGAGCTGTGGGTAGGAAGTTTCTTTCAACGAGACAAAACATTCAAACATTGAAAAGAACAGGTGTACAGTGAAGCAAAGCAGTGCTAATTGGACCAGATCACCTTCCCGTTGTCAGAGTTTTGGGATTATTATATTTAAGTACATGCTGTGTTGTTTTTATTGTAAACACTCTCCAAACTGCAGCTCTGTAATAACCCTCGGCGGCTTTGTGCAGCTAACGGTGTGCGGTAGAGGTGGACACTGAGACAGGTTTAAATTTAGACCTGTGGTCATTTTTAGGCCGGTGTCTGCCAGAGTTTTGTTTATTTATTTATTTATTTATTTATTTATTAGCTCATTTTAAGCTGCTTGTTTAAGTGTAATGTCAGTTTTCAGCTGCTTTCCTCCACTTTTCCTCCACCGACTCCGACTCAGCCTTGTTCAATATCATAAACTCAGACAGGAACACTTCTCCATTCTTTTTCTTTTGGGCTCTATTGCCATTTATGGAACACTAGCATTTGTGATTTGTTAGCACATCCAGCATAGATTTTACTTAATGAATTAGTTTTATGAAATTATTATTAGTAGTTAATTCAGCTTTTTAAAAGAAATAACGCTTGAAGGAATATGATTTCTATTGAGAAGATCACTTAACATGTCTACAAATTGATAGTCCAGATGTTCTTTTGACTTGTCTCACACTCAACAGTATTTGTTCTTGGACTTGTTTTGGTCTTGATAGTATTTGTACTCTAACTTAGTAGTATTTGTACTTGTGTTGCTAATGGTAGTACTTTTACTCAAACTTGTCTTGGACTCAATAATAATTCTACCTGGACTTTCCTTGAACATAATAGTACTTTTACTCAGACTTGTCTTTGACTCAGTAGTTTTTGTACTCAGCCTTGTCTTGTATTTGATAGTATTTGTACTTTGACTTTCCTTGAACATAATAGTACTTTTACTTAGACATGTCTTAGACTCAGTAGTATTTGTACCTAGACTTTTCTTGAACTTAATAGTACTTTTACTCAGACTTGTCTTGGACTCAATAGTAATTCTACCTGGACTTTCCTTGAACTTAATAGCACTTTTAATTAGACTTGTCTTTGACTCAATAGTATTTGTACTCAGCTTTGTCTTGTACTTAATAGTATTTGTACTCAGATTTGTCTTGTGTTTAATAGTATTTGTACTCAGCTTTGTCTTGTATTTGATAGTATTTGTACTCAGCCTTGTCTTGTATATGATAGTATTTCTACTCAGCCTTGTCTTGTATTTGATAGTATTTCTACTTGGACTTTCCTATAACTTGATAGTACTTCTACTCAGACATGTCTTGGTTTTCAGAATATTTGTACTTGTGATGCTCTTAATAGTATTTGTACTCAGACTTGTTTTGAACTCAGTAGTATTTGTACTAGGACTTGTCTTGGACTCAGTAGTATTTGTACCTGGACCTTCCTTGAACGTAATAGTACTTTTACTCAGACTTGTCTTTGACTCAATAGTATTTGTACTCACTCTTGTCTTGGATTTGATAGTATTTGTACTTGGATTTTCCTTGAACATAATAATACTTTTACTTAGACTTGTCTTGGACTCAAACGTATTTGTGCCTGGATTATCCATGAACTTATTTGTACTTTTACAAATATTTGTACTTGTACTTTTAGACATGTCTTAGTCTTGGACTCAATAGTATTTGTACTCAGCCTTGTCTTGTATTTGATAGTATTTGTACTTGGACTTTCCTTTAACTCGATAGTACTTCTACTCAGACATGTCTTGCTCTTCAGAATATTTGTACTCAGACTAGTCTTGGTTTTCAGAATGTTTGTACTTGTGATGCTCTTAATAGTATATGTACTCAGACTTGTTTTAAACTCAGTAATATTTGTACACAGACTTATTTTAGTCTTGATAGTATTTGTTCTCAGACTTATTTTTGTTAGTATTTGTACTCAGACTTGTTTTAGTCTTGATAGTATTTGTTCTCAGACTTATTTTTGATAGTATTTGTACTCAGACTTGTTTTAGTCTTGATCATGTTTCTACTCAGACTTGCCTTGGACTCTGTAGTATTTGTACTCCGACTTGTCAAAACTTGTCTTGGGCCCAGCAGAGGTGTCAATAACCTTGGTGAAAGTATTCTTTTTGCAGTCTCACCACTGACAACACAACATTGTCTCTTTATGTATTCACTGCACAGTATGACCTATTTTTAGTGTCTATTTATGGTGAATTAGTGAATTAGCTCCAGCGCTAAAGTTCTCCTTGTTTCCTCTGTGTTATTCTGATCATAACTGTAATGGACGCTGCGCTGATGGCTAATAGCATAATGGATGTTTGTGGCGTCCAGTCTGAAATCGGCTCTCGGGCCGGACACAAGTGCACTGCAGCACTTACTGCTGATACTAAAAACACTCACTTCAGCTGCGAAGTTTCAGCCACGTTATCATTTCCATTTTCCTCTTGGATATTTATAGCTCTTAGACATGCTGGAGAAGAGAATTCTGGGTAACTGAGCACTTTTTAAACTCTCGGATCATTTTTTTGCCAAGGTGATATATAAAGAACTTCTCAGGGAATCAGGGGCCCCAAATTAACCCTTTGTGGATCCTGAATTCCACAAAATAAAGGGGATCCCTTTATAAACTTAGTTTATATCACAATACCTACATTTAGAGTTCTACATTCAACCTAATGAGAAACTGTAACTCAGTTTATATATCACAATACCTACATTTAGAGTTCTACATTTAACCTAACGAGAAACTGTAACTCAGTTTATATATCACAATACCTACATTTAGAGTTATACATTTAACCTAATGAGAAACTGTAACTCAGTTTATATATCACAATACCTATATTTAGAGTTATACACTCAACCTAATTAGAAACTGTAACTCAGCTTATATCATAATACCTACATTTAGAGTTATACATTTAACCTAACGAGAAACTGTAACTCAGTTTATATCACAATACCTACATTTAGAGTTATACATTTAACCTAACGAGAAACTGTAACTCAGTTTATATATCACAATACCTACATTTAGAGTTATACATTCAACCTACTGAGAAACTGTAGCTCAGTTTATATATTACAATACCTACATTTAGTTATACATTCAACTTAATGAGAAACTGTACTCAGTTTATATATCACAATACCTACATTTAGAGTTACACATTCAACCTAATGAGAAACTGTAGCTCAGTTTATATATTACAATACCTACATTTAGTTATACATTCAACTTAATGAGAAACTGTACTCAGTTTATATATCACAATACCTACATTTAGAGTTACACATTCAACCTAATGAGAAACTGTAGAATCAGTTTATATCACAATACCTACATTTAGAGTTATACATTCAACCTAATGAGAAACTGTAACTCAGTTTATATCACAATACCTACATTTAGAGTTATACATTCAACCTAATGAGAAACTGTACTCAGTTTATACACAATAACTACATTTAGAGTTATACATTCAACCTAATGAGAAACTGTACTCAGTTTATATACAATAACTACATTTAGAGTTATACATTCAACTTAATGAGAAACTGTAACTCAGTTTATATCACAATAACTACATTTAGAATTCTACATTCAACCTAATGAGAAACTGTAACTCAGTTTATATATCACAATACCTACATTTAGAGTTATACATTCAACCTAATGAGAAACTGTAACTCAGTTTATATCACAATACCTACATTTAGTTATACATTCAACTTAATGAGGAACTGTACTCAGTTTATATACAATACCTATATTTAGAGTTATACATTCAACCTAATGAGAAACTGTAACTCAGTTTATATACAAAACCTACATTTAGTTATACATTCAACTTAATGAGAAACTGTACTCAGTTTATATATCACAATACCTATATTTAGAGTTATACATTCAACCTAATGAGAAACTGTACTCAGTTTATATATCACAATACCTACATTTAGAGTTATACATTCAACCTAATGAGAAACTGTTACTCAGTTTGTCACAATACCTACATTTAGAGTAATACATTCAACCTAATGAGAAACTGTAACTCAGTTTATATCAATCACAATAACTACATTTAGAATTCCACATTCAACATAATGAGAAACTGTAACTCAGTTTATATATCACAATACTTACATTTAGAGTTATACATTCAACCTAATGAGAAACTGTAACTCAGTTTATATATCACAATACCTACATTTAGAGTTATACATTCAACCTAATGAGAAACTGTACTCAGTTTATACACAATAACTACATTTAGAGTTATACATTCAACCTAATGAGAAACTGTACTCAGTTTATACACAATAACTACATTTAGAGTTATACATTCAACCTAATGAGAAACTGTACTCAGTTTATATACAATAACTACATTTAGAGTTATACATTCAACTTAATGAGAAACTGTAACTCAGTTTATATCACAATAACTACATTTAGAATTCTACATTCAACCTAATGAGAAACTGTAACTCAGTTTATATGTCACAATACCTACATTTAGAGTTCTACATTCAACCTAATGAGAAACTGTAACTCAGTTTATATCACAATACCTACATTTACCTACATTTAGAGTTATACATTCAACCTAATGAGAAACTGTAACTCAGTTTATATCACAATACCTACATTTAGTTATACATTCAACTTAATGAGGAACTGTACTCAGTTTATATACAATACCTATATTTAGAGTTATACATTCAACCTAATGAGAAACTGTAACTCAGTTTATATACAAAACCTACATTTAGTTATACATTCAACTTAATGAGAAACTGTACTCAGTTTATATATCACAATACCTACATTTAGAGTTATACATTCAACCTAATGAGAAACTGTACTCAGTTTATATATCACAATACCTACATTTAGAGTTATACATTCAACCTAATGAGAAACTGTAACTCAGTTTATATCAATCACAATAACTACATTTAGAATTCCACATTCAACCTAATGAGAAACTGTAACTCAGTTTATATATCACAATACTTACATTTAGAGTTATACTTTCAACCTAATGAGAAACTGTAACTCAGTTTATATATCACAATACCTACATTTAGAGTTATACATTCAACCTAATGAGAAACTGTAACTGTTTATATCACATTACCTACATTTAGAGTTATACATTCAACCTAATGAGAAACTGTACTCAGTTTATATACAATAACTACATTTAGAGTTATACATTCAACTTAATGAGAAACTGTAACTCAGTTTATATCACAATAACTACATTTAGAATTCTACATTCAACCTAATGAGAAACTGTAACTCAGTTTATATATCACAATACCTACATTTAGAGTTCTACATTCAACCTAATGAGAAACTGTAACTCAGTTTATATCACAATACCTACATTTACCTACATTTAGAGTTATACATTCAACCTAATGAGAAACTGTAACTCAGTTTATATCACAATACCTACATTTAGTTATACATTCAACTTAATGAGAAACTGTACTCAGTTTATATATCACAATACCTACATTTAGAGTTATACATTCAACCTAATGAGAAACTGTACTCAGTTTATATATCACAATACCTACATTTAGAGTTATACATTCAACCTAATGAGAAACTGTAACTCAGTTTATATCAATCACAATAACTACATTTAGAATTCCACATTCAACCTAATGAGAAACTGTAACTCAGTTCATATATCACAATACTTACATTTAGAGTTATACATTCAACCTAATGAGAAACTGTAACTCAGTTTATATATCACAATACCTACATTTAGAGTTATACATTCAACCTAATGAGAAACTGTAACTGTTTATATCACAATACCTACATTTAGAGTTATACATTCAACCTAATGAAAAACTGTAACTCAGTTTATATATCACAATACCTACATTTAGAGTTATACATTCAACCTAATGAGAAACTGTACTCAGTTTATATACAATACCTACATTTAGAGTTATACATTCAACCTAATGAGAAACTGTAACTCAGTTTATATCACAATACCTATATTTAGAGTTATACATTCAACCTAATGAGAAACTGTAACTCAGTTCATATATCAAAATACCTACATTTAGAGTTATAAATTCAACCTAATGAGAAACTGTAACTTAGTTTATATATCACAATACCTACATTTAGAGTTATACATTCAACCTAATGAGAAACTGTACTCAGTTTATACACAATAACTACATTTAGAGTTATACATTCAACCTAATGAGAAACTGTAACTCAGTTTATATACAATAACTACATTTAGAGTTATACATTCAACCTACTGAGAAACTAACATGCATGCTAACGTATCATTGGGAAGCCTGTAGGGAAGCTAGTATGATTATCATGTTAATGAATTTTGACATTTGGCTGGAACTGGAGGGACTTGTGGGCGGAGTCTGGACTTGTCAGTTAGGCGGGCCCTGTTCAGTGGGCCCTCTGGAGCCCGAATGCAGTGGTTAGGGTCCTGAGTGTCCGGCGCTGGAGCCGCTGCTCTGCTTCTCAGAGGGAAGTAGGCTGAGGAGCAGAAGACCAGCGCTAACCTATTTTTCCTCCTCGCGCTGCCGCGTATCACTGCAGCTCGATTCATCACTCGTCTCTCCCTGTCTGCCCAGGCCTCCTCCTTTTTCACCTCCTCTCCTCTTTCTTTCTCTCTTCCTCTCTCTTTCCTTCATTCCTCCATGCCTTCTGACAGGTCCCCCATCCCTCTACACACTCTTTCGTTCTTTATTCTGACGTGCACTCCGCCGGGCTGGAGTGAATATGTAGGGAATTTGTGTCCTACCTGTTCCGCTTAGAGCTTAGAGATTAGAGAGAGAGAGAGAGAGAGAGAGAGAGAGAGAGAGAGAGAGAGAGAGAGAGAGAAGAGAGGAGAGAGGGGGGGCGAGAAAGAGATAAAAAGAGAGAGAAATAAAGAGAGAGAGAATACAGAGATAAAGAGAGAGAGAATAGAGATAAAGAGAGGAAGAGAGAGAATAGAGAGATAAAGATAGAATAGAGAGAAAATAGAGAGGAATGGAGAACCAGAGAGAGAGAAATGGAGAGATAGAAGATGAGAGAAATGGAGAGATAGTGATAAAGAGAGAGAGGTGAGAGAGAGACATAGAAAGAGGGAGAAGGAGAGATAGAGAGAGTAAAAATTGAGAGATAGAGTGATAAAGAGATAGGGTGAGATATATATATAGAGAGAGAGAGAAAGAGAGAGGGAGATATAAATAGAGAGAAAGGGAACAGAGAGAAAAGGGGAAAATGGACAGAGAGAGAGAGAGATAGAGGGAGACCGGAGGCAAGAGAGAGAGATAGAGGTAGAGAACAGGCAAATAGAGAGAGTGAGAAAGAGAGATAGGGGCAAAGGAGAGGGACAGAGAGGGGGGGCAGACAGGGAGAGAGAAAGAGGGAGAGATAGAGGGAAATAGAGAAATGGAGAGGGAGATAGAGGGAGATAGAAGGAGAGAGAGAGAAATGGGAGACAATGAGACAAAAAGTGACACAAAAAGAGTAAAAATGACAATAAAAGTAAGAAAAGAAAGAGGGAAAGAGAAAAATACAGAAAAAGCAAGAGTACAAGAAAACAGAGAGAGGGAGAAAGAGGGAAAGAGAGAGGGAGAGAAGTAGAGAGAGAGAGAGAGAGAAAGAGAGAGAAAGGAGAGAGAGAGAGAGAGAGAGAGAGAGAGAGGAGTGAGAGAGAGAGAGAGAGAGAGAAAGAGAGAGAAAGGAGTGAGAGAGAGAGAGAGAGTGAGAGAGAGAGAGAGAGAGAGAGAGAGAAAGGAGCGAGGGAGTGAGAGAGAAAGAGAGAGAGAGAGAAAGGAGTGAGAGAGAGAGAGAGAAAGAGAGAGAGAGAGAGAGAAAGAGAGAGAGAGGAGAGAGAGGAATGAGAGAGAGGAGTGAGAGAGTGAGAGAGAGAGAGAGAGAGAGAGAGGAGTGAGAGAGAGAGAGAGGAGTGAGGGATGGAGAGAGAGTGAGAGAGAGAGGGAGTGAGGGATGGAGAGAGAGTGAGAGAGAGAGGAGTGAGGGATGGAGAGAGAGTGAGAGAGAGAGGAGTGAGGGATGGAGAGAGTGAGAGAGAGAGGAGTGAGGGATAGAGAGAGTGAGAGAGAGAGAGGAGTGAGGGATGGAGAGAGAGTGAGAGAGAGAGAGGAGTGAGGGATGGAGAGAGAGTGAGAGAGAGAGGAGTGAGGGATGGAGAGAGTGAGAGAGAGAGGAGTGAGAGAGAGAGAGAGAGAGAGAGGAGTGAGGGATGGAGAGAGAGAGAGGAGTGAGGGATGGAGAGAGAGTGAGAGAGAGAGGAGTGAGAGAGAGAGAGAGAAAGGAGTGAGAGAGTGAGAGAGAGAGGAGTGAGGGATGGAGAGAGTGAGAGAGAGAGAGGAGTGAGGGATGGAGAGAGTGAGAGAGAGTGAGAGAGAGAGGAGTGAAGAGAGAGTGAGAGAGAGGAGTGAGAGAGAGTGAGAGAGAGTGAGAGAGAGAGGAGTGAGAGAGAGTGAGAGAGAGGAGTGAGAGAGAGTGAGAGAGAGAGAGGAGTGAGAGAGTGAGAGAGAGAGAGGAATGAGGGATGGAGAGAGTGAGAGAGAGAGAGAGAGAGAGAGAGAGGAGTGAGAGAGAGTGAGAGAGAGGAGTGAGAGAGAGAGAGAGAGAGAGAGAGGAGTGAGAGAGAGTGAGAGAGAGGAGTGAGAGAGTGAGAGAGAGGAGTGAGAGAGAGAGAGAGAGAGAGAGGAGTGAGAGAGTGAGAGAGAGAGGAGTGAGGGATGGAGAGAGTGAGAGAGAGAGAGGAGTGAGGGATGGAGAGAGTGAGAGAGAGAGAGGAGTGAGGGATGGAGAGAGTGAGAGAGAGAGAGAGAGAGGAGTGAGGGATGGAGAGAGTGAGAGAGAGTGAGAGAGAAAGGAGTGAGAGAGTGAGAGAGAAAGGAGTGAGAGAGTGAGAGAGAGAGGAGTGAGGGATGGATTGCCCGTGTTAAGCTGTGAAGTGCCGAGGCAGCGACTCGTTTTGACGTGAGATGTGAGACTCGCGGCGTCTCGCGGGTCAGAGACGAGTTTATCCTCCGAGTCGGAGCTCCGAGCTCAAATACCTGTCAGCAGGTTCACACGGGGTCTTTATACCTGCTCACTGAGCCTTAATGGAGCCTGCGAGGACCCCCGCACTGTCACACCGTCCCCCCGAACACCCCCCTCATCATCTTCAGAAAGAACAGATCATAAAGGTTCTGTTCAGAGAAACTACACTAGCTCACCTTCTAGCTTAGCCATTAGTGGATAGCTACCTAGCACAGAAACATTATCATGCTAATGTGTTAGCTAGCGTATATGAAAGGATCAACTACTGATATTAACTATCAGAGCTGACTAGCCGTACCAACTAACAGCTTTAACTAGCAGCATCGTAGCCAGAGTGGTTCAGTAGTTTGCTAGTGATAGCTTAACCTAGTTTAGTAGCACTCAAACTACTGATATAAACTAAGTAGCTGATGTCTTAGCTGGATAGCGGAGCTGCTTTGTGTAGTTTAGCTGTTGTTAGTTAACTAGCGATGTGTTAGCTTGATAGCGGAGCTGCTTTGTGTAGTTTAGCTGTTGTTAGTTAATTAGCGATGCGTTAGCTGGATAGCGGAGCTGCTTTGTGTAGTTTAGCTGTTGTTAGTTAACTAGCGATGCGTAAGCTGGATAGCTGAGCTGCTTTGTGTAGTTTAGGTGTTGTTAGTTAATTAGCGATGCGTTAGCTGGATAGCGGAGCTGCTTTGCCGTACCAACTAACAGCTTTAACTAGCAGCATCGTAGCCAGAGTGGTTCAGTAGTTTGCTAGTGATAGCTTAACCTAGTTTAGTAGCACTCAAACTACTGATATAAACTAACTAGCTGTACAAACCACCAACACTAGCGATGCGTTAGCTGGATAGCGGAGCTGCTTTGTGTAGTTTAGGTGTTGTTAGTTAAGTAGCGATGCGTTAGCTGGATAGCGGAGCTGCTTTGTGTAGTTTAGGTGTTGTTAGTTAAGTAGCGATGCGTTAGCTCGATAGCGGAGCTGCTTTGTGTAGTTTAGGTGTTGTTAGTTAACTAGCGATGCGTAAGCTGGATAGCGGAGCTGCTTTGTGTAGTTTAGCTGTTGTTAGTTAACTAGCGATGCGTTAGCTGGATAGCGGAGCTGCTTTGTGTAGTTTAGCTGTTGTTAGTTAACTAGCGATGTGTTAGCTGGATAGCGGAGCTGCTTTGTGTAGTTTAGCTGTTGTTAGTTAACTAGCGATGCGTTAGCTGGATAGCGGAGCTGCTTTGTGTAGTTTAGCTGTTGTTAGTTAACTAGTGATGTGTTAGCTGGATAGTGGAGCTGCTTTGTGTAGTTTAGGTGTTGTTAGTTAACTAGCGATGCGTAAGCTGGATAGCTGAGCTGCTTTGTGTAGTTTAGGTGTTGTTAGTTAACTAGCGATGCGTTAGCTGGATAGCGGAGCTGCTTTGTGTAGTTTAGGTGTTGTTAGTTAATTAGCGATGTGTTAGCTGGATAGCGGAGCTGCTTTGTGTAGTTTAGGTGTTGTTAGTTAATTAGCGATGTGTTAGCTGGATAGCGGAGCTGCTTTGTGTAGTTTAGCTGTTGTTAGTTAATTAGCGATGCGTTAGCTGGATAGCGGAGCTGCTTTGTGTATTTTAGGTGTTGTTAGTTAATTAGCGATGCGTTAGCTGGATAGCGGAGCTGCTTTGTGTATTTTAGGTGTTGTTAGTTAATTAGCGATGTGTTAGCTGGATAGCGGAGCTGCTTTGTGTAGTTTAGCTGTTGTTAGTTAATTAGCGATGCGTTAGCTGGATAGCGGAGCTGCTTTGTGTAGTTTAGGTGTTGTTAGTTAATTAGCGATGTGTTAGCTGGATAGCGGAGCTGCTTTGTGTAGTTTAGCTGTTGTTAGTTAACTAGCGATGTGTTAGCTGGATAGCGGAGCTGCTTTGTGTAGTTTAGGTGTTGTTAGTTAATTAGCGATGTGTTAGCTGGATAGCGGAGCTGCTTTGTGTAGTTTAGCTGTTGTTAGTTAATTAGCGATGTGTTAGCTGGATAGCGGAGCTGCTTTGTGTAGTTTAGCTGTTGTTAGTTAAGTAGCGATGTGTTAGCCTGAGTTTGAGCGGGTTAGCCCACCGGGACGGTGACGGTGGAGTAAACGGAGTAAAGATGCGGAATCGGGAGCCGGACGTCACCGCCGGGAAGAAAAGTGCTGATGTGGTCGTTATGGAGAAGAGCGTCTTCCGAGGCCTAATCAATCAACCCACGCTGGAGCGATCCTGACCTCAGCAGGGGGGTTAATCCATTACAGAGCGAATCCGCTTAAGCCCAGACGATCCGTCAGGGTTTTATTTCGTCTGTTTTTAGGAGGAAAATGCTTACACGCAGGTTCAGAGTGAGTGTGTGTGTAAGTGTGTGCGAGTGTGTGTGTGTGTGTGTGTGTGATCTGTTCTGACGGTTTAATGAATTATTGATCACTCTGTAATTAACTCCTCTACCGCTGAGCTTCGTGACCTGCCCTCCGCTACGTGTGCGAGCGTGACTGTACGAGCCACATAACTGAGGAAGTGTGCAGATACGGTACGATGCTGAAGTCCGAGACCACCTGCCATTTTTACTGTGAGGGGAAAACAAACGTTCACTTCTGATCTTCCAGTAGATTAACTAATCAGATTTAGAGTAGGAGTTTGTTTTAGTAGATTAGGAGTGAGTATTAGTAGATTAGGAGTGAGTATTAATAGATTAGAAGTGGGTTTTAGTAGATTAGGACTGAGTATTAATAGATTAGAAGTGGGTTTTAGTAGATTAGGAGTGAGTATTAATAGATTAGGAGTAGGTTTTAGTAGATTAGGAGTGAGTATTAGTAGATTAGGACTGAGTATTAATAGATTAGAAGTGGGTTTTAGTAGATTAGGAGTGAGTATTAATAGATTAGGAGTAGGTTTTAGTAGATTAGGAGTGAATATTAGTAGATTAGGAGTAGATTTTAGTAGATCAGAAGTGAGTATTAATAGATTAGAAGTAGGTTTTAGTAGATCGGGAGTAAGTATTAGTAGATTAGGAGTTTGTTTTAGTAGATTAGGAGTGAGTATTAGTTAATTAGGAGGTTTAGTAGATTATGAGTAAGTATTAGTAGATTAGGAGTGAGTATTAATAGATTAGGAGTAGGTTTTAGTAGATTAGGAGTGAATATTAGTAGACTAGGAGTAGGTTTTAGTAGATTAGGAGTGAGTATTAATAGATTAGGAGTAGGTTTTAGTAGATCAGGAGTGAGTATTAGTAGATTAGGAGTTTGTTTTAGTAGATTAGGAGTGAGTATTAATAGATCAGGAGTAGGTTTTAGTAGATTAGGAGTGAATATTAGTAGATTAGGAGTAGATTTTAGTAGATCAGAAGTGAGTATTAATAGATTAGAAGTATGTTTTAGTAGATCAGGAGTGAGTATTAATAGATTAGGAGTAGGTTTTAGTAGATAGGACTGAGTATTAGTAGATTAGGAGTAGGTTTTAGTAGATTAGGAGTGAGTATTAATAGATTAGGAGTTGTTTTTAGTCGATTAGAAGTGAGTATTAGTAGATTAGTTCTAGGAATTAATAGAGTAGGAGTAAGTATTAGTAGATTAGGAGTGGGTTTTAGTAGAGTAGAAGTTGTTTTTAGTAGAGTAGGAGTGAGTTTTAGTAGATTTTGAGTGAGTATTAGTTAATTAGGAGGTTTAGTAGATTATGAGTAAGTATTAGTAGATTAGGAGTGAGTATTAATAGATCAGGAGTAGGTTTTAGTAGATTAGGAGTGAATATTAGTAGATTAGGAGTAGATTTTAGTAGATCGGGAGTGAGTATTAATAGATTATGAGTAGGTTTTAGTAGATTAGGACTGAGTATTAGTAGATTAGGAGTAGGTTTTAGTAGATTAGGAGTGAGTATTAATAGATTAGGAGTTGGTTTTAGTCGATTAGAAGTAAGTATTAGTAGATTACTTGTAGGAATTAATAGAGTAGGAGTAAGTATTAGTAGATTAGGAGTGGGTTTTAGTAGAGTAGAAGTTGTTTTTAGTAGAGTAGGAGTGAGTTTTAGTAGATTAGGGTTGAGTATTAGTAGATTAGGAGTAGGTTATAGTAGATTAGGAGTGAGTATTAGTAGATTCAGAGTTGTTTTTAGTAGATCAAGAGTGGGTATTGGTAAAGTATGAGTGAGTATTAGTGGATAAGGATTAGGTTTTAGTAGATTAGGAGTGAGTATTAATAGATTAGGAGTTGGTTTTAGTCGATTAGAAGTGAGTATTAGTAGATTAGTTGTAGGAATTAATAGAGTAGAAGTAAGTATTAGTAGATTAGGAGTGGGTTTTAGTAGAGTAGAAGTTGTTTTTAGTAGAGTAGGAGTGAGTTTTAGTAGATTAGGGTTGAGTATTAGTAGATTAGGAGTAGGTTATAGTAGATTAGGAGTGAGTATTAGTAGATTCAGAGTTGTTTTTAGTAGATCAAGAGTGGGTATTGGTAGAGTATGAGTGAGTATTAGTGGATAAGGATTAGGTTTTAGTAGAATAGGAGGGCTTTAGTAGATTAGGAGTGAGTATTAGTAGATTAAGAGTGGGTATTAGTAGAGTATGAGTGAGTACTAGTAGATTAGTTGTAGGTTTTAGTAGATTAGGAGTGGGTTTAGTAGAGTAGGAGTGGAATTTAGCAGATCTGTCGTGGGTTTTAGTAGATTAGGAGTGAGTATTAGTAGATTATGAGAAGATTTTAGTAGATTAAGAGTGGGTATTAGTAGAGTATGAGTGAGTACAGGTAGATTAGTTTTAGGTTTTAGTAGATTAGGAGAGGGTTTAGCAGAGTAGGAGTGGTTCTAGTATAGTAGGGTTGGGTTTGAGTAGAGTAGGAGTGGAATTTAGCAGATCTGTCATGGGTTTTAGTAAATTAGGAGTAGGGTTTAGTAGAGTAGGAGTGAGTACTAGTAGATTAGTTGTAGGAATTAATAGAGTAGAAGTAAGTATTAGTAGATTAGGAGTGGGTTTTAGTAGAGTAGAAGTTGTTTTTAGTAGAGTAGGAGTGAGTTTTAGTAGATTAGGGTTGAGTATTAGTAGATTAGGAGTAGGTTATAGTAGATTAGGAGTGAGTATTAGTAGATTCAGAGTTGTTTTTAGTAGATCAAGAGTGGGTATTGGTAGAGTATGAGTGAGTATTAGTGGATAAGGATTAGGTTTTAGTAGAATAGGAGGGCTTTAGTAGATTAGGAGTGAGTATTAGTAGATTAAGAGTGGGTATTAGTAGAGTATGAGTGAGTACTAGTAGATTAGTTGTAGGTTTTAGTAGATTAGTAGTGGGTTTAGTAGAGTAGGAGTGGAATTTGGCAGATCTGTCGTGGGTTTTAGTAAATTAGGAGTAGGGTTTAGTAGAGTAGGAGTGGAATTTGGCAGATCTGTCGTGGGTTTTAGTAAATTAGGAGTAGGGTTTAGTAGAGTAGGAGTGGAATTTGGCAGATCTGTCGTGGGTTTTAGTAAATTAGGAGTAGGGTTTAGTAGAGTAGGAGTGGAATTTGGCAGATCTGTCGTGGGTTTTAGTAAATTAGGAGTAGGGTTTAGTAGAGTAGGAGTGGAATTTGGCAGATCTGTCGTGGGTTTTAGTAAATTAGGAGTAGGGTTTAGTAGAGTAGGAGTGGAATTTGGCAGATCTGTCGTGGGTTTTAGTAGATTAGGAGTAGGGTTTAGTACAATAGAAGTATATTTTAGTAAATTATGAGTAGGATTTAATACATTAGCAGTTGGTTTTACTCGATTAGGCGTAGGGTTTAATAGATTAGCATTGCGGTTTTAGTAGATTAGCACTAGGGTTTAGTACATTCGCAGTGGGCTTTTAGTAAAAGTATTGAGTATTAGTGAGGGTAAACTGGTGTGGTATTGGATGTTAATGGGGTAAACTGGGTTATTAATGATGGCAAACTGAGGTAACCGGTCTTTTTACTAGGACATTAATGGCGTAAGCGCACAGTGGGGTTTTACTGGGATGTTAATGGATGAAACTGGGGTAACAGTGGCGTTTTACTGGGGTATTAATGGATGAAACTGGGGCAACAGTGGCGTTTTACTGGGGTATTAATGGATGAAACTGGGGTAACAGTGGCGTTTTACTGGGGTATTAATGGATGAAACTGGGGTAACAGTGGTGTTTTACTGGGGTATTAATGGATGAAAATGGGGTAACAGTGGGGTTTTATTGGGGTATTAATGGATGAAACTGGGGTAACAGTGGCGTTTTACTGGGGTATTAATGGATGAAACTGGGGTAACAGTGGCGTTTTACTGGGGTATTAATGGATGAAACTGGGGTAACAGTGGGGTTTTACTGGGGTATTAATGGATGAAACTGGGGTAACAGTGGCGTTTTACTGGGGTATTAATGGATGAAACTGGGGTAACAGTGGGGTTTTACTGGGGTATTAATGGATGAAACTGGGGTAACAGTGGTGTTTTACTGGGGTATTAATGGATGAAACTGGGGTAACAGTGGTGTTTTACTGGGGTATTAATGGATGAAACTGGGGTAACAGTGGGGTTTTACAGGGGTATTAATGGATGAAACTGGGGTAACAGTGGTGTTTTACTGGGGTATTAATGGATGAAACTGGGGTAACAGTGGGGTTTTACTGGGGTATTAATGGATGAAACTGGGGTAACAGTGGGGTTTTACTGGGGTATTAATGGATGAAACTGGGGTAACAGTGGTGTTTTACTGGGGTATTAATGGATGAAACTGGGGTAACAGTGGTGTTTTACTGGGGTATTAATGGATGAAACTGGGGTAACAGTGGGGTTTTACAGGGGTATTAATGGATGAAACTGGGGTAACAGTGGTGTTTTACTGGGGTATTAATGGATGAAACTGGGGTAACAGTGGTGTTTTACTGGGGTATTAATGGATGAAACTGGGGTAACAGTGGTGTTTTACTGGGGTATTAATGGATGAAACTGGGGTAACAGTGGGGTTTTACTGGGGTATTAATGGATGAAACTGGCCTAACACTGGGAGTTAATAGGCTGAGCCCGACTGAACAGCAAATTGTTATAAACGATATAAAATGTACAACCACTGAAAGGGCACTATGTAAGGGCAACAGGGCAGTAAGTCAAGACCACCCTGGGGTCTACCTGTGTGCGTTTGTAGTGTGTGTGAGTGTGTGAGAGTGTGTTTGAGTGTGTTAAAAGAGGCTGTTGTTAAGCTTATCGGTTGTTGAGCTTATCGTTGTGTCTCTGTGTGTAGAGAGTAAAGAGTGTGTGTTCTAAGTGCACTCTCAGTATTGAACTGTGTGTGTGAAAGAGTGAGAGAAAGAGAGAGAGAGAGAGTGTGTGTGTGTGTATGTGTGTATGTATGTGTGTGTGTGTGTGTGTGTGTGTGTGTGTGTGTGTGTGTAAGTGTGTGTGTAACCGGCCATCTACTGCTTATAATGGAAATCCTGTTGACCCACATTACTATACTCTCTCTCTCTCTCTCTCTTGCTCTCTCTACTGATCTCTCTTTTCTTTCTATCTCTCTCTCTTTCTTTTCTCTCTCACTCGTTCTTCTCCCTGTTTTTCTTTCATTCCTACTCTCTCCATCTTCTTTTCTCTATATAGTATAGGTCTCTCTATCTCTATCTCTCTCTCTCTCTCCATGCACCCCGCTGACCGCATATGTTGCTATAGTAGCTGTGGTTCTTCTAATCACTGAAGTGGAGCTGCATGAGGTGTGTGTGTGGGGGGGGGGTACAGGGTTACCTGTGGGACAGGTGGGGTACAGGGTTACCTGTGGAACAGGTGCGCGGCAGGTGACGCTGTGTAACTCAACACAGACTCGGGATCAGACAACAGGTCAGATAGATAACCGATATGGCCGACACTGGCACGGCCCTCCGGCTCTCCGACACCTGTAATGTTCTAGAACCATCCGTATACATACCTGCCCACAGGACGCCGCCCACAGGACGCTGTTGTCTGGATAGTTTTGGTTGGTGGACGATTCTCAGTCCAGCAGTGACGCTGAGGTGTTTAAATACTCCAGCAGCAGCACTGCTGTGTCTGATCCACTCCCACCAGCACAACACACACTAGTGTACCGGCTCTGTGGTGGCCCTATGGGGGTCCTGATCATTAAAGAACACAGTAGTAGAGCTGATACAGTGGTCAGTTCGTGATGAAACCAGTCCTGCATGTGAACCGGGGGTCCTGAAGAGGTATGAAAACGAGGCGGCGTGTGTTTTGCGGTGACAGACGACACTCAGACATGACGCTCTCCATTTTCGGGCGCTGTTAAATATTTGAGGAGCGTGTCGCTGCGCTTTATTAGATACTGTAAGTGTCCTCTCTCCGTCTGAGTGGACCGCAGTTCCCTCACTCTCACGCTGCTCCATCTGGACTGCAGGCGAGATCACAATGAGCGCCCGCACGCCGTCTTTAAACAATCCCAAAATGTGATCTTAATAATTCATATCCAGTCGATTAGGCTGATAGCACTCCGAGCCGCGTCCACACGCCACGTCAGGATCTTTCACGCACGGCGCAGCGGGACGCGTCAGGATCATCCATTAATTATCATTAACTCCGGTAAAGCTCCCAGATCCTGACAGCAGCTTCCCACCGAAAATCAATACAACATTTATTACCTGCATATATTATCATCACAGTCCCGAACGGCAACTTCACAGGAGAGGCCCAAAACTGTCTTCACTTTCAATGGAAGTCAATGGAACCGGAATGCTGTCCAAGCTATTATGGAGCATTTCTGGTGGTCCATTTATTATGAAATATTTACACAATGTAATATAAATAATAATATAAATAATCAACAAAAATTGGGCATACATATTTTTTGGACATATACACTAAAAGTCCCATGGCACTGACAAATGAAGAATTTTAAAATTATAATTTTTTATTATTTTTTTTTATTTTAATAGCCTTTTTCTATTATATCTGCATATGTTAACATCAGAGCCCAAATTGGCAACTTTATAGGACAGACCGAAACTGTCTTTACTTTCAATGTAAGTCAATGGAACCGGAATGCTGTCCAAGCTATTTTGGAAATTTCTGTTGGTTCATTTATTATAAAAGGTTTACACAATGTAAATGGTGCAGAAAAATAGATAATTCATAAAAATTGGACATACATGTTTTTTGGACATATACAGTAAATGTACCGTAAAATATTTCACAATTATTATTATAATTTTTTTTATTATAATTTTATTTCTTGCATTTTTGTATTATATCTGCATATATTATCATCACAGTTCAAAACAAAAACTTTTTATTTTAATAGCCTTTTTCTATTATATCTGCATATGTTAACATCAGAGCCCAAATTGGCAACTTTATAGGACAGACCAAAAACTCTCTTCACTTTCAATGGAACTCAATGAAACCGGAATTCTGTCCAGGCTATTTTGGAGCATTTCTGGTGGTCTATTTATTATGAAATGTGTACACAATGTAAATGGTGCAGAAAACTAGATAATCAATAAAAATTGGACATACATTTTTTTAGACATATACACTAAAAGTCCACTGGCACTGACAAATGAAGAATTTTAAAATTATTATTATTATTATTTTTTAATATTAATTGCATTTTTCTATTATGTCTGCATATGTTAACATCAAAGTCCCAATTGGCAACTTTATAGGACAGACCGAAACTGTCTTTACTTTTAATGTAAGTCAATGGAACCGGAATGCTGTCCAAGCTATTTTGGAAAATTTCTGTTGGTTCATTTATTATAAAAGGTTTACACTATGTAAATGGTGCAGAAAAAGAGAAAATCAATAAAAATGGACATACATGTTTTTTTGGACATTATACAGAAAAAGTACCAAGCCACTGACAAATAAATGATTTCAAAATTATTATTTATTATTATTATTATTTTATTTCTTGCATTTTTGTATTATATCTGCATATATTGTCATCACAGTCCAAAACAACAACTTCACAGGAGAGGCCCAAAACTGTCTTTACTTTCAATGGAGGTTAATGGAACCGGAATTATGTCCAAGCTATTTTGGAGCATTTCTGTTGGTCCATTTATTATGAAATATTTACACAATATAAACAGTGCAGAAATATAAATAATCAACCAAAATTGGGCATGCATGTTTGTTTCTTTTTTGGACACAGACACTGAAAGACCCATGACACTGACAAAAAAATATAAAAAAATAAAATAAATAATTTAATAAAATGTTCTTATTTTTTTGCATATTTGTATTTACAAAATTACGTTTTCTAGACAATATCATCAAATTTGCCGTCCGGAAAATATCAGCTGGCACAATTGCTTGTTAATTTTATTTTGTATTGCATTATCCTTATCATTTATTTAAAGCTATTAAGACTGGAAATTTGTACAAATAAGTTTTTGTTCTTAAACACCCATATAAACCTAACAATGTCCTAAATGAATAAAAAGAAAGAAAGAAAGAAAGAAGTGTGTAATTTTGCAAATGTATTGATAAAAGTGTGAAATTCTGCAAATTAAAATAAATATTAAATAAATACTATTAAATTAAACATATTAAATTCTATTTTAAACACAAATTTGATAGTTGATAGTTAAACACAGTTGATAGTTAAAAATTCATTTGTGGTTTTAAAAATGTGCATGGTTTCATAAACTGAATCCTGTTATGGGATTCGTTAACAGCTGTGCATTGTAGGAAATCTATTTATGATATTTTATTTCCTAATTTATACAGTTAGCGTATATGTAATTATTTGCTATAGTTGCTTTTAGAATCATGAAAAATTCTAAACAGCATGAAGCCCAGTGTATTTTAGAAAAATGTCTAATATGTACTTGAACACTTTAAACCATTTTAAAAGACTGAATCTAGTATTTATTAAACTCTAATAAAAAGTTCAGTAACTCTGTATTTGCGGTGCTATATAAATGTATCTATAACACATTTAATATATTGTATAATACCTTAGAAGGCCTGGTGTAAACTTAATTGATTATATTATAGAGGCAAGACTATGTGACTTTAAAATGTTAGGTTTCATAAAGTATTATAATATACACTCATTACAACATTGTAAACATGAATATGGCGATACATTGCAACCGGGTTGTTTTGGTATGTTTAATGTATAAAACCCAGACCCATCAAAAAAGTGGCTACAAAATCAGCCAAATAAAAAAGCACTTTTTCATAAACATATTTTGTAATATTTAAAAAATAATAATATATTTTCCATACAGTGTGAATTTAATTTATTTCTTTTTAACTAACTGGAAACTAAATATGAATTATAATGTGTTTTATAGAGCCTGACTTTATGAAGTCGTGTACTTTTGCATATAATTAACACTACTTAAGATCAATTATGATGGGTATTATAAGGTAATATAGTTTCTATATAATACCTCATAAATGCCTTTTTAAAGCACTATGTCTTTCCATAATGTAATTTTAGCCTTCATTAGAATTTCTTTTACCTGCAGATGAAAGTAAAAGTAGCTATAATTATAAATTATGGTGAGAAAACAGTGATGCAGTTCAATAAACCAAAGCTAAATCAACTGACAAAAATGTTTGAATTAATACATACAAAATAAATACATTCAAAAGTTTCTGAAAAGTCTTAAATCAGTTTGACTGTGTTATATAAAGTGTTCATTTTGAATCCAGTAACAAAAACAAGAAAACTAAATAATCTAAAGTTTAAACAAAAAAAATTCTATTTCCTTTTTAATCTAATTTCCACATTAATGTTGCAGTTTCGTGCTTGACTCTGAAAGAATACAAATCCTACATACAGTGAGAGTGTCTGAACAAGAACTGATCCCAGGAATTCAGAACACACGCAACATGCAGGTACAAGTCAGAGGAAACACACTCACTTGCACATACGCCTTAACAATAATGATGTGCTAATATGTATCCTTTAATTTTCATTCCAAAGTTTATTTCTATACAACTTTTCACAACTGCCACTGTCCCAAAGCAGCTTTACAGAAATCCAGCTCCTAGCCCAATATAAAGCTATCCATCCCCCTCTGGTCGACCCCTAATAACAAAACAGTACCACGACAGCAGCAATAAAAGTTAATTAATAATGAATAACCTGAATACTGATCAATGTAGAGTCACCCTGATTGTAAGACTTACAGACCTAGTCTTTATCTGATCAATAAGTGTATGTTCACCAGCAAGACCACCAGATCTGATTAGAACAGATGTATATAATCATACATACAATACAAAGTAACATGAATATCTTATTGTAAGAGAAGTAGATCAGATCTTGAGCTCCAGTTTGAAGAACAAAGTTGGGTTCCAGATTTCTCCTGGATGCCCCAGACATTGTATTAATGTATTCAGTTCCTTCAGCAGCAATCTTGATTTAGCTTAATTAAGTACTGAGCAGTCAAAGCAGGTATTAGATGAGAGCTGTAAATAATACTGGGTTGTTTAGGAGAAGCCTGGAAAGGGTTAAATAAACACACTGACGTATGTAAAAGTACTACTTACTACATTAATACTGTTTAAATATTTACATAATAAAGTGTTTTGCTGTGTATATGTATGTACTATATACTCTTATACATAATCCAGTATTTTTCATATTCTTTCCGGACTGTTTCTCTTGGTCTGGTTATTGCAAGATCTCTGGTACAATAAACGGTGGCTGGATTTTAAAAAACTAGGGTATAAAATCTGAGAGGTTAAAATGGTGTAGATGATAGATTGTCCAGAGAGTGACGCATTCTTAAAGTTTGTAGAATAATGATGAGTGTGTTGAAATGAGGTGAAATGTGGTTTAGTGGTGGTGAAGATTGAGAAAGTCCTGGTATTCAGACGTCAGAGTGTTGTGTGGTGACCTGCTCCAGCGTTATTAGCACACCTAAATGCTGACTCTGACGCTGATTCTCTGTCTCTTTGGGTTTAGTGTAAATGTAGGAGTTAGGGTTTAGTGTAAATGTAGAGGTTAGTGTTTAGTGTAGATGTAGGAGTTAGGGTGTAGTGTAAATGTAGGGGTTAGTGTTTAGTGTAAATGTAGTAGTTAGTGTTTAGTGTAAATGTAGGAGTTAGTGTTTAGTGTAAATGTAGGAGTTAGGGTTTAGTGTAAATGTAGGACTTAATGTTTAGTGTAAATGTAGAGGTTAGTGTTTAGTGTAAATGTAGAGGTTAGTGTTTAGTGTAAATATAGAGGTTAGTGTTTAGTGTAAATGTAGAGGTTAGTGTTTAGTGTAAATGTAGAAGTTAGGGTTTAGTGTAAATGTAGGGGTTAGTGTTTAGTGTAAATGTAGAGGTTAGTGTTTAGTGTAAATATAGAGGTTAGTGTTTAGTGTAAATGTAGAGGTTAGTGTTTAGTGTAAATGTAGAGGTTAGTGTTTAGTGTAAATATAGAGGTTAGTGTTTAGTGTAAATGTAGGAGTTAGGGTTTAGTGTATATGTAGAGGTTAGTGTTTAGTGTAAATGTAGAGGTTAGTGTTTAGTGTAAATGTAGGAGTTAGGGTTTAGTGTAAATGTAGGGGTCAGGGTTTAGTGTAAATGTAGGGGTTAGTGTTTAGTGTAAATGTAGAGGTTAGGGTTTAGTGTAAATGTAGAGGTTAGTGTTTAGTGTAAATGTAGAGGTTAGTGTTTAGTGTAAATGTAGGAGTTAGGGTTTAGTGTAAATATAGGAGTTAGTGTTTAGTGTAAATGTAGGAGTTAGGGTTTAGTGTAAATGTAGGAGTTAGGGTTTAGTGTAAATGTAGGGGTTAGTGTTTAGTGTAAATGTAGGTGTTAGGGTTTAGTGTAAATGCAGAGGTTAGTGTTTAGTGTAAATGTAGGAGTTAGTGTTTAGTGTAAATGTAGGAGTTAGTGTTTAGTGTAAATGTAGGAGTTAGTATTTAGTGTAGATGTAGGAGTTAGGGTTTAGTGTAAATGTAGAGGTTAGTGTTTAGTGTAAATGTAGGAGTTAGTGTTTAGTGTAAATGTAGGAGTTAGGGTTTAGTGTAAATGTAGGACTTAATGTTTAGTGTAAATGTAGAAGTTAGGGTTTAGTGTAAATGTAGAGGTTAGTGTTTAGTGTAAATGTAGAGGTTAGTGTTTAGTGTAAATATAGAGGTTAGTGTTTAGTGTAAATGTAGAGGTTAGTGTTTAGTGTAAATGTAGAGGTTAGTGTTTAGTGTAAATGTAGGAATTAGGGTTTAGTGTAAATGTAGGAGTTAGTGTTTAGTGTAAATGTAGAAGTTAGGGTTTAGTGTAAATGTAGGGGTTAGTGTTTAGTGTAAATGTAGAGGTTAGTGTTTAGTGTAAATATAGAGGTTAGTGTTTAGTGTAAATGTAGAGGTTAGTGTTTAGTGTAAATGTAGAGGTTAGTGTTTAGTGTAAATGTAGGAGTTAGGGTTTAGTGTAAATGTAGAGGTTAGTGTTTAGTGTAAATGTAGAGGTTAGTGTTTAGTGTAAATGTAGAGGTTAGTGTTTGGTGTAAATGTAGGAGTTAGGGTTTAGTGTATATGTAGGAGTTAGGGTTTAGTGTATATGTAGAGGTTAGTGTTTAGTGTAAATGTAGAGGTTAGTGTTTAGTGTAAATGTAGGAGTTAGGGTTTAGTGTAAATGTAGGGGTTAGGGTTTAGTGTAAATGTAGGGGTTAGTGTTTAGTGTAAATGTAGAGGTTAGGGTTTAGTGTAAATGTAGAGGTTAGTGTTTAGTGTAAATGTAGGGGTTAGGGTTTAGTGTAAATGTAGGAGTTAGGGTTTAGTGTAAATGTAGGAGTTAGGGTTTAGTGTAAATGTAGGAGTTAGGGTTTAGTGTAAATGTAGGTGTTAGGGTTTAGTGTAAATGTAGGAGTTAGGGTTTAGTGTAAATGTAGGAGTTAGGGTTTAGTGTAAATATAGAGGTTAGGGTTTAGTGTAAATAGAGGAGTTAGGGTTTAGTGTAAATGTAGAGGTTATTGTTTAGTGTAAATGTAGGAGTTAGTGTTTAATGGAAATGTAGGAGTTAGTGTTTAGTGTATATGTTACACTCTGAATATTGTATTGTGCTCTAAACTGTGGGAGCGCAGTCTGAGCGTGTTGAGCAGAGTGGTCCTCGTCTGCGGCGGGGGGGATATGTAGGATTCCAGGAGATGAAGTGAGGTGGGGAAAAAGCTCATGTTATAAATGAATTATGATGTTTTTGGTACATAAAACCGTGCAAACGTTCTAAGTGGGCCTCGGGGGTGAAATGAAACACAAGGAAAGTGTAGGATACT
>CM038724.1:3199914-3207414 GCA_021613375.1 Megaleporinus macrocephalus
GTCTAATTTCTGATATAGGCTAGTATCTGAATTTGTCTAATTTCTGATATAGGCTAGTATCTGAATTTGGCTAGTTTCTGATATAGGCTAGTATCTGAATTTGGCTAGTTTCTGATATAGGCTAGTATCTGAATTTGGCTAATTTCTGATATAGGCTAGTATCTGAATTTGGCTAATTTCTGATATAGGCTAGTATCTGAATTTGGCTAGTTTCTGAGTTAATCTAGTGTCTAAATTTGCCAGTATCTGAATTTGGCTAATTTCTGATATAGGCTAGTCTCTGAGTTTGGCTAGTTTCTGAGTTAATCTAGTGTCTGAATTTGCCAGTGTCTGAATTTGGTTAATTTCTGGTTGGGGCGAGTATCTAAATTTGGCTAGTTTCCAAAGTAATCTAGTGTCTGAATTTGATTAGTTTCTGATTTAGGCTAGTGTGTGAATTTGGATATTTCCTGAGTTAATCTAGTATCAGAATTTGGTTAGTTTCTAAATTAATCTGGTGTCTGAATTTGGCTAGTTTCTGACGTAATCTACTGTCTAAATTTGCTTGTTTCTGAATTTGGCTAGTTTCTGAATTAGGCTTAGGCTAGTGTCTGAATTAGATTGATTTCTAAGTCCAGTGCATGAATTAGACTAGTTTCTGAGGAAGCCTAGTTTCTCATTTTTACTAGTCATACTAGTTTTTGTACCAGGCTGAACTCTGAGGCTCAAGTTTTTTACTTTATTATTTTCTCCTTCTGTTACACAGTTGTGTACAAAAGTTTAGTTAAATCAGATGCTGTTGTAGATTTTTCGTGGAATGAAGCTTCTCCACAGAGAACACACTTCTGCACATTGTAATGCGGAACACCTAGAAACACTGTATGTTTGTGAGTTTGAATGTGTAGGTTTGTGTAGACCCTCACAGAGCTGCAGTCAGGGAGAAAAACAGCCCGATCTTTCACTGATGCACACTCGGATTTTGGCTCTGCAGTAGAAGGTTCAGCTGTGCCTTCAAACTCGGTCAGACAGTTCAAGCTGAGACTGTGTGTGTGCTTTTTGGCAGGAAACATGCAGTTTGGAGCGAGATAGTTTGCTTTACTCTCTCGTCAACCAGCGTTCAGTATTCTGCTGTAGCCTAATTGCGGTTTAGAGGATGGGGGGGTGTCGTTACAGGTTGAGGGGGCGAGTTAGAATGCTTTACAATCTACAGCGATTACTGAAAAACAACATCTTTCTTGTAGCTACCGTAGCAGGAGAGAAAGCAAATAACATTGTAGGCACAGCGCCAATGCTGACCTTGCATGTAACTACCAGTAGTGGGTGATATTTTCGTTTGTTAGAAACATGTTTATTTCCTTCATGTGCATTGGAACTCTGTCTTGTGGACAGATGAGACCAAGACGTTTACCCAACATGGAATAAGGCCTACAAAAGAAAAAAACGCAGTACCTACAGTCAAATATGGTGGAGGTTCAAAGATGTTTTGGGGTTGTTTTGCGGGCACTGGGTGCTTTGACTGTGTGTAAGGCATCATGAAATATGAAGATTACCAAAGGATGTTGGGTTGCAATGTAGGGCGCAGTGTCAGAAAGCTGGGTATGCATCCTAGGGCATGGGTCTTCCAGCCGGACAATGACCCCAAACACACTTCAAAAAACACCCAGAAACAGATGGAAACAAAGTGCTAGGGAGTTCTGAAATGGCCACCAATGAGTTCGGATCTAAATCCCATTGGACCCCTGAGGAAAGATCTTAAAATTGCTCTTGGGAGAAGCTGTTTGCAACAGAAGAGTGGTCCCAAAATTCCAACTGAGAGGTGGAAAAAGCTTGTTGATGGTCATAGGAAGTGACTGATTTTAGTTTTTTTTTCCCAAATATTAAGTTAAGGGGGCCAATATTTTGGCCCATTCTTATAGTTTTGCATAAAATTATATATATTTTGGTAAACACACCAATGAGATTACAATAATTTTCTGGTAGAAATGCTTTTCTGGGTGCCAACATATTCAACCTTGACTGTATATATGATCAGAATTGGCCAAATCAAGCCAAATGTCCCCACAACTACAAAATCCTTATCTTGATGGGACGTGGTCCCTGCAAGGAGACAAAACAGTGGGAAACTGGGTTGCATTTATTGTTGGCTGGTTAAAGTGTTTATTGTTGCTAAACGGATTGATTTTTGTTTTCACGGCTGTTATTCCTCCCCAGTCATCTGTTTCTCCGGGCGCTTCTCTCGGACTGGGTTATTTATTGCATTTCACTCCCGCTGCCCTCATAAACCCAATACTGACTACTGTATGATTTATGAACAACCATAAACTACTGTTACAATTAGCATCAGAGAGGTTACTGCAGGACACACACTGACCAACACGCTCGAATTTCACAGCTCAGGTTCTCCACATGCCATTAGTTCTAGTAGTAGCAGCAGATTTTTAAATACATTCTATAAAAATATTAACAGCATGTTAATGTGTACAATACTTCTTAATATACATTTGTGTGATTCTTCAACTGCGGCCTCTTTCACCATCTTAACTTTTGTATTTTTTCGTTTTATAAACTGATGCATTTTACTTGAAGTTTATTATAAAATCACACTGTTAGACTTAATGTTTAGTTGTAAATAGATAAATAATGTGTAAATGTAATGTTTAGTTATAAATAAATAAATAATGTGTAAATGTAATGTTTAGTTGTAAATAAATAAATAATGTGTAAATGTAATGTTTAGTTATAAATAAATAAATAAATAATGTGTAAATGTAATGCTTAGTTATAAATAAATAAATAAATAAATAATGTGTAAATGTAATGTTTAGTTGTAAATAAATAAATAATGTGTAAATGTAATGTTTAGTTATAAATACATAAATAATGTGTAAATGTAATGTTTAGTTGTAAATAAATAAATAAATAATGTGTAAATGTAATGTTTAGTTATAAATAAATAAATAATGTGTAAATGTAATGTTTTGTTGTAAATAAATAAATAATGTGTAAATGTAATGTTTAGTTATAAATAAATAAATAATGTGTAATTGTAATGTTTAATTATTAATAAATAAATAAATAATGTGTAAATGTAATGTTTAGTTGTAAATAAATAAATAAATAAATAATGTGTAAATGTAATGTTTAGTTATAAATAAATAATGTGTAAATGTAATGTTTAGTTATAAATAAATAAATAAATAATGTGTAAATGTAATGTTTAGTTATAAATAAATAAATAAATAATGTGTAAATGTAATGTTTAGCTATAATGTGTAAATGTAATATTTAGTTGTAAATAAATAAATAATGTGTAAATGTAATATTTAGTTGTAAATAAATAAATAATGTGTAAATGTAATGTTTAGCTATAATGTGTAAATGTAATATTTAGTTGTAAATAAATAAATAATGTGTAAATGTAATGTTTAGCTATAATGTGTAAATGTAATATTTAGTTGTAAATAAATAAATAATGTGTAAATGTAATGTTTAGTTGTAAATAAATAATGTTTTGTTGTAAATAAATAAATAAATAATGTGTAAATGTAATGTTTAGTTGTAAATAAATAAATAATGTTTTGTTGTAAATAAATAAATAAATAATGTGAAAATGTAATGTTTAGTTGTAAATAAATAAATAATGTTTTGTTGTAAATAAATAAATAAATAATGTGAAAATGTAATGTTTTGTTGTAAATAAATAAATAAATAATGTGGAAATGTAATGTTTAGTTGTAAAGTACTGCTGTACTGATGTAAACGGTACTAACTCTGAATAAATGTACTCTATGATCAGGAGCAATACACCATTCAGTTACTCCCATTTACACACATTAACATCTCACTCATGGCTGACATGTGCTTTTGTGAATCTTTGTTTCCATGGTTACAACATAAACAAGTGCTACATTTAAATAGTTCCCTGCAGAAGTCATACACTGTTGCAGTAATGACGATAATGTTGGGAATGATAATATATTGCTCAAAAATATGCACAGGTACAAATATGAAAGTAAACAGTATATTCAGTTTCTTTTTAAGTTTTTATGAAACTCATATTGTGATATTTTTCATAAATTGATCACTTTTTAGCATTTTATTGGAGCCCAGAAGTTTTAAAGTCTGAGTTGGGGACAATGCCAAAGTAGCAAAATATTGATGTTTAAATCAGTATATAATTATTATTATTATTATTTTGGTGTGTAATTGTTTTTGGTGATAAAAGGAATGATCTTTTTAATAGCTGAAATGATTGTTTTGTATTAAAGTAATTTTAACACAAATGTATAACCTAGGGACGTAAAAGTTCTCCTAATTAAAGAATCACCCATATACAGTATTTGGCACACTCTCTTATCCAGAGTGACTGTTTACAGTCTACATGTACACAGGTAGGTTAAGGTAGAGTTGTAAGTCTTGACCCAGAACTAGATTAATGCAGGGGGGTTATCCAAGTGGGAAATCAAACCGCAGAACTTTTATTGGTATAGTGTAGAGGGGGTTACCCAGATGGGGCTTGAACCCCAGGACTCTTATTGGTATAGTGTAGGGGGGTTACCCAGGTGGTAAATCAAACCCTACTACTGTGGTGAAAAGTCCTCCAGCTTGTGGCCTAGTCAAAACTCATTACTGTGGTGAAACGTCCCCCAGCTAAAAGTCCCTCAGCTTGTGGCCTAATAGAACTCCACTACTGTGTTGAAAAGCTCCCCAGCTTGTGGCCTAGTCAAACTCAACTACTGTGTTTGAAAGCCCCCCAGCTTGTGGCCCAGTCAAACTCCACTACTGTGCTGACATGTTCCCCAGCTTGTGACCTAGTCAAACTCAACCACTGTGGTGACATGTCCCCCAGCTTGTGGCCTAGTCAAACTCAACCACTGTGGTGACATGTCCCCCAGCTTGTGGCCTAGTCAAACTCAACTACTGTGCTGACATGTTCCCCAGTTTGTGGCCTAGTCAAACTCAACCACTGTGGTGACATGTCCCCCAGCTTGTGGCCTAGTCAAACTCAACCACTGTGTTGAAAAGTCCCCCAGCTTGTGGCCTAGTCAAACTCCACTGCTGTGGTGACATGTCCCCCAGCTTATGGCCTAGTGAAACCTCACTACGGTGGTGACATGTCCCCCAGCTTGTGGCCTAGTCAAACTCCACTACTGTGGTGACATGTCCCCCAGTTTATGGCCTAGTCAAACCTCACTACGGTGGTGACATGTCGCCCAGCTTGTGGCCTAGTCAAACCTCACTACGGTGGTGACATGTCCCCCAGCATGTGGCCTAGTCAAACTCAACCACTGTGTTGAAATGTCCCCCAGCTTGTGGCCAAGTCAAACTTCACTACTGTGGTGACATGTCCCCCAGTTTGTGGCCTAGTCAAACTCAACCACTGGGGTGACATGTCCCCCAGTTTGTGGCCTAGTCAAACTCAACCACTGTGGTGACATGTCCCCCAGCTTGTTGCCTAGTCAAACTCCACTACTGTGGTGACATGTTCCCCAGCTTGTTGCCTAGTCAAACTCAACTACTGTGGTGACATTTTCCCCAGTTTGTGGCCTAGTCAAACTCAACCACTGTGGTGACATGTCCCCCAGCTTGTTGTCTAGTCAAAACTTATTACTGTGGTTAAAAGTCCCTCAGCTTGTGGCCTCGTCAAACTCCACTACTGTGGTAACATGTCCCCCAGCTTGTGGCCTAGTCAAACCTCACTACTGTGTTGAAAAGTCCCCCAGCTTGTGGCCTAGTCAAACCTCACTACTGTGTTGAAAAGTCCCCCAGCTTGTGGCCTAGTCAAACTCCACTAATGTGGTAACATGTCCCCCAGCTTGTGGCCTAGTCAAACCTCACTACTGTGTTGAAAAGTCCCCCAGCTTGTGGCCTAGTCAAACTCAACCACTGTGGTGACATGTCCCCCAGCTTGTGGCCTAGTCAAACCCGACTACGGTGTTGAAAAGTCCCCCAGCTTGTGGCCTAGTCAAACTCAACCACTGTGGTGACATGTCCCCCAGCTTGTGGCCAGTCAAACTCAACCACTGTGGTGACATGTCCCCCAGCTTGTGGCCTAGTCAAACCCCACTACTGTGTTGAAAAGTCCCCCAGCTTGTGGCCTAGTCAAACTCAACCACTGTGGTGACATGTCCCCCAGCTTGTGGCCAGTCAAACTCAACCACTGTGGTGACATGTCCCCCAGCTTGTGGCCTAGTCAAACTCAACAACTGTGGTGACATGTCCCCCAGCTTGTGGCCTAGTCAAACCTCACTACGGTGGTGACATGTCCCCCAGCTTGTGGCCTAGTCAAACTCAACCACTGTGGTGACATGTTCCCCAGCTTGTGGCCTAGTCAAACTCAACCACTGCGTTGAAATGTCCCCCAGCTTTTGGCCAAGTCAGACTCCACTAGTGTGGTAAAAAAGTCCCCCAGCTTGTGGCCAGTCAAACCTCACTACGGTGGTGACATGTCCCCCAGCTTGTGGCCTAGTCAAACCTCACTACGGTGGTGAAAAGTCCTCCAGCTCACAGCCCAGTGATTTCCACTAATGTGGAAAGTGGAAAAACTCCTGAGCCAGGAAGGAATGTCGGGAAACAAATCACAAACAAACCACAAACAAAAACCTGATGTAAGGCAACAGTTTAAAATGCGCCCGGTGTTACAGGGAACACACACACACACACGCGCAGCGCTGCGTTTGAAGGCTCTCTTGCTGTTAGGTAGTGCTGGAAGGAGTGGAGGTTTAATAGCTGTTTAATGGATGTGTGCAGCCGTTTTATGACCCAGTCATGCAAGAAAAGCGGAATAAATTAAAAAGCAGCCGAACGTTTGTGGCCCCATAAAGAGCGTCTATTCCCTGCGTCTGCGTCACACGGAGTTAAAATGATGGAGGGATTTTTCCTTTCTGTGAGAGATGAGCGATCGCGCTCGAGATGGAGTGAAAAATAGACAGATGAGTGAAAGAGTGCAGTGTGTTCTGCTTCATAACGCTCCTCTGTGTCTGGCTCTCTGACACACGCACGCACGCACACTCGCGCACACACACAGAGCCCATTGTCACAGACACCGCAGCCTGCAGTGAGACGCCTGTGTCTTACAGTTCACCCCCCACATCACTGCAGCACGAGCCCCCCACTCCTGAGAGGCTTTACACTAGACCTGGAACATTGCTGTGAGGATTTGATTGAGTGTTAGTGAGGTCAGGTACAGATGTTGAACATTGCTGTGTGGATTTGATTGAGTGTTAGTGAGGTCAGGTACAGATGTTGAACATTGCTGTGAGGATTTGATTGAGTGTTAGTGAGGTCAGGTACTGATGTTGAACATTGCTCTGAGGATTTGATTGAGTGTTAGTGAGGTCAGGTACTGATGTTGAACATAGCTGTGAGGATTTGATTGAGTGTTAGTGAGTGTTGTGTACACTAGAGTGTGCATATGTGGGTGTTTCCCTCCCCCTTGTCTGTGTGTTTATGAGTGTGTGTAGGTGTTTTACTGCCCCTAGTGTGTGTTTACTAGTGTGTGTGTTCACAGGTGTGTCTGTG
>CM038724.1:3217414-3222414 GCA_021613375.1 Megaleporinus macrocephalus
ATCTGAATAGAACTGAACTGTGTAAATCTGAATATTATTGAACTGAGTAAATCTGAATAGAACTGAACTGAGTAAATCTGAATAATACTGAATTGAACTGAGTAAATCTGAATAGAACTGAACTGAGTAAATCTGAATAGATCTGAACAAAGTAAATCTGAATAATACTGAATTGAAATGAGTAAATCTGAATAATACTGAACTGAGTAAATCTGAATAATACTGAACTGAGTAAATCTAAATAATACTGAATTGAATTGAGTAAATCTGAATACAACTGAACTGTGTAAATCTGAATATTACTGAAGTGAGTAAATCTGAATAATACTGAATTGAATTGAGTAAATCTGAATACAACTGAACTGTGTAAATCTGAATATTACTGAAGTGAGTAAATCTGAATAATACTGAATTGAATTGAGTAAATCTGAATACAACTGAACTGTGTAAATCTGAATATTATTGAACTGAGTAAATCTGAATAATACTGAATTGAATTGAATAAATCTGAATAATACTGAACTGAGTAAATCTAAATAATACTGAATTGAATTGAGTAAATCTGAATACAACTGAACTGTGTAAATCTGAATATTATTGAACTGAGTAAATCTGAATAATACTGAATTGAATTGAGTAAATCTGAATAATACTGGATTGAATTGAGTAAATCTGAATACAACTGAGCTGTGTAAATCTGAATATTACTGAAGTGAGTAAATCTGAATAGAACTGAATTGAATTGCGTAAATCTGAATAGAACTGAACTGTGTAAATCTGAATATTACTGAACAAATTTAATTTGAATATTACTGAACTGAGTAACTCTAAATAGAACTGAACCGAGTAAATCTGAATAGAACTGAACTGAGTAAATCTTTTAGAACTGAACTGAACTGACTAAATCTGAATAGTACTGAACTGAGTAAATCTGAATAGAACTGAACTGAGTAAATCTTTTAGAACTGAACTGAACTGACTAAATCTGAATAGAACTGAACTGACTAAATCTTTTAGAACTGAACTGAACTGACTAAATCTGAATAGTACTGAACTGAGTAAATCTGAATAGAACAGAACTGTGTAAATCTAAATATTACTAAACAAATTTAATTTGAATATTACTGAACTGAGTAAATCTAAAAAGAACTGAACTGGGTAAATCTGAATAGAGCTGAACTGAGTAAATCTGAATAGAACTGAACTGAGTAAATCTAAATAGAACTGAACTGAGTAAGTCTAGGTAGAACTGAACTGATCTGAGTAAATCTTATTAGAACGGAACTGAACTGAGTAAATCTTTTAGAACTGAACTGACGGAATCTGGATAGAACTGCACTGAGTAAATCTAAATAGAACTGAACAGAGTAAATCTGAATAGAACTGAACTGAGTAAGTCTGAGTAGAACTAAACGGAGTAAATCAGAATAGTACTTCTGTTTAGATTTACTCAGTTCAGTTCAGTACTATTCAGATTTACTCAGTTCAGTTCTATTTAGATTGAACTGAACTGAACTGAGTAAATCTAAATAGAACTGAACTGAGTAAATTTAAATAATACTTCTATTTAGATTTACTCAGTTCAGTTCAGTACTATTCAGATTTACTCAGTTCAGTACTATTCAGATTTACTCAGTTCAGTCCTATTTAGATTGAACTGAACTGAACTGAACTGAGTGAATCTAAATAGAACTGAACTGATCTGAGTAAAACTGAACTGATCTGAGTAAATCTGAATAGAACTGAACTGTGTAAATCGGAATATTACTGAACAAATTTAATTTGAATATTACTGAACTGAGTAAATCTAAATAGAACTGAACCAAGTTAATCTGAATAGTACAGAACTGAGTAAATCTGAATAGTACTGAACTGAGTTGTTCTGAATAGAACTGAACTGACCTATGTAAATATGAATATTACTGAACTAAATAAATCTGAATAGTACTGAACTGAGTTGTTTTGAATAGAACTGAACTGACCCAAGTAAATCTGAATAGTACTAAACTGAGTTGATCTAAATAGTACATAACTGAGTAAGTCTGATGGAACTGAACTGAATAAATCTGAATAGAACTGAATTGAGTATATCAGAATAGTACTGAACTGAGTTGATCTGAACTGAGTAGAATAAAGTACAGAAGAGAAGTGCGGGCTGGTGTAAAGGTTGTGATTGGACAGTTTGGTCTAGGATGTAAGGTCCAATCTCATTTGCATAATGTATTCGTTATGAGCGCATCCAATTTGAATATGTGAGGTGATGGAATACAGGAGAGAACCCAGGGCTAATTAATCAGGCCTCGTTAATTTCCTTTGAACTGTCAGGTGAGGAGTGTTTTCCTTTTATTAGCCCCCCCCCCACACACCATACACTCACACACACACCCACACGTCCCACCACAGAGTGTCTCAGATTAAAGAGGAAGTTTTTGTCTCTGCTGTCAGATTAAAGAGACGGTTTTATGTTTGCTGTCAACGTCCATTAATATTCAATCAGCTCTGCTTTTCTGCTGCTGTTGCTGCTGCGCTGAGTGGACAATGTCTCCCTGCTCGAGTCTTCCGCTCCTCAGATACCTCTCAGAACTTCTACATCATTAAACTGTTAAGATATCAGAACTGTTCACAGTGGTGGTGAATGGAACCAGACGTCCACCTCTAAAAGCTTCCTCACAGAAAGTTACTACAGTAGATGTTATAAATACACTGTCTGATTCTGAGACGCTGTTTATGATAGTTTAGAGAAGATCTCAGTTTTAAACTCCATTCATGGTGGAGGGATACATGCAGGACGCTGTGAGGTTCAAATAGTCCCCAGCATGTAAACACCATCACCACCACTTTAAACACCACCACCACCACTGTAAACACCACCACTGTAAACACCACCACCACCACTGTAAACACCACCACTGTAAACACCACCACCACTATGAACACCACAACTGTAAACACCACCACCACCACCACTGTAAACACCACCACTGTAAACACCACCACTGTAAACACCACCACCACTATGAACACCACAACTGTAAACACCACCACCACTGTGAACACCACCACCACTATGAACACCACAACTGTAAACACCACCACCACCACCACTGTAAACACCACCACTGTAAACACCACCACTGTAAACACCACCACCACTATGAACACCACAACTGTAAACACCACCACCACTATGAACACCACAACTGTAAACACCACCACCACCACCACTGTAAACACCACCACCACTATGAACACCACAACTGTAAACACCACCACCACCACCACTGTAAACACCACCACCACTGTGAACACCACCACTGTACACACCACCACTGTACACACCACCACTGTAAACACCACCACCACCACTGTGAACACCACCACTGTAAACACCACCACTGTAAACACCACCACCACTATGAACACCACAACTGTAAACACCACCACCACTGTGAACACCACCACCACTATGAACACCACAACTGTAAACACCACCACCACTGTAAACACCACCACTGTAAACACCACCACTGTAAACACCACCACCACTATGAACACCACAACTGTAAACACCACCACCACTATGAACACCACAACTGTAAACACCACCACCACCACCACTGTAAACACCACCACCACTATGAACACCACAACTGTAAACACCACCACCACCACCACTGTAAACACCACCACCACTGTGAACACCACCACTGTACACACCACCACTGTAAACACCACCACCACCACTGTGAACACCACCACTGTAAACACCACCACTGTAAACACCACCACCACCACTACTGTAAACACCACCACCACTACTGTAAACACCACCACCACTGTGAACACCAAAGGATGAGAGTGAGAGGTTGAATAGAAAGAGAGAACTGAGAGAGAGTAAAGGATGAGAGAGAGAGGTTGAATAGAAAGAGAGAACTGAGAGAGAGTAAAGGATGAGAGAGAGAGAGGTTGAATAGAAAGAGAGAACTGAGAGAGAGTAAAGGATGAGAGAGAGAGGTTGAATAGAAAGAGAGAACTGAGAGAGAGAGTAAAGGATGAGAGAGAGAGGTTGAATAGAAAGAGAGAACTGAGAGAGAGAGTAAAGGATGAGAGAGAGGTTGAATAGAAAGAGAGAACTGAGAGAGAGTAAAGGATGAGAGAGAGAGGTTGAATAGAAAGAGAGAACTGAGAGAGAGTAAAGGATGAGAGAGAGAGGTTGAATAGAAAGAGAGAACTGAGAGAGAGTAAAGGATGAGAGAGAGAGGTTGAATAGAAAGAGAGAACTGAGAGAGAGTAAAGGATGAGAGAGAGAGGTTGAATAGAAAGAGAGAACTGAGAGAGAGAGTAATGGATGAGAGAGAGAGGTTGAATAGAAAGAGAGAACTGAGAGAGAGTAAAGGATGAGAGAGAGAGGTTGAATAGAAAGAGAGAACTGAGAGAGAGTAAAGGATGAGAGAGAGAGGTTGAATAGAAAGAGAGAACTGAGAGAGAGAGTAAAGGATGAGAGAGAGAGGTTGAATAGAGAGAGAGAACTGAGAGAGAGTAAAGGATGAGAGAGAGAGGTTGAATAGAAAGAGAGAACTGAGAGAGAGAGTAAAGGATGAGAGAGAGAGGTTGAATAGAAAGAGAGAACGGAGAGAGAGTAAAGGATGAGAGAGAGAGGTTGAATAGAAAGAGAGAACTGAGAGAGAGAGTAAAGGATGAGAGAGAGAGGTTGAATAGAGAGAGAGAACTGAGAGAGAGTAAAGGATGAGAGAGAGAGGTTGAATAGAAAGAGAGAACTGAGAGAGAGAGTAAAGGATGAGAGAGAGAGGTTGAATAGAAAGAGAGAACGGAGAGAGAGTAAAGGATGAGAGAGAGAGGTTGAATAGAAAGAGAGAACTGAGAGAGAGTAAAGGATGAGAGTGAAAGGTTGAATAGAAAGAGAGAACTGAGAGAGAGTAAAGGATGAGAGAAAGAGGTTGAATAGAAAGAGAGAACTGAGATAGAGAGTAAAGGATGAG
>CM038724.1:3227414-3424914 GCA_021613375.1 Megaleporinus macrocephalus
CAGCGTTTGTTTACATCTGAAAGAGCCAGAAGTTTCTTATAAGATCATATCCTGAGAAGATGGAAAAGTTCTGGGCTGAGAAATATTAGGCTCTGAGTTTAATGGCGTATATACAGCTCCTTGCAAAAGTATTTGTCCTCCTTGAACTTTCCAACCTTTTCCCACATTTCAGGCTTCAAACATAAAGATATGAAATTGTAATTTTTTTTGTGAAGAATCAACAACAAGTGGGACACAATCGTGAAGTGGAACAAAATTTATTGGATATTTTGAACTTTTTTTTTTAATTATTCGGCCCTTACTTTCAGTGCAGCAAACTCACTCCAGAAGTTCAGTGAAGATCTCTTTGGTTTCGTTCCACTTCACGATTGTGTCCCACTTGTTGATTCTTCACAAAAAATTACAATTTCATATCTTTATGTTTGAAGTCTGAAATGGGGCAAAAGGTTCAAGGGGGTTGAATACTTTTGCAAGGCACTGTATGTGTTATGTAGCTGCTAATTTCCAAACACACATATCACCACAAGGCTTATAAGATCGATCATCATTAGGGGTTTCAGGAGGTTTTGGTGGAGCGTAAATGCTGAGATTTCATGGCTGGTGTGAATTGTCTTAGGTTTTACAGTCAACTAATACTAATCCCATCCTAATAGGGCTTAATCTAAACCTCACACATTTAGTTTGCTCTGGATTGTTGAGGTGAGTGGGATCCCCATGATCATCAGATCCAAACGACTCTCTGAGGCCTCCAGAAAGAAGCTTGTAGATGCAGATGAGTCTCACATCCCAAAATGTCATGGTAGTAGGAAGCTCTCACCACAGTTGATGTTAAAGTACAGCATCTCTCATCAACCTTCTTTCTGAAGGCCTCTCCTCAGAGAGCTCTTTGTGTCTGGTCATGGCAATCTCACTCACCTCAGCAAACCAAACTGAATGTCTGAGACAGAGTCCTCCAACACCAGCTCTGAAGATGTTCTGATCATCTGCAGCTGATGTGCTGCTTCTGATTCTACTATGGGTGTATGTGTTCAGTTGTATCCATCCCTCTATATTGTTCAAATGAAGATGAACTATCCGTATGTTATAGATATCTGTCGAAAGATAAACGTTGTTAATGACCTTGTTCTTTTTTGCACTGTAACAAGAAACGATGACACGGTCATATGAGACGCAGCTTTTTACAGAGGAGTTCAAATTCCAGTATTTAAATCCAGGATTTCTCAACATTGAGAATAAAGTTCAGCTCTTCATGACCTCTTCATGACCGTTAAGTGATTTAAATGTGGAAACTGGAGTTAGGACGTAATCATTTGAATGACTTGCTTGACTAGTAGCAGGGACTCGACTTGACCTGCTTGATGTTTCCACAGTGACTTGGGACTTGCTCGAGACTTGAAAGTTAAGACTTGAGACTTGCTTATGACTTGCACATGTGTGACTTACTCCTACTATGTTGATGGTGTGTTGATGGTGTGTTGATGGTATGTTGATGGAGGATGTGTGGATGGTATGTTGATGGTATGTGGATGGTATGTTGATGGAGGATGTGTGGATGGTATGTTGATGGTATGTTGATGGAGGATGTGTGGATGGTATGTTGATGGTGTGTGATGGTGTGTTGATGGTGTGTTGATGGTGTGATGATGGTGTGTAGATGGTGTGTTGATGGTGTGTGATGGTGTGTGATGGTGTGTTGATGGTGTGTGATGCTGTGTTGATGGTGTGATGATGGTGTGTGTTGATGGTGTGTTGATGGTGTGTTGATGGTGTATGTTGATGGTGTGTGATGGTGTGTTGATGGTGTGTGATGGTGTGTTGATGGTGTGTTGATGGTGTGTTGATGTTGTGTGGATGGTATGTTGATGGTGTGTGGATGGTATGCTGATGATGTGTTGATAGTGTGTTGATGGTGTGTGGATGGTATGTTGATGGTGTGTTTATGGTGTGTGACTGGTATGTTCATGGTGTGTTGATGGTATGTTCATGGTGTGTTCATGGTGTGTGGATGGTATGTTGATGGTGTGTGGATGGTATGTTGATGGTATGTTGATGGTGTGTTGATGATGTGTTGATGTTGTGTTGATGGTATGTTGATGGTATATTGTTGATGTGTTGATGGTGTGTGGATGGTATGTTGATGGTGTGTGGATGGTATGCTGATGATGTGTTGATGGTGTGTTGATGGTGTATGGATGGTATGTTGATGGTGTGTGGATGGTATGTTGGTGTGTTGATGGTGTGTTGATGTTGTGTTGATGATGTGTTGATGTTGTGTTGATGGTATGTTGATGGTATATTGTTGATGTGTTGATGGTGTGTGGATGGTATGCTGATGATGTGTTGATAGTGTGTTGATGGTGTGTTGATGGTATGTTGATGGTAAGTGGATGGTATGTTGATGGTGTGTGGATGGTATGTTGGTGTGTTGATGGTGTGTTGATGTTGTGTGGATGGTATGTTGATGGTGTGTGGATGGTATGCTGATGATGTGTTGATAGTGTGTTGATGGTGTGTTGATGGTATGTTGATGGTAAGTGGATGGTATGTTGATGGTGTGTGGATGGTATGCTGATGATGTGTTGATAGTGTGTTGATGGTGTGTGGATGGTATGTTGATGGTGTGTGGATGGTATGCTGATGATGTGTTCATGGTGTGTTGATGGTATGTTGATGGTGTGTGGATGGTGTGTGGATGGTATGTTGATGGTGTGTTGATGGTGTGTTGATGATGTGTTGATGGTGTGTTGATGGTGTGTGGATGGTATGTTGATGGTGTGTGGATGGTATGTTGATGGTGTGTGGATGGTATGTTGATGGTGTGTTGATGGTATTTTGATGATGTGTTGATGAAATGTTGATGGTATGTTGATGGTATGTTGATGGAATGTTGATGGTATGTTGATGGTGTGTTGTTGATGTGTTGATGGTGTGTGGATGGTATGTTGATGGTGTGTGGATGGTATGTTGATGGTGTGTTGATGGTATGTTGATGGAATGTTGATGGTATGTTGATGGAATGTGGATGGTATGTTGATGGAATGTTGATGGTGTGTGGATGGTATGTTGATGGTGTGTGGATGGTATGTTGATGGTGTGTGGATGGTATGTTGATGGTGTGTTGATGGTATGTTGATGGAATGTTGATGGTATGTTGATGGAATGTTGATGGTGTGTTGATGGAGGATGTGTGGATGGTATGTTGATGGAATGTTGATGGTGTGTGGATGGTGTGTTGATGGTATGTTGAAGGAGAATGTGTGGATGGTATGTTGATGGATGATGTGGGGATGGAATGTTGATGGTGTGTTGATGGAATGTTGATGGAATGTTGATGGTGTGTTGATGGAAGATGTGTGGATGGTATGCTGATGGTATGTTGATGGAATGTTGATGGTGTGTGGATGGTGTGTTGATGGTATGTTGATGGATGATGTGTGGATGGTATGTTGATGGATGATGTGGGGATGGAATGTTGATGGTGTGTTGATGGAATGTTGATGGTATGTTGATGGAATGTTGATGGTGTGTTATGGAGGATGTGTGGATGGTATGCTGATGGATGATGTGGGGATGGAATGTTGATGGTGTGTTGATGGAATGTTGATGGTGTGTTGATGGAATGTTGATGGTATGTTGATGGAATGTTGATGGTGTGTTATGGAGGATGTGTGGATGGTATGCTGATGGATGATGTGGGGATGGAATGTTGATGGTGTGTTGATGGAATGTTGATGGTGTGTTGATGGAATGTTGATGGTATGTTGATGGAATGTTGATGGTGTGTTATGGAGGATGTGTGGATGGTATGCTGATGGTATGTTGATGGTGTGTGGATGGTGTGTTGATGGTATGTTGAAGGAGAATGTGTGGAAGGTATGTTGATGTGTATGAATCTGCTGATTAAACAGGAATCTCGGGTGTGAGTGACGGTATTCCGTGGTTTTCCGGCTCTGCTCCGTCTCTCTAAGGTTTAGAGTTCCTGTACAGCTCGTTAGTGGTTTGTATTTACAGCGCTCCGCGCTGCGGTGTTGCCGGCGGTGATTAATGGAGCGGTGGGCGAGCTCCGGTTCTCCGAGTCGATAAGGCTGGAGAAACAGAGCCTTGGCGTCAGAAGCTGCTGTTTCCTGTCTTTATCCGGATCTACAGTGGAATGATGGGAATCTGTCCATGCGAGGGTACTTCCTCCCCCTGTCCGGGGGGTCGACCCCTCCTCCTGTTCTGTCGTTCCTCTCTCTGCAGACTGTCAGGTGGAGTGAATGATGTCGTTTATCAGGGTCCAGTTTTCCCGGCGCTGAGCGTCGTTCCTACTGAGCCGAGTTCACTTCCCGAGTGACAAATCAGAGCACTCCAATTAATTACTGACATCACTCCCAATCCACACCTCCCTACCTCTCTCTTTATCACTGTCTCTACCTCTCTCTACCTCTAACTCTCTCTCTATCACTGTCTCTACCTCTCTCTACCTCTAACTCTCTCTCTATCACTGTCTCTACCTCTCTCTACCTCTAACTCTCTCTCTATCACTGTCTCTACCTCTCTCTACCTCTAACTCTCTCTCTATCACTGTCTCTACCTCTCTCTACCTCTAACTCTCTCTCATTCACTGTCTCTACCTCTCTGTACCTATACCTCTCTCTCTATCACTGTCTCTACCTCTCTCTACCTCTAACTCTCTCTCTATCACTGTCTCTACCTCTCTCTACCTCTAACTCTCTCTCATTCACTGTCTCTACCTCTCTGTACCTATACCTCTCTCTCTATCACTGTCTCTACCTCTCTCTACCTCTAACTCTCTCTCTATCACTGTCTCTACCTCTCTCTACCTCTACCTCTCTCTCTATCACTGTCTCTACCTCTACCTCTCTCTACCTCTCTCTGCTGCTACCTCTCTCTATATCATTGTCTCTACCTCTCTCTACCTCTACCTCTCTCTCTATCACTGTCTCTACCTCTCTCTACCTCTAACTCTGTCTCTATCACTGTCTCTACCTCTATCTCTACCTCTAACTCTCTCTCTATCACTGTCTCTACCTCTCTCTCTATCACTGTCTCTACCTCTCTCTACCTCTAACTCTCTCTCTATCACTGTCTCTACCTCTACCTCTCTCTCTCTATCACTGTCTCTACCTCTACCTCTCTCTCTATCACTGTCTCTACCTTTCTCTCAATCACTGTCTCTACCTCTACCTCTCTCTACCTCTAACTCTCTCTCTATCACGGTCTCTACCTCTAACTCTCTCTCTATCACTGTCTCTACCTCTCTCTCTATCACTGTCTCTACCTCTACCTCTCTCTACCTCTAACTCTCTCTCTATCACTGTCTCTACCTCTAACTCTCTCTCTATCACTGTCTCTACCTCTACCTCTCTCTCAATCACTGTCTCTACCTCTACCTCTCTCTACCTCTAACTCTCTCTCTATCACTGTCTCTACCTCTACCTCTCTCTCTATCACTGTCTCTACCTCTCTTTACCTCTACCTCTCTCTATCACTGTCTCTACCTCTACCTCTCTCTACCTCTAACTCTCTCTCTATCACTGTCTCTACCTCTACCTCTCTCTCAATCACTGTCTCTACCTCTACCTCTCTCTCTATCACTGTCTCTACCTCTCTCTACCTCTACCTCTCTCTCTATCACTGTCTCTACCTCTACCTCTCTCTCTATCACTGTCTCTACCTCTCTCTACCTCTCTCTCTATCACTGTCTCTACCTCTCTCTACCACTACCTCTCTCTCTATCACTGTCTCTACCTCTCTCTACCGCTACCTCTCTCTCTATCACTGCCTCTACCTCTAACTCTCTCTATCACTGTCTCTACCACTACCTCCCTCTCTATCACTGTCTCTACCTCTCTCTACCACTACCTCTCTCTCTATCACTGTCTCTACCTCTCTCTACCGCTACCTCTCTCTCTATCACTGCCTCTACCTCTAACTCTCTCTATCACTGTCTCTACCACTACCTCTCTCTCTATCACTGTCTCTACCTCTCTCTACCGCTACCTCTCTCTCTATCACTGCCTCTACCTCTAACTCTCTCTATCACTGTCTCTACCACTACCTCTCTCTCTATCACTGTCTCTACCTCTCTCTACCGCTACCTCTCTCTCTATCACTGCCTCTACCTCTAACTCTCTCTATCACTGTCTCTACCTCTCTACCACTACCTCTCTCTGTATCACTGTCTCTACCTCTCTCTACCTCTACCTCTCTCTCTATCACTGTCTCTACCTCTCTCTACCACTACCTCTCTCTCTATCACTGGCTCTACCTCTCTCTATCACTGGCTCTACCTCTCTCTCTATCAATGTCTCTACCTTTCTCTTCCGCTACCTCTCTCTCTATCACTGCCTCCACCTCTCTCTACCTCTCTCTACCTCTACCTCTCTCTCTATCACTGTCTCTACCTCTCTCTCTATCACTGTCTCTACCTCTCTCTATCACTGTCTCTACCTCTGTCTACCACTACCTCTCTCTCTATCACTGTCTCTACCTCTCTCTACCACTACCACTCTCTCTATCACTGTCTCTACCTCTCTCTACCTCTACCTCTCTATCAGTGTCTCTACCTCTCTCTACCTCTAACTCTCTCTCTATCTATCACTGTCTCTACCACTCTCTACCTCTAACTCTCTCTCTATCTATCACTGTCTCTACCTCTCTCTACCACTACCTCTCTATCAGTGTCTCTACCTCTCTCTACCTCTAACTCTCTCTCTATCTATCACTGTCTCTACCTCTCTCTACCTCTAACTCTGTCTCTATCTCTACCTCTATCTCTAGCTCTAACTCTCTCTCTATCACTGTCTCTACCTCTCTCTACCGCTACCTCTCTCTCTATCACTGTCTCGACCAACAACATCTCCCTACCACTCTCTTTCTCTCTCTGTACCTATCTCTACCTCGCTACTGTTCCCTCTCTATGTCTACCTCTATTACTGTACCTCTTTCCACTCTAGCAATCTCTACCTTTATCTCCGTCTCTCTTCATCCCCTCTCATTCCCTCTCTTCCGTTCTTTTTTATTTGTTTTCTCTTTTCTCCTGATACTCATTCGGTTTCATACCTTCTTCTCTCATTTACAAGGCTCTCTCTCTCTCTCTCTCTCTCTCTTTCCTCCCTCTCTTTATTTACTTTCATTTCACTTTCCTTTTCCTCTACGGTTTTCTGTCTCTCCACTTTTTTCTTTCTCCCTTCTTTACACTCATTTTCTCTCTCTCTTTCTCTCTCTCTCTCTCTCTCTCTCTCTCTCTCTCTCTCTCTGCATATTTCCCAGAAGGCCGTTCTCTGGCTCCCCATCACTCAGTGCTATAGTGGAGTGAGTACATTACAGTAGATGAAGCTCTTCGCTCTCAGCAGGTCTTTAAGCTCCATTGTTTCTGCTGCTATATGCAAATTAGCCCTCCAACGAATCACAGTGTCACTGGGGGGGCTGTAAGCGTCCCAGCCAATCACAGCTTCAGAGAAGTGTCTGTGTGCATGTTGATGAGTACATGTTCATGTTTATGTATAATATGTGTAAAATAAGTTTAATTGAGTCGTATTAAAGGGCCAATACCCCCATATTTTATATTATTTAGGTCCCTTCCTTACTTCTGGGTGGGCTTATTTACCAAAAACGGTCTCCGTTCTAATTTTAATTCAGTGATCGTTTTTCTGACCGCTGGTTATCCCCAGCCTGTATGTGTTACTGTGTCTTTAAGACGTATGCTGATGAGCTCTGTTCTGATTGGCTGTGCCTCATACCAAAAAAGCAGTCCAGGTGGAAATGATAACCTAAGTGTGAGTGGGCGGGGTTAAACTACCATAGGCTGAATGGGTGTTTGTATGACATCACAAAAGTTCATTCCAGTTTAATGACATCACAAAAGTTCATTCCAAAAGCAGTTGAGCAGTTGAAAAGCAGTTGATTCCAATTTTAATATCACAAAAGCAGTTCTTTAAAAATTTGTATAAAATCACAAAATATCTTCATTCCTAAGTTTAATGACATCACAAAAGCAGTTTATTCCAATTTTAATGACATCACAGAAGCAGTTCATTCCAAATTTTAATGACATCACAAAAGCAGTTTATTAAAAATTTGCATGACATCACAAAAGTTCATTCCAATTTTAATGACATCACAAAAGCAGTTGATTCCAATGTTAATATCACAAAAGCAGTTCATTAAAAATTTGTATAAAATCACAAAATATGTTCATTCCTTAGTTTAATGACATCACAAAAGCAGTTCATTCCAAATTTGAATGACATCACAAAAGTTCATTCCAATTTTAATAACATGACAAATTAAGTTCACTCCAAATTTTAATGACATCGCAAAATAAATTGCTTCCAATTTTAATGACATCACAAAAGTTCATTCCAATTTTAATGACATCACAAAAGCAGTTTATTCCAATTTTAATGACATCACAAAAGCAGTTCATTCCAAATTTTAATGACATCACAAAAGCAGTTTATTAAAAATTTGTATGACATCACAAAATAACTTAATTCCAAATTTGTATGACATCACAAAAGTTCATTCCAGTTTAATGACATCACAAAAGTTAATTTCAAATATGTATGACATCACAAAAGTTCATTCCAATTTTAATGACATCACAAAAGTTAATTCCAAATATGTATGACATCACAAAAGTTCATTCCAATTTCAATGACATCGCAAAAGCAGTTCATTAAAAATTTGTATAAAATCACAAAATACGTTCATTCCAAAGTTTAATGACATCACAAAAGCAGTTAATTCCAAATTTTCATGACATCAGAAAAGTTGATTCCAATTTTCATGACATCACAAAATAAGTTGCTTCCAATTTTAATGACATCACAAAAGTCCATTCCAATTTTAATGACATCACAAAAGCCGTTCATTCCATATTTTAATGACATCACAAAAGCATTTTATTCCAAATTTTAATGACATCACAAAAGCAGTTTATTCCTATCGGACGTGTGCTAATAAGCTCTGCTCTGATTGGCTGTGCCTCGTTCCAGGACAGTCCAGGCTGCAGTACATTCCGAGCGGGCTGTGTCTGCAGCTCTGTTTCTGGTATGGTGGAGGAAGCTGGTGGAGATGATGTAACAGTGTTCTGGGAGAGGTTTCGGAGCTGCTTTGATGAACTGACTGCTCTGGAAGCGTGCTAATTTGAGTAATTCCCAGTTTTCCCTCCGTGCTGGCAGTTTTGGTAGCGTCTGATGTGAGAGATGTTCGAGAACCTGGACTGTAATCTGTCGCACCGCCGGGACTTGGTGACTGAAGGCAGATTGTGTGGTTTTGTTTTTGTGTGGATGTAAACATCATTGATTCTTCACGCTCCAGTCGTTAGTGCAGCTCGTCAGTGTTGTTCACACCTCCTCACGTTCTCTCCCACACTAAGAGCCTTAATAGATCTTCCTCACGTTCCCGTCTGAGTACATTAAGTCCCATAATCTGGGATTACGTTCCCACCGCTGTGATAACCTCCGAGTTATAATTGGTATTCAGGCTTGTTCTTACAGGAGAAACACACCGCAGAGATGAAACTCATTATAATAATGATCAGTAGTACTGAATTTATCCTTTCTGAAAATCTTCACAGTAATTCTAAAATATAATATCACAGTATCTCCAGAAAATATAATAGAATTATTCATGTTATTGAGAAGCTATTGGCAGTAATTCTGAAAAGGTTCATTTCAAAAGATATTCTAGGTTATTCAAATTGGTTGTAATGATAATTTAGAATTAATTCTAAATTATGTAAACATCATTCTGAAAAATATTACAGTTGATGTCAAGTTCTGAAAGTTACACATAATTTAAAAAGATTTTTAAATAATTAGGTTAATTTGGTTATACATAATACTTCTAAAAATTCTAGAAGAATCTAAAGTTATTTTTAAAAAAGTAACTTATAGTTCTGAAAAATAATTAGGTTAATTTGAAAAGCTATACATAATAATTCTGCATTATGTTCAAACTAATTCTAGATGATTTTAAGGCTATTTCTGAAAAATATTTATATTTATATTTAGAAAGAAGAATCTAAAGTTAATTTTAAAAAGTTAATTCTGAAAAATAATTAAATTTATTTGTGAAGTTAAGGCTAATACTGCAATATAATGAAATTAATTCCAGAAGACTCGAGTTAATTACAATTAAGTCTGAAAAAAATAACTTTTTCACTTATTTGGAATGTTTGGAAAGAATTCTGAATTATGTTCAAACTTAGTCTACAAGGCATTAAGGCTAATTCTGAATTGTTTAAAATAATTCTAGATGTTAAAGTTAATTCTGAAAGTTACACAACTTTAAAAGTTGTTCAAATTAAGTCTAGATGTTAAAGCTAATTCAAAAGTTACACATGATGATTCTGAAATATGTTGATTCAAAATGTTAAAACTAATTCTGAAATATGCTGAAATTAATTCAGACCCTAAAGTTAATTTTGAAAGTGACATAATTCTGAAAAGTATTCTGTCTTAAAAATAATTAGGTTTATTCTGAAAGTTATACATAATAATTCTTAAATATGTTTAAACTAATTCTATATGATGTTAAGGCTAATTCTGTAAGATATTTAAATTAACTCTAGATGTTTAAAGATTTTAAAGTTAATTTTGAACGTTATCCATGATAACCTCAAACGATGTTAAAATTAAGTCTAGTTGTTAAAGGTAAATCCAAAGGTTACTAAAATGAATTCTGAAAAAATTAAAAGTAATTCTGAAAGTTACACATAATTCTAATTTATTTTAGATGTTCAAGCTAATTGTGAGAAATATGTATAAAAATTCTATATGTTAAAATTAGAAAAATTAAGAAAGACATTTATTTAAAAGTATTATGGCTGACTTAATTGCAATTACAGCAAATATTCATTATGATTAATTATAATTCTGAAAAAATGTTCACAATTGTAAAGATATTTAAAGTAATTCTGAAAAACATGAGATCTACTTGTGAAACGTATTAATAATGATTTTGAAACATGTTCAGAATTTTGTGATATATATATATATATATATATATATATATATATATATATATATATATATATATATATATATATAAATTATTCAATATATTTATTCTCAAATAAATTCAGAGAGCAAGTTAATTATGAAAGATATTCATAAATATTTCACCGGATATCATATTTATAATAAATAATAATGATATAATGATATTCAACATTCCATAAGTTGTTTATTAATACATTATGTTTGCATTACATACAAAGTAATGTGAGTGCAGTGGGTAAAGGGAAGTCCTATAGCGCCCCCAGATCTTCAGGCTGTATTTTGCTACTGCAGCTCGGCTTTAGGCTGCTGTGTTAAATCTCCATGTGTCCTCATGTGTGTCTGCAGCCTCTGCGGAGGGTGACGTTCTCAGTGGCGACGCAGCCCCAGGACCCAGGTTGCTATGACAGCGGGGTGGAGGACTCTGAGACTCCCAGCAGTAAGAGCTCATCCGGGCCCAGGATCGGAGTTCTGCCACTGCCGGAGGACGGATACGAGAGGACAACTCCAGAGGGCAGTGTGGGGGAGGAGGAACATGTGGAGAACGGTAAGAACCGCATGCTGTCCAAAGAGCACCTCCAGAAACGTGACCTCCAAAGAGGGGATATTTAATGGGAGAAGGAAACAAGGAGAGAATTCCCATGGGGAATTTGATATCTAACCACAAATCTGCCAAAGTAGACTTAACCCTTTGGTGCACAACCTGGGTCAAGTGACCCAACTGAGATTGGATTTTCTATTTCTTTGCAAGTAATTCATTTTATCATTCAGGCTTCCATGAATTCCTCAATGTACTTACTTTTGATTGTCAAAAACAAGATTTGTAATGAACACTTGAAACATTAAATAATGAAATAAACTGATTTTAATAGCTTTACCAAGGAGATACTCAGCAGTACATACAATAACATAGGAAATGAATAGGGGTCAGCTTTAACCCATGCTGTGCATTAGAAGGAGTTTGCTTAGCTTGTGCATCAAATAGTTAATATGAACTTTGTTTTTCCAAAAGAATTAATAAATAAATGTTCCATTTAGGGCTGTGATGGGTGTTCAGGTTAAACGTTGGTTAGCTAACAACCGAAACAGGCCTAGATTGTCCACACGGGGGACCTGAGTTCCTAGATAGCTCTCTGGGTGGATGTGTAAAAATAAATGTAGAGGCTGAGTCAAAAGTATCAGGACAACCTTTTATTCCAATGAAGGGGAAAATGATGTATCTGAAAACCCCAGCAAGAGACTGCTACATGGACCACCTTCCAATTGGAAAAACATGCCCTTGATCCAATATAGCGGCTTCGTTTGAACTTTGTTTTCTTGGTGGCGGCTGCTTGGACAACCGGTAGATTGCAGCTTTCTTATTAGGCGCTTTTATAACAACTAGCTATGCTGCCCCCTATTGCTTTTGAAGTGGCATTGCTAAAATCTGTTTTATCACTACAGATCAGTTTATATTTATTATTTATTTGGGAAAAAATAAAACATTAAATATAGAACGTGCCCTAGTTTATGTCTAAATGTGTCCCCAGTGTGGTAACTTCAGCAAATAAGCAGTGATTTTGTACCAACCTGCAAACAAGTGTGTCTCAGTAGAGGACGAGGGACCTTTTCACAACATGCCAGGTGTACCCAGACTTCTGCACACTGCTGTATTTCTGTTTACCTGTGCTCGAGTTTCCTTCAAACACTGTTTTTTTTCCCCCCGGTGAGACGTTAGGTTTTTTCTCCTCTGTGCTCAGGTCGAAGGTGATGGTAATGTTTTCAGACGCTGCTTTTTTTCCTCATTTATTCTCTCCTCTGTAGCTTTACTGGAACTCCAGCTTTGTTCGCTTCCACCTCAACCAAAAACGACCTTGCGCTGAACAAACAGAGCAAAGAAAACGTGAAGGCTCTGCATGTGTGTGAGAGCTAGCAGGAGAAAATCAAGTGTACAAATCAAGAGTTGTATAAAAGTCAGAGACCTCCTTCATTTATTCAGTCTCTGGTCTAAACAGCTGCTTAGAAGAGGTTACTGTTTACTGAGGAGATGTTTCTGAAGACATTTGATATTAAATGTTTCACTTGTACATGGAAGAAGAAAGTCGAAGTGGACAAAACTGGAGTTTCCAAAAGCTACAGAAATAATGGGACTCCTAACAACCACCTGGAAGACCCATCAACACTGTCCCCCCATAAGCATAAGTAGCACTTTGGTCTTTGAGAGAAAGGAGAACATCAAGCTCCAGTCCTGCATCTGAAAACATCCACAGGTGTTTCTGTCCATCCTTCCACGGTGAGAAGACACTAAGGCTGGGTAGCTGTTTAAGAAGCTCCTCACTAAGAAAAGGAGATACAGACACATCAAAGAAAGAAGCTGTTGTTTTTCTCAGAACAGTGGACTGACCACCCCAAAGTCCAGAACCTTAACGTCCCTAAATGAACGGGCTATTTCTGATTTAGGTGTCACATTATCATCTGTAATTAGTCTAAATAACAGTTTTCTTCCATATTGAAAATGAAAATATGTGTTCTGCTGTGGGTCTTTGTGTCTGGAGCTGGACACTCTGACTAAACAGAAAAGAATTGTAATACCCAGACTCAGCAAAGGCAATCAAGGTCTTATAAAGCTCTTTAAATCTGATTGGTTCCACCATGTTGACAAACACACACACACAATACAGCAAACAGGATTAGAATCCAACCAGCAGTGAGAAAACAAGCACAGTGATGAGCTTTCTCCGCTCAGAGTGGAACAAGAACACTGTAGCAGAGTCCCCACTGCACCTAGTCCACCACATAGGGTGTAAGGGCCTATAGGCTTTAGTAGGATCCCTGCTGACCCTCACAGTCTCTAGTCCACCACATAGAGTGTAAGGGCCTATAGACTTTAGTAGGATCCCTGCTGACCATCACAGTCTCTAGTCCACCACATAGGGTGTAAGGGCCTATAGACTTTAGTAGGATCCCTGCTGACCCTCACAGTCTCTAGTCCACCACATAGGGTGTAAGGGCCTATAGACTTTAGTAGGATCCCTGCTGACCCTCACAGTCTCTAGTCCACTACATAGGGTGTAAGGACCTATAGACTTTAGTAGAATCCCTGCTGCCCCCCACAGTCTCTAATCCACTACATAGGGTGTACTGACCTATAGACTTTAGTAGAATCCCTGCTGCCCTCACAGTCTCTAATCCACTACATAGGGGGTAAGGTCCTATAGACTTTAGTAGAATCTCTGCTGCCCCTTACAGTCTCTAGTCCACTACATAGGGTATAAGGGCCTATAGGCTTTAGTAGAATCCCTGCTGCCCCCCACAGTCTCTAATCCACTACATAGGGGCTAAGGGCCTATAGACTTTAGTAGGATCCCTGCTGACCCTCACAGTCTCTAGTCCACCACATAGAGTGTAAGGGCCTATAGACTTTAGTAGGATCCCTGCTGACCCTCACAGTCTCTAGTCCACTACATAGGGTGTAAGGACCTATAGACTTTAGTAGAATCCCTGCTGCCCCCCACAGTCTCTAATCCACTACATAGGGTGTACTGACCTATAGACTTTAGTAGAATCCCTGCTGCCCTCACAGTCTCTAATCCACTACATAGGGGGTAAGGTCCTATAGACTTTAGTAGAATCTCTGCTGCCCCTTACAGTCTCTAGTCCACTACATAGGGTATAAGGGCCTATAGGCTTTAGTAGAATCCCTGCTGCCCCCCACAGTCTCTAATCCACTACATAGGGGCTAAGGGCCTATAGACTTTAGTAGGATCCCTGCTGACCCTCACAGTCTCTAGTCCACTACATAGGGTGTAAGGACCTATAGACTTTAGTAGAATCTCTGCTTCCCCTCACAGTCTCTAGTCCACCACATAGGGTATAAGGGCCTATAGACTTTAGTAGAATCCCTGCTGCCCCTCACAGTCTCTAGTCCACTACATAGGGTTTAAGGGCTTTTAGACTTTAGCAAAATCCTTACTGACCCTCACAGTCTCTAGTTCACTACACAGGGTGTAAGGGCTTATAGAATTTAGTAGAATCCCTGCTGCCCCCCACAGTCTCTAGTCCACTACATAGGGGGTCAGGGCCTAAAGGGTTTGGTAGAATCCCTGCTGCCCCCCACATCGTGGTTTGAAGTTAACAGACGAGAAACATATGAAAATGTGAACGTTTCTAAAAGGTTAGTGATTAATCTACTACATACAGCACTGACCTGGTCTGTTCACCTGTTAATAAACAAGTTTTATTTCTGTCAGGTTTTGTATAATGTATACAAGAAGCAAACCGCAGACATCTAACATATCTTGGCTGGCTGGCTGGCTGTCTATATTTGGGGTGAGCGGTGGGGGAGGGGTGAGCGGGTGGGGTGTAGGTTGTATATGTTTTTTTCCAGTTGAGTCTCAGTGATTTGTAAGGCAGTGAAAGTGTTTTCCTGGCGGATGGTTTATGTGTCACCGGAATAAAAGTGCAGTTATTTATAGCCGCACTCAGAAGCCACGTCATCCACTCGGAGCGGCGGTCCCGCGGGGGAAATCTAAACAGGACCTTCCCGCTGGAATGCCGCCAAGAACGTCACCGCTGTTTATGACACTGTTGTATAAAAATCTAAACAAACAAACCGTTTCATCATATCTCTCAGTTCCGCTTTCACTTCCGGACGCTTCCATTCCAAAGTGCTGCTCGTCCGTGTGAAGCGGGTTTGAGGCTGGAGAGGAACAGCTGAGGTCCTATAGGACTTTAGTGGAATCCCTGCTGCCCTCACAGTCTCTAGTCCACTACATAGGGTGTAAGGGCCTATAGACTTTAGTAGAATCCCTGCTGCCCTCACAGTCTCTAGTCCACTACATAGGGTGTAAGGGCCTATAGACTTTAGTAGAATCCCTGCTGCCCTCACAGTCTCTAGTCCACTACATAGGGTGTAAGGGCCTATAGAGGTTAGTAGAATCCCTGTTGCCCCATACAGTCTCTAGTTCACTACATAGGGTGTAAGGGCCTATAGACTTTAGTAGGATCCTTACTGACCCTCACAGTTTCTAGTTCACTTCATAGGGGTCAGGGCCTATAGGCTTTAGTAGGATCCCTGCTTCCCCTCACAGTTTCTAGTCCACTACATAGGGTGTAAGGGCCAACAGCCTTTAGCAGAATCCTTATTGCCCCTCACAGTTTCTAGTTCACTTCATAGGGGGTCAGGGCCAACAGCCTTTAGCAGAATCCTTATTGCCCCTCACAGTTTCTAGTTCACTTCATAGGGGGTCAGGGCCTATAGACTTTAGCAGAATCCTTATTGTCCCTCACAGTTTCTAGTTCACTTCATAGGGGGTCAGGGCCTATAAACTTTAGTAGAATCCCTGCTGCCCCTCACAATTTCTAGTCCACTACATAGGGTATAAGGGCCAACAGTCTTTCCATTCAAAGTGCTGCTCGTCCGTGTAAGATGGTTTCAAGGCTGGAGAGGTATAACAGCTGAGGTGTACAAATGTTTGGGTGCACCCCCAGTCACATCGTTGATTGCACGTTTTGATGCACAATTACTGTTTATTTTTTGGATAGAACACACTGTGGTAAATAATAAGATACGTGGTCTCTGCAAAAGCTATCGCGCTTATTAAATTTTATGTTCTGTTTAGCGAGTAAATAGAATTGGGCTCTACACTATAGCTGTGAAATTTACAAGCAACTTGTTTTGGAAACCCTTGACTTGTATGTTCCATTCATTCACTATGTTTGTTTATTTCTTCATTATTTTTGTTTGTTTGTTTGTTTGTTTGTTTGTTCATGGTTCCAACAGGAGTAGCTATAATCCCCTTTCTGGGAAATAGCCACATAAGTCTATAGCAAGGGTTCCCAGGGGTTCTTAAGAGTGGTTCTATAGAGTGGGACATATACCTTATCAAACACAGATAAAATCATATTGATGAGTGAAGATAAAAACTGCTGAATGAGGGAGGGGCTTGATTTGAAGGAGGGGCTTGATTTAGGGAAGCAGAGTATGGATTGAGTGAGGGTCTTAAATGAGGAATGGGTGAAAGTCCTATTTGTAGAAGGGTCTTAATTGAAGGAGGGACTTTATTGTGAGAGGATCTTGATTAAGGAGGTGGGGTCTTGATTAAAGGAGGTTCTTGAATGAGGGAAGGTCTCAAATGAGGGAAGTTTCAATAAAGGAAAAGGTTCTTAAATGAGGGAAGATCTTGATTAAGAGAAGGTTCTTGAATAAGAGGAGGTCTTGATTGAGAGAAGTTTCTTGAATGAGGGAAGATCTTGATTAAGAGAAGGTTCTTGAATAAGAGGAGGTCTTGATTGACAGAAGTTTCTTAAATGAGGGAAGGTCTTGATTGAGAGAAGTTTCTTGAATGAGGGAAGGTCTTGATTAAGAGAAGGTTCTTGAATGAGGAAAGATCGCCAATGAGGGAGGGTCTTGAATGAGGGAAGGTCTTGATTGAGAGAAGGTTTTTAAATGAGGGAAGGTCTTGAATGAGGGAAGGTTCTTGAATGAGGGAAGACCGCCAATGAGGGAAGGTCTTGAAAGAGGAAAGATCTCCAATGAGGGAGGGTCTTGAATGAGGGAAGGTCTTGATTAAGAGAAGGTTCTTAAATGAGGGAAGGTCTTGAATGAGGGAAGGTTCTTGAATGAGGGAAGACCGCCAATGAGGGAAGGTCTTGAAAGAGGAAAGATCTCCAATGAGGGAATGTCTTGAATGAGGGAGGGTCTTGATTGAGAGAAGGTCTTGAATGAGGGAGGGTCTTGAATGAGGGAGTGTCTTGAATGATATAGGGTCTTGATTGAGAGAAGGTTCTTGAATGAGGGAAGATCGCCAATGAGGGAGGGTCTTGAATGAGGAAAGGTCTCCAATGAGGGAGGGTCTTGAATGAGGGAGGGTCTTGATGGAGAGAAGGTTCTTGATTGAGAGAAGGCTCTTGAATGAGGAAAGGTCTCCAATAAGGGAAGGGTTTTGAATAAGGAAAGGTCTCCAATGAGTAAGGGTCTTGAATGAGGGAAGGTCTTGATTGAGAGAAGGTCCTTGAATGAGGGAAGATCGCCAATAAGTCCGGGTCTTTAATGAGGAAGGGTCTTAATTAAGGAATGGTTCATGAATAAAGGGAGGCCTTGACTGAGGGAGGGTCTTGAATGAAGGACGGTCTCGATTGAGGGAAGGTTCTTGATTGAGGAAAGTTTCTTAAATGAGGGAAGGTCTCAGTTGAGGGAAGGTTCTTAAGGGTAGAGCAGGTCTTATCTAAAGAAAGACCTTAATTGATTGAAAGTATTGATTGTGGTAGGTTCCCAATTAAGGGAGGGTCTTGATTAAGTAAAGGTATCAACTGAGAAAGGGTTCTGTTTGCCAGAGGGTATCAATTGAGAGAGAATCTTGTTAGAGAGAAGGTCTTGTTTGAAAAAAAAATAAGGTAAGGTTTTGATTAAGAGAGGGTCTTGATTGAGGCAGCATCTGGATTAAGGAAAGTTGCTTGATCTGGACTAAAATAAAACTTGAGGATACAAATTGAGAAAAATAAACATTGAGAAGCATTTATTATATTATATATTATATCATATATTATTATTATTATTATTACTATTATTATTATCAACAATTAAGGAGTGAAAATAGTGTTGTCGGTGAACAGTTTTAATCTGTAGTGCACATATTAGTCCACTAGAGGGAGACAACACTGCATGTTTGAGCCAAACTCTATTTATTACATAAAGGTTGGATTACTTACACTCTGTCTCTCTCCCCACTGTCTTATTGTCCCTCTCTCTCATTTCTCTCCTGTCCTCTTTCCACACCCCTCTTCTTAGTCTTGTATTTCAATGTCTTTGTTCCTCTCTATCTTTTTTCTCTCCTTTCTTTCTTCACACAATGCAGTGTACAAGAAAAAAGTGTAGTGGTTAGTATGGTGGTGTAGTGGTTAGCACGGTGGTGTAGTGGTTAGTATGGTGGGGTAGTGGTTAGTACGTTAGTGTAGTGGTTAGTATGGTGGTGTAGTGGTTAGTACGGTGGTGTAGTGGTTAGTACGGTGGTGTGGTGGTTGGTACTGTGGTGTAGTGGTTAGTATGGTGGTGTAGTGGTTAGTACGTTACTGTAGTGGTTAGTATGGTGGTGTTGTGGTTAGTATGGTGGTGTAGTGGTTAGTATGGTGGTGTAGTGGTTAGTACGTTACTGTAGTGGTTAGTACGGTGGTGTAGTGGTTAGTACGGTGGTGTGGTGGTTAGTACTGTGGTGTAGTGGTTAGTACGGTGGTGTAGTGGTTAGTACGGTGGTGTAGTGGTTAGTACGGTGGTGTAGTGGTTAGTATGGTGGTGTAGTGGTTAGTATGGTGGTGTAGTGGTTAGTATGGTGGTGTAGTGGTTAGCACGATGGTGCTCTAGGTGTGAGGGTATGTTGTCCCAAACCCGGGTACGTGGTGAGTGTACATAAAACATTTTGCCAAATCTAGCGTACGAGTTGACTTGCTGTGGTGGCTCCTGTAGAAGGGAATTTTTTTTTAAATTAATCAAACTCTCTCTCTCTCTCTCTCTCTCTCTCAGACCCGCGGCACCTCCCTGACGTGGCCTTGACGGGCAAATGCACACGCGACTGCGATGAGTTCGGCCACTCGGACGCTTGCTGGATGCCCGTCCGCCCGTCGCCTCGCAAGCGGCAGGTCGGAGACCCCTCGGCGGGCGACAGCAACAACAACAACGAGGACGACAGCGAGCGCGAGGAGATCGAGGAGGAGGAAGAGGACGGCGTGGAAGAAGACGAGGGCTCGGACCAGGGCAGTGGCGGGGGCGGGGCCGAGGACGCCCGCGGCTCACTCTCCAACGTGGACCAGCGCAACCGCAACATGGGCGACCACAACCGCAACCTGCTGAACCGCAAGATGACCTCGGCCTCCTACGACACCTTCAGCAGCGCCGGCTTCGGTCACCACCACCACCACCACCGCGGTGGCGGCAACGAGCAGGACGACCCGCACCAGAGGTCCGAAGTCATCCCGCTGACCCGCACGGGAGGCGGAGACTACAAGACCACGTCGTGCCTCACGCTGTCGCGCAGGGAGGTGTACCTGTGATCCCACGCTTGTGCCGTGACTTCTTCTGACTACGCCCTCCCCAGCCCCCTCCCTCCCTCCCTCCCTCCAGGTGACCTTTGACTTATGGCCGGACACACACCTGGGGCTGATGAAATTTCAGGACCGCCCTAAAGAGGTGGTCACCAACCCTGGACCTGGACATCTGCAGGTCTCACCTTCTGACCCAAATACCTGGGCGTCTATAGACAGTCTCTATGCTAATGTAATATTAATTATAGCAAACATGAGCCTACTGATAGTTCAGCTGTACAAATAATATAAAATAATAATCACAGTAGTACCTACGACCTGTGGAAACGTTGAAGGCATCTCACTGTTCCTCACTGTAAGACTGTTAGCATAGTTTAGAACTACTATTAGTTAAGATGTCTCAGGCTACTCCTACATAGTTTTGCTGCGGTAGCAAGAAAACCAAGCCTTTTTAAGAAACCCCTAGAAAATAAATCTAGTTTCCTAAATTAATTTTGCTCTAAATTAGTTCAAATTGTCTAGAAATAGCTTGACCAATCCCATAACGATCCCATTCTGAAAGATACTACATGAGCAGCCCTTATTTAAGGTGCGGTCACTTCATTTCTGCAACGTATAAGCACTTTCCTAGAAGTTTCAACCTGCAACCTTCAATGTGCATCCTTAGGGGAGACAATAATTAGTTGGAGTAGCATTAGCTGGTTTAGCATTAGACCTAGTGGACCTCCAAGAGCAGAGTTGGTGACCACCAACACCAAAGCACACCCCTGTTGAGAACAGCCGTGCTTACCTTTTTGTTTTGCCAAACAAGAAAACGAAGAAAAACAGAAAACAATCATCCGCTCATTTCTCCGGATGCAAAAACGACTATTGGGAAGCTTCGGGAGAACCGTGAGCTCGGAATTGGGTGCATGTTTGACGTGGTGGCGAAGGGTCCAGCCAATGGGACGGCTGTAAAAACGTGAGGTCGCCGGCACGCGACCAACCGTTTTGCAGCGAAAGGAAACTTGCTAACTGTTTTAGCGGCTAACCAATCATCAGTTATGTACTTCAGCCTAAACGGAGAGCGGACCGACTTCCGTAGATCCGTAGCGCCAGACGACGGTTTGGGATTTACTGTTCGTTTTCCTGAGAATCTTAAGCAGCGCTGACGGAGCGGGAGCGTCTCCCCGGTAGACGGTACCGGTTCCGGTTCCATTAAGCCTCGCGGCGACTGTCGAGCCCAAAGGGAGGCGCTTCTTCTTTTTCAGTTTCTTCATCGGCCACGTTTTCCTTCTTTCACGCGTTTCATGTGTGAACGCAAAAAAGCGACGGGCGCGTCGCCAGACTCGCATCCTTCTGCTGCATATTAGCCTTTCACAAAAGAAATTAGCTGTAGCATCTCTGCCTGCTTAAACTTCAGCCGGCGCGCCCGACGCCGAGCCGCAACTGAACGACTAATCATTCTGTTTAAGTGCATCACACTTCAGGGCATTAAACTACGCTCAAGCTACTTCTATGCTATCCAGTAAACGAGAAATGTATCATCGTTTTTTTTACGTAGGAACCATAGACAAACCCGATTTCTGTAAAGATCTCACTGCATGACTTTAAGCTAATGCTAATTTTTTTTAATATATAGAAAACGGAAAAATTCTGTTTTTCTGGGGATATAATCTCTTAAAAAAAGTGTATGTATGTATGTATGTATGTATGTATGTATGTATGTATGTATGAATGTATGTGTGTTTGTTTGTTTGTTTGTTTGGAAGCCTGTTCCCACCAAATAGAAGAGAAAAAAAGTGTTTTTCTGTAGTAAGTCGTCATCATCACCAATTGTTAAATTATTTTAAAATCAAACACATTCTCTCAAAATACTAAAATGCTTATGTTGACATAGTATTTTGAATACTAGTCTCCAAATACTAACTTTACACATAAAAATTTTGATGAGGCAGCTCTCAAAAATTACGAAGATATCAAATCTTTTCATTCATGCACAAGTTTTCTCCAAATACTAATTTTATATAAACTTTCTTGGACTATTAATTTAGTATCTTCAAATATTAAATTTATATTTTAAAAATATCATTTCCTTTTTCAAGTGTTGACTTTGTAGATACTTCTCCAGTGTATCTTATTGTATCATATATTTTATATTCTATCTAAATTTGGCATCTCTTAAAATTGAAACATGAAAATTTCTCAAAATTTTGACTGTGTATGTTGATTTAAGCATGTTTTCTCCAAATATTAACTTTGTATATATTCATCCTAGAAATCTTATTATAAATTAATTACATTAGTTTTTGTTTTGTTTTGGGATTTTTTTGGCCTGAAAAAATACTCCAAAATGTTGACGTAGTATATTGAATACTATTCTCCAAATATTAACTTCACACATTAAAATTTTAACTAATTTCCCCAAAAGTTTGACTTGGCATCAAGGTGAAAATATAAATGATGACGATATCAAATCTTTAATTTAATTCTCCATATATTTTTATCCATATATTTATTTGATATAAACTTTAGTTCAAAATGATTCATTCTTCTACTATTAATTTAGTATTTTCAAATATTGCATTTATATAGTATTTATTTCAAATATTGACTTTATATATATCTCTCCCATAAACCTCATTTATTTTTTTTCCTGAAATACTAACTTGACATCTCTTAAAATTCAGAATAAAAAATTCTCAAAATATTGATTGCGTTTTTTGCCTGAAGCACATGTTTTCTCCAAATAACTTTATAATAAACAAGCTTCATCTCAAAGCAGTGATAAATTTTTGATCTACTGACTTATTATCTCCAGATATTAAATGTGTATTTAAAAATGATAATTTTTGTTTTCAAATGTTGACTTCATATGTATTCATCCTTAAATACTTGTTCAGTTTTTTAAAAAATTGGCTTTAAAATGAGATTTACTCAGAAATACTGACATAATATTCCAAAATATTAACATGACACATTCAAATAATGACAAATGTTCTCATAATTTTGACTTAAATTAAAAAAATATTGACTTAAATGATCTTAATCATCTAAATTATTTTGAACTATATATTAAAAATGTACAAATATTACATTTATATTTGAATATACCTGGTATTTTATAAAAATATATTTATTTTATTTATATTTTTAACCTTATATTTTATAAGTATATATTTATTTTATTTATTTTTTAGAAATTAGTGTATCAAAGTAACGCCAAATTCTGAAGATACTGTGTCAAAATAACAAGTTAATAAATTTTGAGAAAATGAGTGAACTTAATAATAATAATAATAATAATATAATTAATAACTTAGTTACTTTTAGAGGATCTTGTTAAGGAAAACCGAGAAACAGGTTGCTCTGTTTTCCTCTACTTGGCGGGAATGTGCTTCCGTAGGGTGCATGTATGTGTGTGTGGAAATGTCCAAAATGAAGCTCGAACTTTTCCAAAAAGAGGGAACTCCATGGAAGCGATGCAGGTTTGGAGATGATCAGTGTGTTCCCGAGTGTTTCTCTAGCCCTCGTGCTGTAGACCTGCACTGCTACTCGTGTCCTGCTGTGGAAGGTTTATTACTGTGTGATACTGAATGTCATTTGTTGGATCCTGGTGTCAGTGCTGCGTTCGACGGAACTCGGAAGCAGGAATTCCGAGCTGGGAATGTTTTGAGCGTGTGAGCTCTGAAACAGAGTGTATCATAAGCACTCTCTGATCACTAGTACTGTAAGAGAGAAGCGAGCGGTGACTGCTCAGATCTGGAGCTTCACACTGTTCCGACATTCCGATGTTGGGAATGCCAGGTCTGGGCCTTTCCTGTCCTTTACTGGGACTGAGGTCTGAAGTCCCGGCTGGCGAGCTCCGGGTGAACGCAGCGTCAGAATGTTCAGGCCGAATGTTTCATTGTCCAGACTCATTGGTGTTGTATGTGTTCTGTTGCATTGTGGGAAATGTAGTTTCAGCATCTCACCAACACTCAGGAAACCTGAGATGCAGCCTCATCTCTCTATCCCTTTCTCTTTATCTGTCTGTATTTCTCTCTCTCTTTCTCTCTGTATCTCTCTGTATCTCTCTCTCTCTCTCTCTCTCTCTCTGTATCTCTCTGTATCTCACTCTCTCCCTCTCTGTCTGTAACTCTCTCTCCCTTTCTCGCTCTCTTTCTCTTTGTCTGTCCCTCTCTCTGTCTATCTGTCTCTCTCTTTCTCTCGCTCTTCTCTCTGTATCTCTTTTTCTCTCTCTGTATCTCTCGCTCTCTCTCTTTTTCTCTTTCTGTATCTCTCTCTCTATCTGTCTCTCTCGCTCTTCTCTCTGTATCTCTCTCTCTCTGTATCTCATTCATTCTGTATCTCTCGCTCTCTCTTTTTTCTCTCTGTATCTCTCTATCTCTCACTCTCTCTTTTTTCTCTCTGTATCTCTCTCTGTATCTCTCGCTCTCTCTTCTCTCTGTATGTCTCTCTCTCTCTCTCTCTCTCTCTCTCTCTCTGTATCCACCCTCATCTCTCGTGTGGGCGTGTAAACTGTGGACCCGCTGGTGTTAGTTCATCTCCTCTGTCCGAACACGGAGCTGCCTTTGGTCCGGGACGCGGGCCGGTGGACTCCAGTCCATCTATGCCAAAATCTCACCAGGTTTTCCAGCTGGCACAAAAAAAAACAAACAAACAAACACTAACTCTCTGGCCTGGTACCTGCTGTGCCTGGGCACCAGGGAAAAACACGGAACCGGACTCCCAGGGATTGTGAATCCGGGAGCCGAGAGGAGTCGGTCCTTCGGGAGTGAATACAGACGCCGGGACGTGGTTCCTTTGCCGGAGGCGGAATCTTGGGCTAAATCTGCTGTTCTAGAGCAGAGTGTAATTATTCCTGTACAGTGGGCTTTTGGAGTGTTGGGGTGGGTTGGGGTGGACGGGGCTTCAATCCGGACCGTCTTTTTCCTTTTTTCTACTGCACGTTTACCTACAAACTTTCATCTGGCTCGGGGGCACGGGACGGGACGGGGGCGAGGGGCTCCATAGCGTAGTGACTCCAAGCGTAACACTCATTCGAGAGCTTTTTTTAATGGATATAAAGCAGAGACACTGGGATCATGTACCCGCTCAACATCCTCCATGTTACTACTACCTTGTAGAGAGACGACAACGAACTTTAACCCCGATCGGCATGCTAACGGTGTTTAATCCTGCACTTAACGAGGAAAAACCAGAAACCCAGAGTCGGTTCCTTCTTACTTCTTCTTTTTCGTTTCTATACGCCGTGAACGGCGGGCGGCCTTTGCCGCGCACTCTGATGTGATTAATCACTTTAATCGATTTGCATTTGTAACGAACAGCGGCAGCGAAAGGCTTCGGAACGCTTCGGAACGCTTCCAACGGATTTGGTATGTTATGTGTAAAAGTTTGACTTTGACATTAAAACTGCTTCAAACCTCCTTCCAGTGGCTCATTTATCCTTTATATGTATAAACATGGGGTTTCTGTCTTTTATCTTTTTATTATATTATGTTTCATTTCACTTTCAATTTCTCCATCACTGAAATATAAACCGAGTGACTCAGAGAGGTTTTGGTGTGAGGTGATGGTGTTTACAGTAGTGGTGATGTTTACAGTAGTGGGGATGTTTAGAGAGATGGTGATGTTTACAGTAGTGGTGATGTTTACAGTGGTGGTGATGTTTACAGTCGTGGTGATGTTTACAGTGGTGGTGATGGTGTTTAGTGGTGGTGATGGTGTTTACAGTGGTGGTGGTGTTTACAGTGGTGATGATGGTGTTTACAGTGGTGTTGATGGTGTTTACAGTGATGTTGATGGTGTTTACAGTGGTGGTGATGTTTACAGTGGGGATGATGTTTACAGTGGTGGTGGTGATGGTGTTTACAGTGGTGTTGATGGTGTTTACAGTGGTGGTGGTGATGGTGTTTACAGTGGTGGTGATGGTGTTTACAGTGGTGATGGTGGTGTTTACAGTGGTGGTGATGATGTTTACTGTGGTGGTGGTGATGGTGTTTACAGTGGTGATGAAGGTAACCAGACGTCATCATGTTCTCCAACACAAATATACAGACTGTATTGACTATGAAACCCACCAGTGGAGCTACACGTGTCTTCTGAGTTTATCTGGATGTTGATGGTAAAATGTGGAAGATCTGAAAACACTAGGTTTTCTTTGGGGTCTATTTGAACCTCACAGCGTCCTGCATGTATCCCTCCACCATGAATGGAGTTTAAGACTGAGATCTTCTCTAAACTATCATAAACAGCGTCTCAGAATCAGACAGTGTATTTATCACATCTACTGTAATAACTTTCTGTGGGGGAGCTTTTAGAGGTGGACGTCTGGTTCCATTCACCACCACTGTGAACAGTTCTGACTTGGAAGTATAGAGTGTGAGCATCATAGCAGTCTTCATAACGTGACACACTGTAGTGTTTGATCATTTGTGTGATGTTTAAAGAAATAATTCTTCCCTGAAATAGCAGCCTCAGAAACATTCTGGAACTCTGACTTTTAACAGGGAGAACAGCGTTTCTGTTATTCGTACTCTGGGCCTGGAACGCCTGCTGTAGCTCTATGGATCCTCTCGGAATAGAACTGTGCAAGGCTTTATGGCACCACGTCAACAACTATGGATCTTCAGCAGGTACAAGAAGCAGCAGCTTGGCCTTCCCAGCATGGACATCAAGGCAGAAACTGGGAAGAGACGGACGCTGGACAGTCTCATGGCTTACGGGAAGATTGTATCTGTGTCCCTGTTTCACATAGGCTGAAATTCATCTTCAACCCTTTGATGCACAAGCCAAGCAAAACCCTTCTAATGCAAAGCATGGCTTAAACCTAACCCACATTCATTCTGTATGTACTGCTGAGTATCTCTTTGGTAAATCTATTGAAATCAGTTTATTTCATTATTTAATATTCCAAGTGTTCATCAAAAATCTTGTTTTTGGTCTTAAATCATTATTTTACAAAAACAGTTAGTAAATATGTTCCCAACTGCAAATATTTACAAACGCCAATAGTTCCTATGACATTCCATAGTAAACACATAAGGGTTAATTCTGAGCCATGCTGTGTGTTAGAAATGGTGATACAAACATGTTTTTTATTAATGAAATAAATCATTAAACTGAAAACAAATTGAGGAAGCTTGAATGATGAAATTCATCTATTGCAAAGATATAGACAGTGAAATCTCAGTTGGGTCACTTTTGGCCCAGGTTCAAAAGGCATCAATTGGTTGAGCCAGAAAGTTTGGTCAGTCCATCTTACAAGAATAAGCCTTGAAAGTTACTCGACCTGGTAAGCCCACGTTTTCTTTGTTGGTGTTGGGCCGATTACATGTAGCGTCCGTATGTCATGCCATGCCAAGGAGAGTTGGGATTCGGCCCAACACCAGCACATTACAGGATTTTATTGCAGGAGCTTCAAACTTTCAGGGCTTATTTGGTGCGATGGACAAAGACTGACCAAAGCTTTTGGCTGAAGATGAATTTATTTCTACTCATGTGAGCCTGAAGTGGGACCAGCAGGAGCCAGAACGTACCTGCCGCTCCATTTAAGGTGGAAACAGGAGAACTGGTGAAGGAGAAGCTGAGCTGATGGTGCTGGTGGTCAGTAGGAGTGGGTATTGTAGTTTGTAAGGGTGATCTGGGAGTAAACACTGGTGGTCAGTAGGATTGAGTATTGTAGTGTGTAAGGGTGATCTGGGGGTGAACACTGGTGGTCAGTAGGAGTGAGTATTGTAGTGTGTAAGGGTGATCTGGGGTGAACACTGGTGGTCAGTAGGAAGGAGTATTGTAGTGTGTAGGGGTGATCTAGGGTGAACACTGGTGGTCAGTAGGAGTGCGTATTGTAGTGTGTAAGGGTGATCTGTGGTGAACACTGGTGGTCAGTAGGAGTGAGTATTGTAGTTTGTAAGGGTGATCTGGGGGTGATTTAAAAGCGTATGTTACGGTAAGTAAACAGTGTTACGTTAATGACGAGAGGGGCGGAGTTGAGTGTGTGGTGCTGGTTGATCCACAGGACAGTAAAAGAAAACCAAACCACAGACGTTGTGGAGCTCCTCGGTATCGAGGTTCAACTAAAAGCTGGAGTGTTTAATCACTGTGTCCACTCACTGTCCACTCTACTTGACACTCCTACTACTTGCTGGTCCACCTTGTGGATGTATGTCTTCAGTACAGATCAAATTGTGAACCCACAAAATGAAAGAGAGAACCTGAAGAAGTTGATGACTTCAGCTCTGCTTGGTGGAGCTTTAGCTGCTGAGACTTGTTGATTCTACTGCAATCCTGACACCTAGTGGTCATTTCCAGGTATTACATCCCACCATGAGGACACACAGTAAACATCAGTAAGACTGACATGGTGAGAAAACTAGTGCAGCCCAGAAACGTGGAGCAGCATATAAATCTTTAATAAGTAAGTAGATGTAGGTAGAAGATGAGCATCTACAGTAGACCACCACAGACAGAGTTATAGTAGGTTATAGTACAGACCGCGTCCCCCTGCAGTAACCCCCTGCAGTGTTAGGAACGTTAGTAGAATAAACATGATGAGGAAATCCTGAATCCTGAACCGCAGCTCTTAGCGGTAGAAGATGAGCATCGCCGCTTCAGTGAGCTGCTTGGAAGCACTCCATCCGACATGGCTTCCATAACCATCCCAGTCTAGCCCGGTGAAGTCCCCACACTGCTTCGGAGATCCTTCTGGGAAGAATCCTCCTCCTCCCACGCAGCTCTACGACACACAGCACAGGTATAAGATAGCTGTACCTTTCCATAATGATGTCATATTTCTGGAATATTTGTGGAATAAAAGTGTGTTAGATGTTAAAGATTTGAAAGTATATTTTTAATACATATTTCCATCTATTATATATGGTACACTGTATAATCTAATCTATTTTTTTGTAGTCATCAGTTTTTGTTATTGATTTTATTAACATTTATTTCTGATATTAATTTTATTAGAACTTAATTCCAGATTATTTTGATAGAACTTCATTCTGGATGTCAGTTTTATAAGAACTTTGTTTTAGATAGTTATTTTATTAGAACTATTAGAACTCTGGATGTCAGTTTTATTAGAACTTAGTTTTAGATATTAATTTTATTAGAACTTCATTCTGGATGTTAGTTTTATTAGAACCTAATTTTAAATAGTAATTTTATTAGAACTTCTGTCTGGATGTCAGTTTTATTAGAACCTAATTTTAGATAGTAATTTTATTAGAACTTCATTCTGGATGTAAGTTTTATTAGAACTTAATTTTAGATAGGAGTTTTATCAGTGCTTCATTCTGGATGTTAGTTTTATCAGAAGTTAATTTTAGATAGTCATTTTATTAGAACTTTATTCTGGATGTTAGTTTTATTAGAACCTCATTTTAGATAGCAATTTCATTAAAACCTTATTCTGGATGTTAGTTTTATTAGAACTTAATTTTGGATAGGAATTTTATTAGAACTTCATTCTGGATGTTAGTTTTATTAGAACTTAATTGAGCTTTATTCTAACATCAATTTGATTAGAATATCATTCTGGACATTAAATTTATTACTACTTAATTCTGGATATTTATTTTAACAGAAGTTAACTCTGATATTAATCTTATTAGAACTTCACTCCAGACACTCCAACATATTACGACTTCATTCTGAATATTATTTTATTACAACTTTATCATAAATGTGAATATTACTAGAATTTTATTCTGGATGATTATTAGAACTTCATTTTGATCTTTAATTTTTAACTTCACATAGGTTGTTCATTTTGCATGTGAATTGTATTAGAACTTTATTCCAGATAATAATGTTTTTGCAACTTTATGCTGGATGTACATTTTAATGGAATTTAATTCCAAATGTTAATTTTATTAGAACATTGTTCTGGACATTCATTTTATTTTAAATATTCTGGGTGTGAAATTTATTCTAACGTCCTTTTGGATGTTAATTTTATTAGAACTTCATTCTAAATACTAATTTTATAAGAACTTTATCCTGTATATTATTATAATTTAATTCTGGATATTAATTTTATTTAAACTATTCTGGGTGTACAATTTAGTAGAACTTAATTCTGGATACTAATTTTATTAGAACTTTATTTTGAAACTCATTTTGACTAGAACTTTGTTCCAGATATACATTTAATTAGAACCTCTGTGGATAATTTTGTTTAATTTGTATTCTGTAATAGCTTGTTAGTTTTCAGATATTATATCCTTAATTATCCATGTCAGCTAAATTGCTAGCTAGGCATAGGTTTCCTTCCGGCATCAGTGAAATTCTTATGTTTGTCAAGACTGCTGGCTAAAGTGCTAGCTACAGTTAGAGATACGCAACAAACCTATTAGCTCTAGATTATTATCTATCTCCACATAGCCAGGACAAGGATGAGCTATTGTGGCTTCAATAAAACTGTAGCAATGTAGCAAACCAAGTTTTAGCAAGCTTGGCTAAGGGAAGGCTTGCTAGCAATCCCATGATGTACTAAAATATTGTTAAATGAATGTCAACATACTTAACACAACACAGTTATGGTAACATCTGGTTTAGGAAACATAGTAATCTGCTTAGATTAGCAACATTTTGATAAGTTTTCAATAATTTATATACAACAGTTTGACACCACAAAGTATTTATAATATTTATAATATATAGTATTTATAATTATTTTGTATGTATAGTTTAAGTAGTATATATAGTATTGTATTATTGTATACCATAATATAAACTTTAATTGTTTCAAAATTTCATAATTAGATTTTTAAATTTGTTGCATTCTGGATATTAATTGAAATAGAACTTCAATCTGGATGCTAATTTTATTCGCATATCATTGTGGATGTTAATCTGAATAGAAAAATTAAATTAGCTAAAGGGATTCCTTTAATAACATTCTACAGCAAAACCGTAATAACCTAACAAACCTGCCAAAAGCAAGCTTAGGTAAAGCAGGGTAACAACCGTAGCTAGCAATCCCATGATGCACTAAAATTCTCATATAAATATCAAGAAAGTAACATAGCTCAGCTAAGAATTAAAACTCAGGATTATCTCACTACACAGCCAAGATATGTTTTTACATGTTCTGTGTGGCATCCATTGGGTTTTACTCCTGAGCAGATCGCCATGGCAGCCTTTTCATGGTTAAACACTCTGAAAGTGATAAAGCCGGGTACCCCGGTCACTGTGGGGAAAGAATAATAGTAATAATTATAATAATAATAATAATAATTATAATAATAATAATAATAATAATAATAATAATAATAATAATAACATAGTAACAGCAACGACAAGGCTATATATAGAGCATCTTTTGTATACTCCAGCCATTTAAAAGCTATTGTTATCACAGGTCCAAACAAAGACATTTTGCGAGGTGCACAAGTACATGAAGCTCATTTAAAGCTTTAACACAAAGTTAAACAAAAAATATACAAACAGCCTGTGCAGCTCTTTTAAATGAGAATACTATATTGGTGTGGGCTGTAGAGGATGTATTGTTGAGAGTTCCACTAAAATGACCACTAGAGTAATCAATTCCACTTGTATGAAATGCATAAACAAGTTTTTCTGCATCACCCTTGGGTAGAAAAGGCCAGATATTAGAAATATTTTTCCAATGATGATAACATTATTTAAACAAGGCTGTACACGCTGTTATTTCCAACTGATTAGATTGGAATTGTGTTGAGACGACTGTCCACACTTTTGTTTTCGGCTTATCAGATGGAACCTGTGTTGAGACAATTGTCCACACTTTCATTTCCAACTAATTAGATCGGATCTGTATTGAGACAACTGTCCACACTATCATTTCCACCTGATCAGATCTGATCTCTATTAAGACGACTGTCCATGCTGTTATTTCCAACTGATTAGATCTGATCTGTATTGAAACGACTGTGCACACTGTTATTTCCAACTGATCAGATCTGATCTGTGTTGAGACGACTGTGCACACTGTTATTTCCAACTGATTAGATCTGATCTGTATTGAAATGACTGTGCACACTGTTATTTCCAACTGATCAGATCTGATCTGTATTGAAATGACTGTGCACGCTGTTATTTCCAACTGATTAGATCTGAACTGTATTGAGATGACCGATCAGATCTGATCTGTATTAAGACAACTGTGCACACTGTTATTTCCAACCGATCAGATCTGATCTGTCTTAAGACAACTGTGCACACTGTTATTTCCAACCGATTAGATCTGATCTGTATTGAGACGACTGTGCTCACTGTTATTTCCAACCGATCAGATGTGATCTGTGTTGAGACGACTGTGCACACTGTTATTTCCAACTGATTAGATCTGATCTGTATTCAAATGACTGTGCAGACTGTTTTTTCCAACTAATTAGATCGGATCTGTATTGAGACAACTGTCCACACTATTATTTCCACCTGATCAGATCTGATCTCTATTAAGACGACTGTCCATGCTGTTATTTCCAACTGATCATATCTGATCTGTATTAAGATGACTGTGCACACTGTTATTTCCAACTGATCAAATCTGAACTGTATTGAGACGACTATGCACAATGTTAATTCCAACTGATCAGATCTGATCTGTATTGAGATGACTGTACACACTGTTATTTCCAACTGATTAGATCTGATCTGTATTAAGACGACTGTGCACACTGTTATTTCCAACTGATTAGATCTGATCTGTATTGGGACGACTGTACACACTGTTATTTCCAACTGTTCAGATCTGATCTATATTGAGACAACTGTGCACACTGTTATTTCCAACTGATTAGATCTGATCTGTACTAAGACAACTGTGCACACTGTTATTTCCAACTGATTAGATCTGATCTGTATTGAGATGACTGTGCACACTGTTATTTCCGACCGATCAGATCTGATCTGTGTTAAGACGACTGTGCACACTTCCATTTCAAACTGATTAGATCGTAATTGTGTTAAGACGATTGTCCACAATGCACTTTAGTCGGTTAATGGAATCGAACCGGGGACTTTGGGTCACAAGGCTGGTTCCCTAACGTCCAGCCCACGACTGCCCTTATCTTGTTTGGGAACCTTTCAGTTTACACCCTTACACTGTTTGTAGGTTTTTATAAACCTCTCTCTAGCTCACCTTCACCTCTCCTGGGTTATATTTAGCTTGGATCTGGAGGTAGCATTTACTCGACTGACCACTGAAAATGTAGCGGCCCACTAACATGTCCAGATATCCACACTACTGTATTCACCCTGCCCGTGTCATTTGTCCAGTATGAGCTTTTCTCAGCCTCCCAGTGGTCAACACACCTAGCAGCCCACCAGGACATAGTCCTAGTTCCCCTGATCTGGAATGACCAGTTCTATTGAATGCCACCCTATGATACTGTATCCAGAATCCATACAGGTTTTGCAATGTCCATTGAGAAATATCAGATCAATTGCAAGCCTAGAGACACATTTACGTCTTTCAGAACCACATGACGTTTCTAAATGTATATAATATTCATACGCATAGATGTTTGTGTTATGTTTTCTGAGCATTTTTCTTAGAGGCAACATGTATAGTAAGAAAAGCAGTGGGCCTACCGTGGACCCTTAAGGAAAGCCAAAAGAAATACTACAATTTTAGATGAGCCTTTTTCAAATAGGATTGGAAACTGTACTCAGTATTTATCACAATACCTACATTTAGAGTTATACATTCAACCTAATGAGAAACTGTCCTCAGTGTATATATCACAATACATATGTTTAGTTATACATTTAACCTAATGAGAAACTGTAAATCAGTTTATATCACAGTACTTTTATTTAGAGTTATACATTCAACCTAACGAGAAACTGTAACTTAGTTTATATCACAATACCTACATTTAGAGTTATACATTCAACCTAATGAGAAACTGTAACTTAGTTTATATCACAGTACTTTCATTTAGAGTTATGCATTCAACCTAATGAGAAACTGTCCTCAGTGTATATATCACAATACATACATTTAGAGTTATACATTCAACCTAATGAGAAACTGTAACTCAGTTTATATCACATTCCCTACATTTAGAGTTAAACATTCAACCTAGAACAGAAAAGTGAACAGTGAAAACTCACTGTTTAATCAGGAATGGTTCTGGAATGGACTTGTTTACAAGAAGACGCACGTTTTATTTACTTTATCTATAAATAAACAATTTCAGATCCACTTTTTTCAAAAGCATTCTGTTTGTTTAATGTAGCTCTTGTTTTTACTTGAAGTGAGTAAAAACATTTATTAGAAGTTTATAAATAATTAATTCAGTTCAGCATTTAAACAGTAAATATACTGAAATGTACTGAATGGTATGTGTGATGTGTTGGTGTTTCAGTAGCTGATGGTATAAGATGCTGATACTAGGCTACTTCAGTAAACAGGATACACCACGGAATCATAACACAAGTTAAAAATTATGATGGTCCGGACCTTGGCCTGAGGAAATCTCCACTAACTGGACCTTACTGGACTCTAATTAAATACCCCTGGTCTACGTGAATTGGTGCTACGCCTGAGCCGTTCACATTCAAAAATTACTTCTAAATTAATAGCCCCCAAATATTTCAGCATTTGCCTCAAAAATGAAAGCTTTCCAAAACGTCCAGTCCTATTACTTTCTGTGAAGTGGGCCTCTGTGAACAATGTCTCGCAGAGGAACAGTTTAATAACATGCTGATGGGTTGACTCAGGTGGAGAATATGAAACTACTCAGTGCTGCAGGCCTCCAGGGCCTGAGTTGAACACATTTGTTAAACAATATGGCCGTTTTATACCCAGATTTAGCAAAGCCGCCCAAAATCTTGTAAAAGCCTTTAAATCAGATTGGTTCCACCATGTTGACAGAGAATACAGCAAACAGGATTAGAGTTCCATCAGCAACAAGAAAACAAAGATCACAATAAGGAGGAGCTGTTCCTCCTCTATGTAGAACTGCTGCCCTAGTGCTTAGAAAACAGACAGTGCTAGGATTTGCACACAGCAGTGAAGGCTTGATCTCACTATAGCTCTCCAGAAGACTGGCTTAGGAGCTGCTGAGATATCCTATCTAGTGTCTGCATAGCTGTAGGGCGTTGATAAGCTTTACAGTAAACCTACATTTAGAGCAAGTCATGCGTACAACCAGTTTATACCACAATACCTACATTTAGAGTTATACATTCAACCTAATGAGAAACTGTACTCAGTTTATATATGCCAGTACCTGCATTTAGAGTTATACATTCAACCAAATGAGAAACTGTATTCAGTTTATATCACAATACCTACATTTAGAGTTATACATTCAACCAAATGAGAAACTGTACTCAGTTTATATCACAATACCTACATTTAGAGTTATAAATTTAAGCTTATGAGAAACTGTACTCCGTTTATGTAAAATACCTTCATTTAGAGTTATACATTCAACCTTATGAGAAACCGTACTCAGTTTATATATCACAATACCTACATTTAGAGTTATACATTCAACCTAATGAGAAACTGTAACTCAGTTCATATCACAATAGATACATTTAGAGTTATACATTCAACCTAATGAGAAACTACTCAGTTAATATATCACAATACCTACATTTAGAGTTATACATTCAACCTTATGAGAAACTGTACTCAGTTTATATATCACAATACCTACATTTAGAGTTACACATTCAACCTAATGAGAAACAGTACTCAGTTTTTATATCACAATACCTACATTTAGAGTTATACATTCAACCTAATGAGAAACTGTAGAGTTAGTTTAAATGGATGGTGGATGTTTGCTGTGGATGTTTGGCTGCTAAAGGAAAGCTGATATAACAAACATAAACCTACGTCCAACATTTGGTCCAAACAGGCCACTGTTGGACTTGGCGTCTCCAGCATCATACACCACTGGTATGCTGGGACCATTGTTTGAAGGACATGATCCTGCGCTGTACCTCACAGGGAAACGCTAAAAACACAACGTTAAAATAAAACAATAATCTGTTCAGTGATACAGGCATATAGTTTCAAATCCAATTTTTATTCCACAATTACTGTTTATTTGCTAAATGTAATTTTGCAAAAAAATACATTTCATGCATGTTGTCTGTAAAGGATAAGTTAATTTTTCTCCAGCTGTATAATTAACAAAATATTTTGGCATACTCTTTTGCGTATGGCTGTATATGTAATTACTTGAGGCAAAAAGAAAATTACATGTGTAACAGTGGCTACAAAACCAGCAGTTAAATAGTTGTTGCATGTGATGTTCATGTATAACTACACTGCTATTAATATAATAATATAAATACAAACAATAATAATGATAATCTAAAGTGAGATCAAAATGTATCACATGGCAACTTTCAATTTCCCCAGAATTATAAGTAGCTAAAAGTTCTTGTTAAAATGTGAAGATGTTTGTGATACTAACTGTGAACAGCTGGAACAGGTTTCCTCCGTAGTCATTGAGGAAGTTGGTTTCGGTGTGGTAGCGTAAGAAAGAGCTCTGGCTCCAGCGGTCCCACTGTTCATTATTTGGAACGTGCCACACCGACACGTCCTGCGCTAGGATATCATAGTAACCGGGATTCTATAGAGGAGAGCCAGAAAATACATCAGCAGACCTTCAAGTGCAAAACAGAAACAAATTTATAATATTATTCTTATGAAACATACAACTAAATATTAACACATCTTAATTATAAATTAATGTTTCCTTTAAACAGTGACTTATCTTCAATAATGAAACACTTTCCTGCAACAACAAACAAACAATTCTCAAAAATAGGAAGTGAGGAACTCAAGTGGGGCCCGACGGATCATTTCTCTTTATTTCATTCAACCGTACCAAATTTTAGATCTGCTCTCCAAAATATTTTTAAAACTTAGCAGGTTCTACATTACATCCTAATGTTAATGTGTTTAACTGATTACTTAATGTCTAAGCTAAAGTAATCGTAATAAAAATAATAGAATAAAAAAAAATTAAATGCAGTAAAATATACTATATATACTAAAATTAAGAATATAATAAATATGCTAAAAATAAAAATATTTATAACCTTGGTACCACTTTACTGCAATTGATTAGTCATTTATATGCAGTGTTGATATAAGTAATTAAGTAATAACTAAGTAAGATAAGAAAGTATATTGGACAAATTAACAGCAAAGTGATAGCAAGGCACTTAGTATGAAAAATAAATGAATAAACAGTACAGTATACACAATTTAAATAATAAAAGTCAAAAACTTACAGAAGAAAATTACAGATAATTGCACAATTATATACAAGTAACAACTGCATTGGTTAATGTTTATTAGTTAAAGTTAGTTAATTTCCTTTCGCTCATGTACTGCAACAAGAATTAAAAGCTAAGAAAACACTTTAGTTCCTGTGCTGAATCTGCAGTATGCTGAAAGGGAAGTGGCTGGAATGGGACTAAGGCATGAGTGGTAGATAGAAGTAAAAGTCTAATCACATACAAAATATTACACAAGTAAATGGAAGTGTGTAAATAAAATACATTAGTGAAAACTGTTTACATGTCATTACACACAATTAAGTTAACCATTATTAGTGCAGTATTTGTGCAGATTAGCAAGTATAATACTTAATGTTTGTTATATCAATACCTCATGTGAAAACAATGTTAATTACTGCAGTTGTTACATGTTTAATTAATATTTGTTAATTGTTGTTAATGTATTGCTTCATGAAACTAATAATGCGTTATGTTGAATAGGTAACACTTGATGTAAAGTGTTATCTTAAATATATAATCTAAATTATTTACTGGATTGTGTACTTTTTTCTCTGAACATTAAGTTTTAAAAGTTATGTTTCTAAATTAGTCTCAAAAAATTTAGGCATTTGTGAATTTTTCATTCCTGCATGCAACACTTGAAGCTACACCAGAGTTCAAGCTAGCATTTCTGCTCTTTTTTAGAAAACCCAAAATTGATTGATTTTCTATTAAGCAATTAATAATACAGTAATAAACAAACACATAACATTTGTAGGTAAGGGTCAGAGTTAGGGTAATAAATCTGTTTAATATGTACTTTTATTATAGGTTATTTCTTCTGCAAATGAGTTATAAAGTGTTTGTTGAGTAGTTGGTTAATGTTTATTGATTTTCAGTTAAAAGCACATTTCAACTGATTTTAAGTGACATCATAATAAAGAGACATATACACCTGAAATCTTAGTAAGCAATCATGTTTCATAAATTTTGTAAACTTGAATACTGTTGTTTTAAATTACATTGCACACAAAACATTGGTGCAGTTTAGAAGAATGTTGGATAAAAAAAGCAATATGTACAAAAAAATAGACTGAAATTTCAAATCTTAAAGATTTAATACCTTGACAATTGCACCAAATAAATGAACCAGTTGTGGGAGTTTATTAATATTAAACATGTTGACTCTAAATGAACTTTTATTAGTAGTATTTTATTCATAACCAGTTAAAATTTCAGTTAAATAGCAGTTAACATTATTATTTAGGAATATTCAAATGTAGAAGTTCTACAATGTTGCGTGGTTGCACAAATGGAATAATTTTAACAGAACTGAAGGCTGAAACTGTCATAAACTATTACTGTTTTGAATTGTTTGTGGTCTTTTGCAGGTTACCTTGTAGTCGTCACCAGTAGCGCCCTCTGCAGTTCCAAACGTGACCCTGTTGGCCCAGTTTCCATCTCCGTCAGGTCGGTTAGCATCATTACCCTGCTGACTAGACCAGCGGTCACCTACAGTGCATTTCCCATACATATTGTTCTCGTGCACACTGGCCACCAACGTCCAGCCACCTCCAGCAGTGGTCATATCACAGAAGGTCTGGTACACCACCCCGCTTGGAGTGGTCAGGTAGTAAAGGCCATCTGAAAGATAACTGATCTTGACTTAAAACAGTATTATGTTTTTGTTTAGACTGTTAAGTCGTGTAGCGTTTTTAGTTATTTCAATTTTAAACTGTTAAAAAAAACTGTCATAGTGTGAAATTGCTATGACAGATGCATTTTATTTATTGATTTGTTTTAGGTGATAATACAATTGGGTCGTGCCAGTTCACCAGTGGACACATTGTGCATCCCCTTGAGTCTAAATTTTAAAACTGAACATTTTACATCAAAATATTTTCCAGTTTTAGGCTTTTTGTGATTATTAGTCATTCAAAGAAATATCCTATCCACAAACTCCTACCTATAGCACTGTCCCCCAATTCTACACAGGTAATACAATATTAAAAATACAATAATGTACATGTTTTTAAATTTTACTCTGAAATGCTGATTTTTCTTGGATCAAGGGCAAGACTTTCTAATGGGAAGGTGGTCATGTAGCAGATCAAAGAAGACCAGAACTGCCTCAATAATCTCTTGTGTAAACTTGAGAAAGAAACACTGAATATATGGAATGAAACTTGAGAATATAGAATCAACGTCTGTATATTAGGAATGAAATTTGAGAATATACAATGAACGTCTGAATATATGGAATAAAATTTGAGAATAGAGAATGAACGTCTAAATATATAGAATGAAACTTGAGAATATAGAATGAACGTCTGAATAAATGGAATGAAACTTGAGAATATAGAATGAAAGTCTGAATGTATGGAATGAAATTTGAGAATATAGAATGAACATCTGAATATATGGAATGAAATTTGAAAATATCGAATGAACGTCTGAATATATGGAATGAACATCTGAATATATGGAATGAAACTTGAGAATATAGAATCAACGTCTGAATATATAGAATGAAACTTGAGAATATAGAATTAACGTCTGAATAAATGGAATGAAACTTGAGAATATAGAATAAAAGTCTGAATATATGGAATGAAATTTGAGAATATAGAATGAACGTCTGAATATATGGAATGAAACTTGAGAATATAGAATGAAAGTCTGAATATATTAAATAAAACTTGAGAATATAAAATTAAAAAATCTGAATATATGGAATGAAATTTTAGAATATAGAATGAAAGTCTGAATATATGGAATGAAAATTTAGAATATAGAATGAAAGCCTGAATATATGAAATGAAACTTGAGAATATAGCATAAAAGTATGGATATATGGAATAAAATTTGAGAATATAAAATGAACATCTGAATGTATGGAATGAAATTTGAGAATTTAGAATAAAAGTCTGAATATATGGAATGAAATTTGAGAATATAGAATGAACGTCTGAATATATGGAATGAAACTTGAGAATAAAGAATGAAAGTCTGAATATATGGAATGGAATTTTAGAATATAGAATGAAAGTCTGAATATATGGAATGAAATTTGAGAATATAGAATAAAAGTCTGAATATATGGAATGAAACTTGAGAATTTGAAATGAAACTTGAGAATATGAAATGAATCTTGAGAATATGGAATGAAACCTGAGAATATGAAATGAATCTTGAGAATATGGAATGAAACTTTAGAATCTAGAATAAACGTCTGAATATATGTAATGAAAGTCTGAGTATATGGAATGAAATTTGATAATGTAGAATGAAAGTCTGAATATATGAAATAAAACATGAGAATACAGAATAAAAACCTGAATACATGGAATGAAATTTTAGAATATATAATGAAACTTTAAATATATGAAATGAAACTTGAGAATATAAAAAAAAGTCTGAATATATGGACTAAAACTGGAGAATATGGATTGAAAGTCTGAATATATGGAATGAAACTTGAGAATATGGAAGAAAAGTCAAAAGTCTCAAGTTTAATTCCATATATTCAGAGTTTTCAGTCATTATATATTTATATCTAAAATAATTTCCTAAACGGCTTGCCATGGTATATATATATATATATATATATATATATATATATATATATATATATATTGTAGAGCAGATTACTCTTCTCAATTCCTGTAATGTGAAATTATTTATTCTGAAATGCTTTCATTATGCACAGTACGATCATTTCACACCAGAATCTGGAAAATCAAAAACTGACATGTGTCTGCACCAAATCACGAGCTGATCAGTCATGTAAGAATTTACCTTCCATAGTTTTATATTTCTCCATCAGTTCTTTGCAGCTCCTCGGACTGTAATACTGCATTTCTGCAGGAAATAAACTCACGTTTATCTCAGCGTTCAAACCTCCATACATACACAATGATGATCAGATAAGTAACAGCAAGCGGTGTAGTCGTACCTCTGTCAGATTCAGAAAGTTCAATGGAGCAAAACATCACAAGCAAAGTGATCCACTTCATCATCTGCACCAGGAAAGAGTTAGACACGCTGACTGAACCCGTATAGGAGCACTTTGTAGTTCTACACCGGACTGTAGTTCATCTGATTCTCTGTATACTTTGTCACCCTGTTCTTTAATGATCAGGACCCCCACAGGACCACCACAGAGCAGATACTATTAGAGCGGATGTTTATTTTCACTTCACTTCAAAAATACAATCTGACCAAAACCAACTGGACGCGACTGAAGTGCCCTTGAGCCGGACCCCAGCTGCTCCCTGGGTAGTGTGGATAGGGTTGCTCACCTCTCGGGGGCAAGTGTGCTCACTGCCTCATAGTGTGTGTGTTTACTATTGTGTGTGCATGTGGGTGGTTTGCTGCCCCCTAGTGTGTGTTCACTAATGTGTGTGCGTATGTGGGTGTTCCAATGCCCACTAGTGTGTTGTTACTAGTGTGTGTTTTCACTCATGTGTGTGTTTTCACTAGTGTGTGTGTGTGTATTTGGGTGTTTCAGTGCCACCTGGTGTGTATGCTCACTAGTGTGCTTATGTATGTGGGTGTTTTAGTGCCCCCTACTGTGTATGTTCACTAGTGTGATTATGTATGTGGGTGTTTTAATGCCCCCTACTGTGTATGTTTACTAGTGTGAGTATGTATGTAAGTGTTTTAATGCCCCCTACTGTGTATGTTTACTAGTGTGAGTATGTATGTGGGTGTTTTAATGCCCTCTACTGTGTATGTTTACTAGTGTGAGTATGTATGTGGGTGTTTTAATGCCCTCTACTGTGTATGTTTACTAGTGTGAGTATGTATGTGGGTGTTTTAATGGCCCCTACTGTATGTTCACTAGTGTAAGTATGTATGCGGGTGTTTTAGTGCCCTCTACTGTGTATGTTCACTAGTGTGAGTATGTATGTGGGTGTTTTAGTGCCCTCTACTGTGTATGTTCACTAGTGTGAGTATGTATGTGGGTGTTTTAGTGCCGCCTACTGTGTATGTTAACTAGTGTGAGTATGTATGTGGGTGTTTTAGTGTCCTCTACTGTGTATGTTCACTAGTGTGAGTATATTTGAGGGTATTTTAGTGCCCCCTACTGTGTATGTTCACTAGTGTGAATATGTATGTCTGTGTTTTAATGTCCCCTACTGTGTACGTTCACTAGTGTGAGTATGCACGTAAATGTTTTAATGCCCCCTACTGTGTATGTTTACTAGTGTGAGTATGTATGTGGGTGTTTAAGTGCCCCCTACTGTGTATGTTCATTAGTGTGAGTATGTATGTGGGTGGTTTAATGCCCCCTACTGTGTATTTTCGCTAGTGTGAGTATGTATTTAGGTGTTATAATGCCCCCTACTGTGTATGTTTACTAGTGTATGTTTGTGGGTGTTTTAGTGCCCCCTACTGTGTATGTTCACTAGTGTGAGTATGTATTTGGGTGTTTTCGTGCCCCCTACTGTGTATATTCACAAGTGTGAGTATGTATGTGGGTGTTTTAGTGCCCCCTACTGTGTGTGTTCACTAGTGTGTGTGTTTATGTGTGTGTATGTTTATGTGGGTATTTCAATGCCCCTACTGTGTTAGTTTACTAGTATGTGTGTGTGTTTGTGTGTTTATGTGGTTGTTTCAATGCCCCCTACTGTGTATGTTTACTAGTGTGTTAGTGTTTGTGTGTGTGTGTGTGTGTGTGTGTGTGTGTGTTTATGTGTGTATGTGTGTTTATGTGGTTGGTTTAATGCCCCTACTGTGTAAGTTTACTAGTGTGTTAGTGTTTGTGTGTGTTAGCGTTTGTGTGTGTGTGTGTGTGTGTGGAGTGTGTTTTTGTTTATGTGGATGTTTCAATGCCCCCTACTGTGTACGTTTACTAGTGTGTGTGTGCGTGTGTGTGTGTTTGTGTGTGTGTGTGTTAGTGTGTGTGTGCGTGTGTGTGTGTTTGTGTGTGTGTGTGTGTTAGTGTTTGTGGAGTGTGTTTTTGTTTATGTGGATGTTTCAATGCCCCTTACTGTGTACATTTACTAGTGTGTGTGTGCGTGTGTGTGTGTGTTTGTGTGTGTGTGTGTGTGTTAGTGTTTGTGTGTGTGTGTGGAGTGTGTTTTTGTTTATGTGGATGTTTCAATGCCCCCTACTGTGTACGTTTACTTGTGTGTGTGTGTGTGTTAGTGTTTGTGTGTGTGTGGAGTGTGTTTTTGTTTATGTGGATGTTTCAATGCCCCCTACTGTGTAAGTTTACTAGTGTGTTAGTGTTTGTGTGTGTGTGTGTGTGTGTGTGTTTGTGTGTGTTAGTGTTTGTGTGTGTGTGTGGAGTGTGTTTTTGTTTATGTGGATGTTTCAATGCCCCCTACTGTGTAAGTTTACTATTGTGTGTGTGTGTGTGTGTGTGTGTGTGTTTGTTTGTTTGTTTGTTTATGTGGGTGTTACAGTGCCCCCTACTGTGTAAGTTTACTAGTGTGTTAGTGTGTGTGTGTGGGGGGGGGGTTTGTGTGTGTGTGTGTGTGTGTGTGTTAGTGTTTGTGTGTGTGTGTGTGTGTGTGTGTGTGTGTTTATGTGGATGTTTCAATGTGTGTGTGTTTCACTGCATAAACACACTGAAACACAATTGCAATACAGTTTCTTATTTGAGTTCTAACATTTAAAAGTGTTTGCCAAAGTAACACTAACATCATCTCTACACTCAACTACACTAAACATTTCCTTCTCAGCCAAAGCAGAGTGCTGAAAATTAATAAATATATAACAATACACTAAAAATGAAAACCAGAAATAACATTAAACAATCGTTCAATTGTGTCAATGATGTATTATTAGTATTTCAGTCTACGACACTATACAACTGTTATTGTTACACTGTGTTGCAGATTACATTGAAAACCAATAGAAAAGGAGGCATCGCTACTGAACAGATACACATACCCACAGCAGAAATAACTACTAGCTAGGCAAATCGTGTGGAGGAGCACTCACTGTGTACGCCAGTTCACCAGTGAAGTTTAACGGAGAAACTGTAAGTTCATCTGAGCTCTTCAACTATCCTGTTGACTGTCCATCAGGTTCTCACGCGTGTAAAGACGAGCATGTGTGTGAAGCAGTTTTGCCGTGATCAGCACTGTGGGTTGGGGGTTGGGGGGTGGGTCAGTACTTAAGAAACAAAGTGACACTACTACAGCTCCAATAAAACACATGTATTCAGTATTCATTCAGTATTTATTCAGTATTTGTTCAGTATTTATTTAGTGTTTACATTGTTCTGATGTTCTACATAGAAGGTATGTGTGTCTTTGGTCTCCTAGATACAGTTTTACACACATTTACACTCTATGATTCACTCCTAGCAGCTGTTTTTGTTTTTTTGGTGAGCTCACGAATATTTAGATAAGCTCTGCTCTGATTGGCTGGTTTACAGTGAGAAAGCATACTATTTAGTTAGCTATGATAGTTGCTAATACCTACCTGCTTGTGTGTAAGTGATCAACATCTGGAGATTCAAAACACTCTGACAACATACATTGACCAATCCTGACCATTACAGCGATCAACTCTGACTATTACAGCGATCAACTCTGACTATTACAGTGATCAACTCTGACCATTACAGTGATCAACTCTGACCATTACATTGACCAATCCTGACCATTACATTGACCAATCCTGACCATTACTGTAATCAACTCTGACCATTACAGTGATTAACTCTGACCATTACAGTGATCATCTCTGACCATTACAGTGATCAACTCTGACCATTACAGTGATTAACTCTGACCATTACAGTGATCAACTCTGACCATTACAGTGATCAACCCCAACTTTTATTTGTTTTATAATGAAATATAATCCCAACACACACACACACACACACACACACACACACACACACACACACATACACACACTTCCCTGCTAATGATAGGTTGTGGGGTGGTGAAGTTGTGTTCCCAGGAAGACTGAATCTCAGTTTTTGGGGAAAAAAAAGGTAAACAGAACAGAAACTTGCTGAGTTGGAACCCAAATAACAAACAGCACAACACAAACCGCTGAGCACTGCAGTAAAACCCGCCCACAGACCTTCCACAGCAGGTTTCCATGTCTGCAGAGCGACCCTTCCTTTGTCCTTCGTTAGTTACTTTTGAGGAAATAATATCTTCTTTCGTTCCTTCTCAGTAATTCATATCACATCTGTGGAAACAGCTGGATGTTTTGCAGTTTGTGAGCTTCCATTTTGGGCTTTCTTTTATTGATTGACAGGAAACAGTGATGATTCTGGATTTAACCCAAATTATATGTTTACTGTATACACAGTTTTCCTATTCATTGAACTGTTCATTTATTTATATATGCCCCCACTTCCAAAACCTAAACAATAACCAAGCACAATTGTGTGAAACAATTGCTGTTGCTCTGAAACTGAAACCTAAACTGTTACATAACAGAGTCATTAATATTTACACCCCCATCATTTACATACAACCACAACAACAACCAAACGATGTGGAGAAATCCAGCGTTCCAGGGTGTGAAGGGAACGTCGGCAGTTTTCATTCCTTCCCAACAAACAACCCAACTGTCAGAGCTACATGTTCATCTTTAAACCAGCCTGAAGTTCCTCCTCTCCACATTCTTCATCTAATGTTCCACATTAAACACTGCAGCTTGTACAGAACTATAACTACAGCACTATCTAAGGTGGAACAGAACATTTCCCAAACTGTAAGGGCTGGCTCTGGGCCTGGTCGAGTTCTGGCCACCAGAGGGCAAGGCTGAGCTGCCAGTCAGACCCAACACCATGCACCTGGTTGCAGGGCTGTATAAAGGACAGCAAGGAAGGCAGAAGTTGCTGGGTCTTTGTTTCATCTTGAGCCTAAGAACACAGCTTAGATTTTGGTGGGGGGCTGACAGGGTCTTACAGTCCCCCTCATTTGTCCCTCTCTGCTCTCGAAGCTCTCGAGAATTCTTTTTCAGCTACTTTTCCATCTTTTGATTTCTATTTCTCCGTGTTATTTTTGAGGTGGCCAGTGTTTTCCCCTGGCGGCCTTTGTTCTTGGTTTCCCAACCAAACCTTTCCTTAGAACAGGTGGTTTTGGGTTTGTTTTCTTTTACACCTCATTTCAGGCCTCTTAGCTTTATAAACCCACCTGATAACTGGGCTGGATAGTAGAATAGAATACTGGTACTTCACTGGACTTCTGACCAAGTAGCTTGGGTTCAGTTCTCCCTGTACTTGGAACTGCTCCACAGCCTTACTGCTTGGCCAGGTAGCTCACTTGGTTAATGGGTTCATACACCACCATAATAACCACTACACCACTGTACAAACCACTACACCACCATACTAACCACTACACCACCGTATTAACCACTACACCACCGTACTAACCACTACACCACGTGCTAACCGCTACACAACCGTACATAGCTGGTTAACATGCCAGACTGCTAGTTAATTATGTTTGTGTTCATGTAAACAGCAGATGGGTCGTTGATTGGTTCAACTCATCTACATGTGGTCTATAGGCTCTCCGTGTAATTAGGTGAAATTTCAACACGTCCATGTTCTTGAGGGACTGTAGGTGATATGTAGGTTATTGTAGCTCACGCAATTGAAATAAAATTTGAATTGTCATATAAAAACAAAACATTAAGCAAAAGCTTGATGTGTTTCATCTTATTTGTTTTATTCTTTTGAAAGTTTATGTATAATAATTTTATTTACTTATGGAAAGCTTGATTTTCTTTTAATTTGTGGTGTTAGATTTCTGTTAAAAATGAAGTAAAATGTAAAGATCTTAGATTAGATTGAAACAACTGAACATATTGTTTTCATGTGCATTTACCTGATTGATATTTGTTTTTATGTGTACAGGCCCAGACAGGCTCAGTTGACTGCTAGGCGACTCTAATCCACCAGAGGGAGACTTGGATCCACCACACCTTAAGTAGAAGCAGTCAGCTGCACCTGCTCCTCTTCTACTTAGGAGCCAACACTCTCCTCAGTGCTCGTGTGGCAGATTGTGTTTTATTTATTTTTTAATTGCACGGGGTTAATGGTGGGATGTCGCTGTGTCCCTATAAAAAGGTGGGGTTGGAGGGATTAGCAAGTCGTTTGCTTTTTTATTTTCTAATTTTATTTGTTTTTGTGATTTATTTTTTTGTTATTATTTTTTTGTTATAACCCCATATTAGTCAGTGTTATCCATCTTATGACCACAATACATATATAAATAGAGAGAGATACAGAGGAGAGAGAGATATATAGTTAGAGAGATAAAGACAGAGGAGAGAGAGAGATATAGTGAGGGAGAGAGATATAGTGAGAGAGAGACAGGGGATATATATATATATATATATATATATATATATATATATATATATATATAAAGAGAGAGAGAGAGAGAGAGAGAGATAGCGAGGGAGAGAGAAAGAGAGAGGAGAGAGAGAGAGGTGAGAGATAAAGAGAGAGAAATAGAGAAAGAGAGAGACAGAGGAGAGAGAGAAATATAGTGAGGGAGAGGGAGAGAGAGAGAGAGATATAGCGAGGGAGAGAGATATAGTGGGAGAGAGACAGAAGATATATATATATATATATATATATAGAGAGAGAGAGAGAGAGAGAGGAGAGAGAGACAGAGGATATATATATATATATATATATATTTTTTTTTTTATGGCAAGCCGTTTAGGAAATAATTATATATATATATATATATATATATATATATATATATATATATATATATATATATATATATATATAATGACTGAAAACTCTGAATATATGGAATGAAACTTGAGAATATAGAATGAAAGTCTGAATATATGGAATGAAACCTGAGAATATAGAATGAAACCTGAGAATATGGAACAAAACCTGAGAATATGGAATGAAACTTGAGAATATAGAATGAAACTTGAGAATATAGAACGAAACCTGAGAATATGGAATGAAACCTGAGAATATAGAATGAAACCTGAGAATATGGAATGAAACTTGAGAATATAGAATGAAACCTGAGAATATGGAATGAAACCTGAGAATATAGAATGAAACTTGAGAATATAGAACGAAACCTGAGAATATAGAACGAAACCTGAGAATATGGAATGAAACTTGAGAATATGGGATGAAACCTGAGAATATAGGATGAAACCTGAGAATATAGAATGAAACCTGAGAATATGGAATGAAACCTGAGAATATGGAATGAAACTTGAGAATATAGAATGAAACTTGAGAATATAGAATGAAACCTGAGAATATAGAATGAAACTTGAGAATATAGAATGAAACCTGAGAATATAGAACGAAACCTGAGAATATAGAACGAAACCTGAGAATATAGAATGAAACTTGAGAATACAGAATGAAACCTGAGAATATAGAACGAAACCTGAGAATATAGAACGAAACCTGAGAATATAGAATGAAACTTGAGAATATAGAATGAAACCTGAGAATATAGAATGAAACCTGAGAATATGGAATGAAACATGACGTCATCACAGCACTTGCGCCATCTTGCGTTTTCGATGTCTGGTACAGATGGAGGCAGTGCGTAACTATGAGTGAGTCAGCGCGAAATCTTGTCGCAGCAATCCTAAATAATGAGGAGATAATTAACACCCTGGCGAATGCATGTACGAGCCAAAATAATACTGGGGACCGTATTCAGTACCGTTCCACTGATGAAGAAATGTATTCACTGTTTCACCCTGGACGGCCGAATACAGTGAATACAGGCCAGGCATTTCCCGTTCGTCAGGCAAACGTTTACACAGAAAGAAACATGCCTTCCACCTCACAGGAGCACCCAACCATCCCCACCTACAACCTTCGCCCGTTCACTCGAAAGGGCCCAAGACAGAGGAGGTAAGAACAGAACTGAAAGCATTACGGGTGGGATTTTTTTAAATTCTCCACGAACATCGTATTATATAGATGCTGAACATGTATTAATTGTAACAATGAAATATGTTAAAACATGTATGCATTTAACAGTTTGAGTCCCATACACTGCATGTAGCTAAAAGTTTTAAAAAGCAAAGCGCATGCATGCATACATGTTCAATATTATTCAATATTTTTTTTCTCCAAGGTTTTAGGCACTAAGCACTTCAAGCTCTGTGGTTCAGTCTTTCACCAGAGAGGTAATTCTCTTGCCAGACCATACAACTACGCTTGTGCCAAGGCGTGACATGAAAGCTTGGCTTTTTGAAAACGGACATATAAAATCTGCCTTGGAATTTGGCTGTGACTGGGACTCTCACAAGGTAATGCAGGCAATAACAGCAGCCTTCCAGCCAGTTGTGGAGGGATGCAGGTAAGCTTTTGATCTGTTTTGTTATGTCACTTTTATTTATGATATGTTTGCAATAGTAGCATGATATACTATACCAAGGTGAAGTGAAAAGGTGTTTGTGTGTTGTGAATTCAATTATTTATAAAATATTTCCTGCTTATTTTTGGCATGCTGAGATAAGTTACAAAATACACACAGTCTTGACTATATATATATTGTTAAGTATGAAGTTGAAGTGTTATCTAATCTTATCTCATGTACAATGTGGTATTTATTCCCTCAGGTTACAAATTTTGATGTCATGCCACAACAAACTAGTGGAGCCATCCCTTACCTCCAAACAGACTTTGTGTGGAGACCTTGTAAAGGTCAGAAGTCCATTTATGTGTGGCCTGACAAGGTCATTTTAAGTGAGGAAAAACAATCTGTAAGTAATGCTGAAGATCTCCAGAAATGTATATGGCAGTGACAATGGCAATACTGCGTTTGACCTTAGGTGTCTTTAGACACAGTTACTTGTAGTTTGCTCTGACATAATGTATAGTGTACTGACTCCCTGAAGTGTGTTCATTTTGTCTGCTCTTTTTGACAGTCATGTTCTGATGAGTACAGTAGCAACACAAGCAGCTGTGAGTTTGCAGAAATATCAGACAGTGACAGATGTGGTAAATATTTTAATCTACATGGATCTACAAAGAAACTTAAACTTTAATGATGTTGGTTCTGTGTTTGTTTCTGTGTTTAAACTATTTAACACAGTCCTTTAAGTCTTTTTAAACCACATTAATTGTCTAAGAGGTATTCTGTGCTAAAAAAAATATATAAACTATACTTGTTAAAATCTACAACATAATTCATGCACTGTATAAGCCTAAAATGTGTTCTGATGCTCATATAAGTTAAATGTTATCTACTATCTATTGTTCCATGTTTTTACAGTTCTTGGTAGTGAACCTGATCTTTCAAAAGAGGCAGTCTCAGCCATCTCTACTGTTGAGGCCCAGTCCCTCAACAGTAAAACCCCATCAACCTCTGGCAGTGATCAAGTTATCTGGTGTGTTGCCACCCAAGATATTTGCACCGATGCACCTGCCATCTCAGCTGATACCCTCGCCATGTCCACTACTGCACATGCTATCACTATTGATGAGACTGTCACCTTGTCCAGTGGAACATCTGCCATCTCCAGTGGCAGCACCCATGGCTTGTCGATTGGTCCTGCTGTCAATGCTTGTGCTGACACACACTGCTCCTCTGCTAATATGGCCTCTGGTGTTTCCCATGGTCACACCCAACCTAGTGCGTTTGGCAATAGCTCATCCAGCACATCCTACAGGTCCATCTTTTGTACTTGTCTGTCTTTTTTATTTACAGTATTTTCGTAGTTCGGTTTATATATCCATTCAGTAACATTTAAGTTATTAGACCATCAAGGATTCTCTTAGTCCTGTGGTAATACAACTGTGTGTGTCAACATCGTATATATGAACCTTAAGAATGTCCATTATAAAATATTGCTATTTCATTTTGTAGTACATACCTTGACCTATTTGAGGAAGAATACCTCTCGGATGACCCTGATCTCCAGGAAGCCATTTCAAGGTCTTTAGATTCCAGCCTAAGTGAGAAGTGAGTAGAAGAGATTACATAAAACCATTTAAATTGTAATGCACGATAACAATAAGTTCTTTTTGGATGGAGGGTGGTTAAGTAGGGTAAGTTCTCTGCTACTTTTCATCAGCTAGCGTTTTTTTAAAGGATTTTAATAAATATGAATTACAATCTAGTGGATGTTACATTGTAGTTCTGAGGACAAATTATTACCATTACTATTGACCCTAACTACATTGTATTTGTTTTATTTTTTATTATTGTTTCAGTGATTTAAAGATGACCTTGGAGAGAATAATGGAGCACATTACCTCTAGAGTAATTAATGACGGCACTGTACGCTTCAATATCATAAGAAGAAATGTGTGGGATGGAGCATCCAGAGCCATGGGCAGATCAAATTTTTTACCAGAGAAGAGGGTAGATGTGAAATTTACCGATGACTATGGAATATCTGAGGGTGCCGTGGACCATGGAGGACCTACTCGGGAGTTTTTCCGGTTGTGTCTCCATGAAATCAAGGACAAAATTGGCATCTTTGAGGGTCCACCCAGTGCTAAAGTACTTACATGTAACTCCAAAGGTACTCATGATTAAAGTAATTTATACTACTGGAATAGGCCACTATTTTCTTTTCTATTAATAAACATATTACTTAAAATGTTTTGTGAGAAAAAGTAAGAATTTTCAGCTTTGTATTGCTTATACTTTTTTTTAGCAGTTATTACCTTGATTGAAAAATGCAACTATGTTCTCATACAGATGGGTGGCATTGTGGCAAAAATTATTTTTGATCTAACCTTTTGACTTGATGTGATGTTTATTTTGATAACAGCGATGAAAGACAATGGATACTTCTATGCTGGCCAGATCATGGCAATGTCAATTGCACATGGGGGACAGAGTCCATGTTTCCTGTCTGAACTCTTGTACGAATGTCTTCAAAAGGGTCCAGACAATGTAAACACATTGCTGATGAAGAAACAAGGTTACTGGTGCAGTCGGTAAGCATATTTTCCCTAGAAAACAAATAGTTCAAGGACTATGTGTGTAGCGCTCCTTTATTGTTGGTTATCCCCTTTAAGACTCCATTTTGGAACCCTGATGAGAATGCTCAAACATGGTTCACCCTGGAGGAGGAGGAGGAGAAGGAGGCGATGACCTTTGTTGGGGAGCTTGGGTTAGGTTGCAGCTGGTCGCACCCCCTTGTAAAACAGAGAAGAAGGATGGGTGCCTTCTCAAGGGGATCTTGTCAAGGTCCTGAGATGGAGCCTTGAATGGGATAACCAATAGTGTAGCATGTACAAAATAGATTTTTTAAATATCCTAATGTTATTTTAATATTTTTAGATCTTACAGGCTGAGACTGAATCGCAACTGCAAAATGCCGGACCTTGGCTTTCTGGCAAGACTATCTTCAGGATGCTGAATGTAAGTTTACCATTTGGTAAATGTTTTAGCATAACATTAATTTATCATAGTGGTACAGGACATTGGTATAAAACATACAGTTTCTAATAAATTTCTTCACTGTTTAATACAGATTATATGTACCTTATATAAACACATATTACATTTACACATACACATATTACATTTAAATTTAAAATACAAAAACAATCTGATGATGGTTGATCTTGGTTATCATGCCTGTTGTGCACAAAAAATGGTCTCTTTGAATCCAGCAAACTTGGCCAGTCATATCTTTTTTGCTGCTAAATGTAGTAATAATATGTAGTAATAATAATCAGATTGTTGTTAGCTTAATCAGATTGTTGTTAGCTTTCAAATGGCATTCTTTAAATTAATGTCAATTAAAAAAGGCTTAATGCAGGTTAAAGGATTTTAGCTGCTCACCTCTGTAACATCACTTTGGTGATACCCCGCTATACAGGGGTTACTCTATTAAATGACCAGTAGATATAGACATTATGTGTCTTACTATTTTTCCATGTTTTACAGTTGAAAATTATGTCTCTCTGGAGGATATTCTCATTTTCTTCACTGGATGTGACAGTATTCCTGCACTGGGTTTTTCACCAAAGCCAAGCCTTGAGTTCATCACCCATTCCCGATTTCCAGTGGCCAATACTTGTGAAAATATTCTTTGCATACCAGTTCACACAGTATACACTGCTTTCAAATCTGACATGGATTTTGCTATACGCAATTCACCAGGATTTGGAAGAGCATAAGAGGTAAAATTATGAGAGCTTGTGACATGATCATAATGTTTTTTATTTTTATATTATAATTTACATTTTGTTATTCCCTAAGGCACAATTCAGCATTACTTTAAGTAAGTTCTTTATTGCATTAGAAGATATATTTTAGGCCAGGGTTTTGGACTTAGTAATGTGCACTTGGTGAACTTTTAAATTGTTAAGCACATGTTAAAAGTAACGATGTTTACATTCAGATTGACTTAATTTGTTTGAATTCACTTTCCCAAAAAGGCTTATCTCTGTTAGCAACCAGCTTGCCCTGTCCTAAACATACCAATATGACAATTTAAACTGTATGTAACTATGGGTCATAACAAACAGGTTGCTCAAACAACCTAAGAACATTCCACAGGAAGACCGGCTCGTTGTAATTAATAATTCTGTTGCCCTTTCACCTTTTGCTATGCTATGGCAGATATTTACCCCAATTTAGGTTATGGTATGGTCTTCCTACAAATAAATCCTTTTTTGTTCCTATTTTGCCTCATTGTCCTTTAATATTGCTTGTTGCAGGATATGTACACCCCAAACTTTTTTAGGCATTTATAAAATACAGGGTTCATCTTCATCAAGAAGGTTAAATTAATACATTATGTATGATGATACATAATATTTACTGCACATGTGTATAGCTCAAAGAATATTGCACTAGTCTTTTACAAAATAATAGTATTCAGTATTTCTTAAAATGGCTTTGCACATACCACTGTTCTGTTTGTTTGCCTATCTGCCACCAAAATAAGTTCATCATAATGAACCGAAACAAAATTACTTAGCAGACTAACTATTTGTTTGAAGCAGGTTGCATGCTGTGAGAAAAAGTTCTATCCCGTGATTTCCATCGTCAATCAAAGGATTAATTAGCCTTAACCCAACGTTACACTGGTGGTGATCATAAGGGCGTTGCACATGTACATGACTGAGTAGTCTTTGATGATGAGGAAGCTGAAGCATTCCAACTGTCCACAGTTGCAGTGGGGAGCTGCTTTGCATTGTTCTTAAGCTGTGGTGATTCCACTGGCTTTCAAACTCATCTACAGATCTGTTTATTCTTGGTAGGTAAACATGGTGAAGAGCCCTAATGTGAAATGGGTCGGTGCCATCTAAAATTCCAGCATTTTCCATAAAGAGGAAAAGGTCTTTAAAATATGCTGACACCACCCTGTTTAGTTCTCCCCACAATCGTTCAATTCTTTGGTTATGAACACTACGTCCTACCATAAAACTTCCTCTGTTTGCCCCTTGATTCTCAATCATAAAACATGCAATGTCAATATTCTCACTACCAGCATCACCCCTAACATGATGCGGAAGTCCAAACAAATCAACAGCACCCTGGAAAAGTTGCAAGGCAGTAGATGCTCTGTTGTCTGTGCAACATCTCAGGTAGGTAATGCAGCGACTGTAGCCATCAACACCTCCATGAAACACAAATCCCCATGGATTTAACTTGTGGTTTGTGTCAACATGCCTGGAATAAGAAGAATATATTATTAGCCTATTATCATGAAATACATATGATGTACATCAAACTTTAATTTATTTGGCATTGCTCTCCTACATACTATTTCTATTGTAAAACCTGACAAGTTGAAAAAATCGAAGAAACTCATAGCCTTGAAAAAGGCGGGTAAAAACTACTAATTAGTCATAACTTTGGACTGATAGTTCTATTTACTTGTCTTTTTTAAGGCAACCTGTTTACTAGATTTTTTAAGCAAGATCAATTTGTCAGGTTTTACAGTGCAATAATAAAAACGTTACAACCACATGTATGTTGGATAGAAGTGTTTAATATGAAGAAAATAATATGAACTCTATGCAATGAGGAATAAATACAAAAATGTTTGAAATTCCTCTTAAGATGAATTAATATGATATCCTTTCATCATGTTAATCTTTATAATAGTTTTAAATATTATTGCAATTTTTACGTTTTTATATTTATTTTACATATAATCTTTTTTCCTAATCTTTTTTCAATGGTTCATTTTTTTTACGTAGTTTTGGTCCTCTTATGCTTACATTAATCTATTAAACTTGTTTCATTGATCAGCCAGTAAGTAATGACTGTAATGTTAATAACAATACATACCACACTTGATTTGGGACAGAAACATTGTAGACCCTCCTTTGAATTGCCCTTCGACCTCTTAAAGCTCTTCCTACTGGATCCACTGTTCTTAAACGCTCTCGCACTCGCCATCTCTGAACTTTGATCCCTCTCCCTCTCAAACTACCAGTGATGTAAGTCTCTCCTGAGCCAGGGGTTTGTCTAAGAACCTCAGTAATAAGATGATCAAGATCATCATTTGACATGTTGGTGAAATTGCCATAGTCCACTAAACCAAGTTCTGTCCTGTGGTTGTACAGTGTTCGAATGTTCACAGACAACATTCGAGATATGGCCATCCAGCTAAATCCTAAGTCCCGCATGTGAGTCAGCTGAGCAGCTTGTATGTTGTACCTTAAAGGAGAAAAGATAACATTTTTAACAAAACATAAATTTGTTACTGTGCTCATTCACATTGTGTGAATAAAATTACCTAGTAGCTTGAATTGATAATCTTGTTTGCTAAATTGAATTGATAAACTTCTTGACTGTACCAGGCCTATATCATGCCTTTCAAGGGAGCTCAGTTTTTTATTATTGTTATTCATTATTCTTATCAATAAGAGTATGAATAATAAGAATAAGAACTCTAATAAAAAGTAGCTGCTTCGGCTGTTCCTAGAAAGGTGGCAAGTAGAAACAGTGCGTTCAGTAATACTAGTTGTCCACTTCATTACTGATGTACTTAATTATGTTACATAAAAATATATATATATTATCTGTTTTACAAAGAGAAGAAGGAAATTCAAGCGCTTCGTAAATGTTGTATCAACTTACAGCAAATTAGCAATGAATAACCTTTTTGCATGAATCACAAAACCATATCTTACATTTACGTATGATTTATGATGATAAAGATACATCAAAGCATATTTTTGTCATCCAAAACCATCTATCACTTACCTAGGTCTTCCTCTCTGAGAGGCAGAATGTGTGCCTGTATCATGCACTTGTCCATGAGCTTCTACATGAAGTGATATTTCAGCCAACATCTCCCTAAGAGAGTTTTCCAGTTCAACAAAGTATTGGAATATTCCAGCTGATGCCATTTTGTAAAGCCAGGGAGATCAGAATGCTATCACACGATGACAAGGATATAACTATAGATTATGGAAATGGAATGAAGACACATGTTCAAGTATGATTCTATATTCTCAAGTTTCATTCTATATTCTCAAGTTTCATTCTATATTCTCAAGTTTATTCCATATTCTCAAGTTTATTCCATATTCTCAAGTTTCATTCTATATTCTCAAGTTTCATTCCATATTCTCAGGTTTCATTCCATATTCTCAAGTTTCATTCCATATTCTCAAGTTTCGTTCCATATTCTCAAGTTTCATTCTATATTCTCAAGTTTATTCCATATTCTCAAGTTTCATTCTATATTCTCAAGTTTCATTCCATATTCTCAGGTTTCATTCCATATTCTCAAGTTTCATTCTATATTCTCAAGTTTATTCCATATTCTCAAGTTTCATTCTATATTCTCAAGTTTCATTCCATATTCTCAGGTTTCATTCCATATTCTCAAGTTTCATTCTATATTCTCAAGTTTATTCCATATTCTCAAGTTTCATTCTATATTCTCAAGTTTCATTCCATATTCTCAGGTTTCATTCCATATTCTCAAGTTGCATTCCATATTCTCAAGTTTCGTTCGATATTCTCAAGTTTCATTTTATATTCTCAAGTTTCATTCTATATTCTCAAGTTTATTCCATATTCTCAAGTTTCATCCTATATTCTCAAGTTTCATTCCATATTCTCAGGTTTCATTCCATATTCTCAAGTTTCATTCTATATTCTCAAGTTTCATTCCATATTCTCAGGTTTCATTCCATATTCTCAAGTTTTGTTCCATATTCTCAAGGTTCATCCTATATTCTCAAGTTTCATTCTATATTCTCAAGTTTCATCCTATATTCTCAAGTTTCATTCTATATTCTCAAGTTTCATTCTATATTCTCAAGTTTCATCCTATATTCTCATGTTTCATTCTATATTCTCAAGTTTCATTCTATATTCACAAGTTTCATCCTATATTCTCAAGTTTCATTCCATATATTCAGACTTTCATTTCATATTCTCAAGTTTCATTCCATATATTCAGACTTTCATTCTATATTCTCAAGTTTCATTCCATATATTCAGACTTTCATTCTATATTCTCAAGTTTCATTGCATATGTTCAGACTTTCATTTCATATTCTCAAGTTTCATTCCACATATTCAGACTTACATTCTATATTCTCAAGTTTCATTCCTTATATAGTTTTTATTCATTGTATATATATAATTATTTCCTAAACGGCTTGCCATAATATATATATATATATATATATATATATATATATATATATATATATATATATATATATATATATATATATATCCTCTGTCTCTCTCTATATATATTATGGCAAGCTGTTTAGGAAATATAGAATGGAAGTCTGAATATATGGAATGGAACTTGAGAATATAGAATGAAAATCTGAATATATGGAATGAAACTTGAGAATATAGAATGAAAGTTTGAATATATGGATTAATACTTGAGAATATAGAATAAAAGTCTGAACATATGGAATGAAGCTTGAGAATATAGAATGAAAGTCTGAATATATGGAATGAAACTTGAGAATATAGAATAAATGTCTGAATATATGGAATGAAACTTGAGAATATAGAACGAAAGCCTGAATATATGGAATGAAACTTGAGAATATAGAATGAAAGTCTAAATATATGGAATGAAACATGAGAATATAGAATGAAAGTCTGAATGTATGGAATGAAACTTGGGAATAAAGAATGAAATTCTGAATATATAGAATGAAACATGAGAATATAGAATGATTGTCTGAATATACTGAATGAAACATGAGAATATAGAATGATTGTCTGAATATACTGAATGAAACTTGAGAATGTAGAATGAAAGTCTGAATATATGGAATGAAACTTCATAATATAGAATGAAAGTCTGAATATAATGAATGAAACATGAGAATATAGAATGATTGTCTGAATATACTGAATGAAACATGAGAATATAGAATGATTGTCTGAATATACTGAATGAAACTTAAGAATATAGAATGAAAGTCTAAATATATGTAATGAAAGTCTGAATATAGAATGAAAGTCTGAATATATGGAATGAAACTTGAGAATATATAATGGAAGTCTGAATATATGGATGGAACTTGAGAATATAGAATGAAAGTCGGAATATATGGAATGAAACATGAGAATATAGAATAAAAGTCTGAATATATGGAATGAAACTTGGGAATAAAGAATTAAAGTCTGAATATATTGAATGAAACATGAGAATATAGAATGAAAGTCTGAATATATGGAATGAAACATGAGAATATAGAATGAAAGTCTGAATGTATGGAATGAAACTTGGGAATAAAGAATGAAAGTCTGAATATATAGAATGAAACATGAGAATATAGAATGATTGTCTGAATATACTGAATGAAACTTGAGAATGTAGAATGAAAGTCTGAATATACTAAATGAAACTTGAGAATATAGAATGAAAGTCTGAATATACTGAATGAAATTTGAGAATATAGAATGAAAGTCTGAATATACTGAATGAAATTTGAGAATATAGAATGAAAGTCTGAATATACTGAATGAAATTTGAGAATACAGAATGAAAGTCTGAATATACTGAATGAAACTTGAGAATATAGAATGAAAGTCTGAATATACTGAATGAAATTTGAGAATATAGAATGAAAGTCTGAATATACTGAATGAAATTTGAGAATACAGAATGAAAGTCTGAATATACTGAATGAAACTTGAGAATATAGAATGAAAGTCTGAATATACTGAATGAAACTTGAGAATATAGAGTGAAAGTCTGAATATACTGAATGAAACTTGAAAATATAGAATGAAAGTCTGAATATATGTAATGAAAGTCTGAATATAGAATGGAAGTCTGAATATATGGAATGAAACATGAGAATATAGAATGAAAGTCTGAATGTATGGAATGAAACTTGGGAATAAAGAATGAAAGTCTGAATATATAGAATGAAACATGAGAATATAGAATGATTGTCTGAATATACTGAATGAAACTTGAGAATGTAGAATGAAAGTCTGAATATATGGAATGAAACTTCATAATATAGAATGAAAGTCTGAATATAATTAATGAAACTTGAGAATATAGAATGAAAGTCTGAAATACTGAATGAAACTTGAGAATATATAATGGAAGTCTGAATATATGGATGGAACTTGAGAATATAGAATGAAAGTCTAAATATATGTAATGAAAGTCTGAATATAGAATGAAAGTCTGAATATATGGAATGAAACTTGAGAATATAGAATGAAAGTCTGAATATATGAAATGAAACTTGAGAATATAGAATAAAAATCTAAATATATGGAATGAAACTTGGGAATAAAGAATTAAAGTCTGAATATATTGAATGAAACATGAGAATATAGAATGATTGTCTGAATATACTGAATGAAACTTGAGAATATAGAATGAAAGTCTGAAAATACTGAATGAAACTTGAGAATATAGAATGAAAGTCTGAATATATGGATTGAAACTTGAGAATATAGAAAGAAAGTCTGAATATATGGATTGAAATTTGAGAATATAGAATTAAAGTCTGAATATATGGATTGAAACTTGAGAATATAGAATGAAAGTCTGAATATATGGAATGGAACTTGAGAATATAGAATAAAAGTCTGAATATATGGAATGAAACTTGAGAATATAGAATGAATGTTTAAATATATGGAATGAAACATGAGAATATAGAATGAAAGTCTGAATATATAGAATGAAACATGAGAATATAGAATGATTGTCTGAATATACTGAATGAAACTTGAGAATGTAGAATGAAAGTCTGAATACATGGAATGAAACTTCATAATATAGAATGAAAGTCTGAATATAATGAATGAAACTTGAGAATATAGAATGAAAGTCTGAATATACTGAATAAAACTTGAGAACATAGAATGAAAGTCTGAATATATGGAATGAAACTTGAGAATATAGAATGAAAGTCTGAATATACTGAATGAAACTTGAGAATATAGAATGGAAGTCTGAATATACGGAATGAAACTTGAGAATATAGAATGAAAGTCTGAATATACTGAATGAAACTTGAGAATATAGAATGAAAGTCTGAATATACTGAAAGAAACTTGAAAATATAGAATGAAAGTCTGAATATATGTAATGAAAGTCTGAATATATGGAATGAAACATGAGAATATAGAATGAAAGTCTGAATGTATGGAATGAAACTTGGGAATAAAGAATGAAAGTCTGAATATATAGAATGAAACATGAGAATATAGAATGATTGTCTGAATATACTGAATGAAACTTGAGAATGTAGAATGAAAGTCTGAATATATGGAATGAAACTTCATAATATAGAATGAAAGTCTGAATATAATTAATGAAACTTGAGAATATAGAATGAAAGTCTGATATACTGAATGAAACTTGAGAATATATAATGGAAGTCTGAATATATGGATGGAACTTGAGAATATAGAATGAAAGTCTAAAAATATGTAATGAAAGTCTGAATATAGAATGAAAGTCTGAATATATGGAATGAAACTTGAGAATATAGAATGAAAGTCTGAATATATGGAATGAAACTTGAGAATATAGAATAAAAGTCTGAATATATTGAATGAAACATGAGAATATAGAATGATTGTCTGAATATACTGAATGAAACTTGAGAATATAGAATGAAAGTCTGAATATATGGATTGAAACTTGAGAATATAGAAAGAAAGTCTGAATATATGGATTGAAACTTGATAATATAGAATGAAAGTCTGAATATATGGATTGAAACTTGAGAATATAGAATGAAAGTCTGAATATATGGAATGGAACTTGAGAATATAGAATAAAAGTCTGAATATATGGAATGAAACTTGAGAATATAGAATGAATGTTTAAATATATGGAATGAAACATGAGAATATAGAATGAAAGTCTGAATATATGGAATGAAACTTGAGAATATAGAATGAAAGTCTGATATACTGAATGAAACTTGAGAATATAGAATGAAAGTCTGAATATATGGAATGAAACTTGAGAATATAGAATGAAAGTCTGAATATATGGAATGAAACTTGAGAATATAGAATGAAAGTCTGAATATACTGAATGAAACTTGAGAATATAGAATGAAAGTCTGAATATACGGAATGAAACTTCAGAATATAGAATGAAAGTCTGAATATACTGAATGAAACTTGAGAATATAGAATGAAATTCTGAATATATTGAATGAAACATGAGAATATAGAATGATTGTCTGAATATACTGAATGAAACTTCAGAATATAGAATGAAAGTCTGAATATACTGAATGAAACTCGAGAATATAGAATGAAAGTCTGAATATACTGAATGAAACTTGGGTATAAAGAATGAAAGTCTGAATATATGGAATGAAACTTGAGAATATAGAACGATTGTCTGAATATACTAAATGAAACTTGAGAATATAGAATGAAAGTCTGAATATACTGAATGAAATTTGAGAATATAGAATGAAAGTCTGAATATACTGAATGAAATTTGAGAATATAGAATGAAAGTCTGAATATACTGAATGAAATTTGAGAATACAGAATGAAAGTCTGAATATACTGAATGAAACTTGAGAATATAGAATGAAAGTCTGAATATACTGAATGAAATTTGAGAATATAGAATGAAAGTCTGAATATACTGAATGAAATTTGAGAATACAGAATGAAAGTCTGAATATACTGAATGAAACTTGAGAATATAGAATGAAAGTCTGAATATACTGAATGAAATTTGAGAATATAGAATGAAAGTCTGAATATATGGAATGAAACTTGAGAATATAGAATGAAAGTCTGAATATATGGAACGAAACTTGGGATTAAAGAATGAAAGTCTGAATATATGGAATGATTCCTGTGAGATGTAAGACATGTTTCTTTCTGTGTGTACGTTTGCCTGATGAACAGGAATGCCTGGCCTGTATTCACTGTATTTGGCCGTCCAGGGTGAAACAGAGAATACATTTCTTCATCTGTGGAACTGTACTGAATACGGTCACTAGTATTATTTTGGCTTGTACATGAATTTTCCAGGGTGTTAATTATCTCCTCATTATTTAGCTAGTAGATTTAGTGATCACTCACGCACTGCCTCTATCTGTACAATACCAGACATCGAAAAGGCAATTGGGGCAAGCGCCGTGATGACGTCCGGTTTCGTTCTATATTCTCAAGTTTCATTCCATATTCTCACGTTTCATTCCATATTCTCAAGTTTCATTCCATATTCTCTCGTTTCATTCCATATTCTCAAGTTTCATTCCATATTCTCACGTTTTATTCCATATTCTCAAGTTTCATTCCATATTCTCAAGTTTAATTCCATATTCTCACGTTTCATTCCATATTCTCAAGTTTCATTCCATATGTATTTAGACTTTCAATCCATATTCTCAAGTTTCATTCCATATTCTCAAATTTCATTCCATATTCTCAAGTTTTATTCCAAATATTCAGACTTTCAATTCATATTCTCATGTTTCAATCTATATATTCAGACTTTCATTCCATATTCTCAAATTTCATTCCATATTCTCAAATTTCATTCCATATTCTCAAGTTTCATTACATATATTCAGACTTTCAATCCATTTTCTCACGTTTCATTCCATATATTCAGAGTTTTCAGTCATTCTATATATATAATTATTTCCTAAACGGCTTGCCATAATATATATATATATATATATATATATATATATATATATATATATATAGAGAGAGAGAGAGAGAGAGAGAGAGAGGGGGAGAGGTGAGAGATAAAGAGAGAGAGGAGAGATAAAGAGAGAGAGGAAATGCTGGTTCTGAGCAGATGTAACTTCCGCTCTTACTTTCAGTTTCTGTTTTTACCTCATGCTTCATTTTAAGCGTGCGGTGCTCAGCTTGCGGTGTTCAGCGTGCAGTGTTCAGCGTGCGGTGCCCCCGGGCGTCTGTATTGTGTAAGGGTCTATGCCGGACAGGAGCTCTATTATACTCTCAGAATCAACAAGTAAGTCTTTATTACATGTTCACTGCTGTTAGTGGTGTCTGATTCTCTGATGTGTTTATGGTACTTACTGTGTTAATACATCCTGTACAGCTACTGAGACAGACAGACAGGTCCTCAGAATATGCAGCTCCAGTGCATCTCCAACAAAATACACTCAGACTCTGTTTGAGAGGTCAGAAAACAACACAAAACTCTTCTAATACACCTTCAGCAGCAATCTTAGCTTAATGAAGTACTGAGCAGTCAAAGCAGGTATTAGATGAGAACTGTAAATAATACTGGGTTGTTTAGGAGAAGCTTGGAAAGAGTTAAATAAACACACTGACGTATGTAAAAGCACTAATTACTCTATTAATACTGTCTGAATCTGGTTTTGAGGTCAGATGATGTGACTTAATAGACAAAACATTCCAGTTTTTAATGAAATACAATGACCAGTTCACCATCAGCTAATGTTCTACCCTAAACCCATAAGACAAATCATAAAAAAGATTAACTCTGTTAATGATCCACTTCACACCTGCCGTGCTGGGAGTGATCTTTTCGTAGCACCTGGTAAAGTGTGCTTTCAAATGCTGTTGTTTAGCGAGGTAAGTTAAAAATAACACATGCTGTATGCTAATTGGGGCCTTTTGAACTTTATCTGAAGAAAAGTACAGAGGAACCTACGCAATCTCCTTGCTGTTCAATGAAAAACAAGTGTCCCTTCAATGGCAACTTTACAGGAGAGAACTAAAAATCACCACAAATTGGAGGTACATGATTTTCAACAATATTTAAAAACGTTTATTTTACAAAGTTGTATCAGCTATCAGACAACAGCACTTGTTATTTATCACTGTACGCCAGGCGGCCTCGTAAAAGTCATTAACGTTCTGTGTGTTTACAAAGTGAAGGAGTTAAATGAAAACCAAGTGAATGCTGTTGAATGGTGACCCCCGATACCCATCCATACAGGTGTGGAATCGAAGCCCAGGACTCTTATTGGTATAGTGTAGGGGGGTTACCCAGGTGGAGACTCGAACCCCAGGAGTCTTATTGGTATAGTGTACGGGGGTTACCCAGGTGGAGACTCGAACCCCAGGAGTCTTATTGGTATAGTGTAGGGGGGTTACTCAGGTGGAGAATCGAAGCCCAGGACTCTTATTGGTATAGTGTAGGGGGGTTACCCAGGTAAGGAATCGAACCCCAGGACTCTTATTGGTATAGTGTAGGGGGGTTACCCAGGTGGGGAATCGAACCCCAGGACTCTTATTGGTATAGTGTAGGGGGGTTACCCAGGTGGGAAATTGAACCTCAGTACTCTTATTGGTATAGTGTAGGGGGGTTACCCAGGTGGAGAACTAAACCCCAGGACTCTTATTGGTATAGTGTAGGGGGGTTACCCAGGTGGAGAATGGAACCTCAGGACTCTTATTGGTATAGTGCAGGTGGGTAATCGAATCCCAGGACTCTTATTGGTATAGTGTAGGGGGTTACCCAGGTGGGGAACCGAGCCCCAGGACTCTTATTGGTATAGTGTAGGGGGGTTACCCAGATGGGGAATGGAACCTCAGGACTCTTAGTGGTATAGTGTAGGGGGGTTACCCAGCTGGGAAATTGAAGCCCAGGACTCTTATTGGTATAGGGGCAGTTGTGGCCTGAAGGTTAAGGATCCGGTCTTGTGACCAGAAGGTTGCCGGTTTAATCCCCGGGACCAATGCGACACGACTAAATTGCCCTTGAAAAAGGCACCTAACCCCCAACCACTCCCCGGGTACCGTGTATAGGGCTGCCCATTGCTCGGGGCATGTGTGCTGACTGTCCCCTAGTGTGTGTGTATATGTGGGTGTTTCACTGCATGGATGGGTTAAATGTGGAGGTCAGATTTTGCTGTGTGCAAAACACAAGAGACAGAATAATTCTAAACTTATATTGTAGGGGGGTTAACCGAACCCAAGGATTCTTATTGGTACAGTGTAGGGGGTTACCCAGGTGGGGAACCGGACCCCAGGACTCTTATTGGTATAGTGTAGGTGGGGAACAGAGCCCCAGGACTCTTATTGGTATAGTGTAGGTGGGGAACCGAATCCCAGGACTCTTACTGGTATAGTGTAGGGGGGTTACCCAGGTGGGGAACCGAACCCCAGGACTCTTATTGGTATAGTGTAAGTGGGGTTATCCAGGTAGGGAATCGAACCCCAGGACTCTTATTGGTATAGTGTAGGGGGGTTACCCAGATGGAGAATCGAACCCCAGGACTCTTATTGGTATAGTGTAGGGGGGTTACCCAGGTGGAGAATCGAACCCCAGGACTCTTATTGGTATAGTGTAGGGGGTTACCCAGGGGGGGAACTGAACCCCAGGACTCTTATTGGTATAGTGAGCAGAAATACTGACTGCTTTCCAAAGAGTGCAATTCAGTTTTGGGCAGCCCCTCTCTGACAGAGTATCTCAGGTTTACTTATTGATGTACCCTGTGGGATTCGAATGTGAGTGCACTCTAAATTCTCCACTATGTTATCTGACACTACTACAAAAATGGCAGAATGCCAATGCAGTGCATTATATAGTGAACACATCTAGCAACTTGTGTGATCTAACTCAGCCCTACATGATGTTACATTATGTTTAATTCTACTGATTTCTTTGTGTTTTCCTTTTTTTAGAAATTTCAATTATAAACCGACTGCAAACCATAATGGCTCAATCCATCACAAACCTGCATGTCTCCACCAAGAGTGACGAGGAAGACGTCCTGAGCAATCAAGGTTTTAGCCGCATTGGCGTTAACCTCAATTCTGGTAATACGGGAAGACGAGTGTGCCTTTGGTACAAGAAGGACTGCAACGCAAGGCCTATCACCAGGATCCAGGTCTCGTTTCACGACAAGTTTAAAGCTGGTTTGGCCAGTGCTGGGTTTGAGCAAATAGCCCGGGATCTGAATGCAGGAGCTGGCGGAGATCACATCTATCTTTGGTACCTCTGTGGAGACACCGATCGAGATGTTCCCATCGTGGACCTGAAGGTCAGCGTGAATGCGGATCAGGAACCAAAGCTTCTGAAGGACGGATACGAAAGGCTGGGCTGTGACCTCAACCGTCATGCAGGGGGAGACTTTGTGTACCTGTGGGTGAAGCGCCAGGAGCCAACCTACATCTGCGATATCATCGCAACCTATGGCTTTGATTACGACAACGCATATTTCCACCAAGGGTACACCCGTGTGGATGAAGACACCAACCGGGGAGCCAAGGGCGAATTCGTCTTCCTCTGGTATCGCCGCTCCAGAGACAGGGGCAACGCCCTGAGCGCTGTGGCCGTCTCCACCGCCTCCCATGAGGAGATCAGCCTGCAGAGGAAAGGTTTCGTTCAGGACGCAAAAGATCTGAACAAGGGTGCAGGTGGTGCTTTCGTCCATGTGTGGAGCCAGAGGAATGGACATCCGAAGGTCCAAGGCCTCAATCTACTGATTGATCCTGAAGCACCATCTGAGTACATGAAGGCTGGCGTGGAAGTCATTGAAAAAAATCTGAATGAAGACACCAAAGGCTGGAAGATGTTCATTGCTTACTATGCTGCATGAGAGCATTGCAGGTGGAATCCAGGTTATGCTAACAGTTTTTTCAGTTTTTTTTAAATGATGTAAATCTTTTGGGTCAATTGTGTCAAATTAGTCTCAATAATTGTCCCAACAATGAAGTGTGTAGCACATATATGTTACATACTATGGTATCTGTACAAAGCTTGTGTATACAGTTGGCACATTGAATGCTATCGGGAGCGCGGGAAGGTCAGGGTTTTGTTAATACCGTTGTACAGGTTTATGGCTCAGCAGATCCTGCTGGTTTACGGCTGTCTGAGATCTGCTGCCCAAGCCAGGAGATAACAACTTGACCAGACAGATCACAAGGGCCAGATGGAACACGAAGGCGGGCCTATTCTCAATATTTGGCCACACCCACTTTCAAGCATGTGTTTCTTCCGCCTTTGTGTTAGAGCTTCCGGTCAGCTAACCAAAATGAATACAGTTACATGGGAGGAGACCAGAGAGACAATAAGAAGTTCTAATGGGACAACACTGTCTCCTCCGAGGTTAATAACACAGTGGGTGGGTGATATGAGAAGGTGGTCTGAGGTTAATAACGCAGTGGGTGGGTGATATGAGAAGGTGGTCTGAGGTTAATAACACAGTGGGTGGGTGATATGAGAAGGTGGTCTGAGGTTACTTATGGAGACATGTTTAATGACTCTGTACTCTTGGAAGGTGTAGACGGTTCAGTAATGATAAACTACAAAAGTACTGAAGCGTATCAGTACCTGCACAGTGGGAAGGTGGGCGTGTCCTCCTACACACAGACGGTGAGTTTATATTTCTGAAAGCCGGTTAAACCCAAGTCCAGCCAGCTGCCAGAGCCACTCTGCGTGGGTGTCAGTTACAGTCCAGATAGCCTAGTGCGGTGGACACTGATCAGAAAACAGTTACTGAACTGATAGACTCACCAGCACCGACACGTCTGCTTCCTCTGAGCTTTATAAGCGAGACAGTTCTCTGGATAAGGATGCTCTGGTGCTGGTTCTCCTCCACAGAATAGTAAGAGCAGACATACGGAGGTTTGAGTGGATGTTTTAAATTTAGAGCCTCAGTCAGAGACGCAGGTGGTCTTGTTTGGAAGGCGGCCCCCCAACACTCTGATTTTTATGTGCTGTGTTCGTAACTCTGTTGTTCAAGCCAAGTTTTCCTCTTCTTCCAATTACTGACTCGCTCTAACTGAACGTTATTCTAGTCATTTTATATGTTTGTTGTCGTTTTGTTTGTAATTAGTATCAACGTATTCGCGGTCGCACCAGAAGTTTTAACACAAAGTAAACAAAGATGGTTGCCCCAGTGTTGTCATGGAAAATTGCATGAATAAAGACCATGCAAACCATGTTTCGAGAGCTCACAGAACATCTGTCCTGCAGTATCCTCAAGAATAAAGCTTATACTCTGAACTGGTTTTCCTCTTCATTCTGACAGCAAGACACAAGTTACAACGTCTCCTCGTTATTTAACAGCATCACTTTAATATTGTATCTCAGCAGCTTTATCAACATCAACACAAGAAGGTAATCTGAGGTGACGCTGGAGCTCGTGTATCTGCAGTGTTAAGATATTTATGGGTGATTTTTCAATTGTGGGCTCTTCGTTTTTTAAAGTAATGCATTTCACTTGAATTTTATTATAAAATCACACTGTTAGACTTATATTTAATTTATACATAATTTAAAAGATACGGATGGTGAAACTGAAAACCTATCATTACCATCAACAAATGTCATTACCATCTTAACAGGTGTTGCGCTAGTTAACAGCTAGTACAAGCTGCACTTTAAATCCACATAAATAAATAAATAATGTGTAAATGTTATGTTTAGTTGTAAATCATTAAATAATGTGTAAATGTAATGTTTTGTTGTAAATAAATACATAAATAATGTGTAAATGTAATGCTATTTATAAATAAATAAATAATGTATAAATGTAATGTTTGGTTATGAATACATAAATAATGTGTAAATGTAATGTTCAGTTGTAAATAAATAAATAATGTGTAAATGTAATGTTTAGTTATAAATAAATAAATAATGTGTAAATGTAATGTTTTGTTATAAAAAAATAAATATGTGAATATAATGTTTAGTTGTAAATAAATAAATAAATAATGTGTAAATGTAATGTTTAGTTATAAATAAATAAATAATGTGTAAATGTAATGTTCAGTTGTAAATAAATAAATAATGTGTAAATGTAATGTTTAGTTATAAATAAATAAATAATGTGTAAATGTTTAAATGATCGTCTGTCTTTTTAAGAAGCTCTCGCGCTGTTTAAATGGGCGCCTGTCTCTTTAAGAAGCTCTCTCGCTTTTTAAATGATCGTCTGTCTCTTTAAGAAGCTCTCGCGCTGTTTAAATGGGTGCCTGTCTCTTTAAGAAGCTCTCTCGCTTTTTAAATGATCGTCTGTCTCTTTAAGAAGCTCTCGCGCTGTTTAAATGGGCACCTGTCTCTTTAAGAAGCTCTCGCTGTTTAAATGGGCACCTGTTTCTGTTAATGGGTTTTTAAATCTAAACTGTGGGTGATCTCATTGTATCTCTAAAATTGCAAATTTACGGGAGAGAACAAAAACATACTTCCCTTTCAATGTTAGTCAATGGAACCAGAATGTCTTCCAAGCTATTTTTGAGCACTTCTATTGGTCCATTCACCAAATTTTCACACTGGTGTGTTCAGATGTTGTAGAAAATTAAGGAGGAGGTTTAAATTGTATGATTGATCAGTGTATATTTCTCTTATATAATAAATAAACAACACTTGCGGTTTAAGATTTTAGAATAATCTCCTGGGCAGCGGCTCTCCCACCAGCTAGCGGACGTGATCAGGGGCTGCTGGACATTCCTGCCTGGTAAGTAGACTTAATGCCTGCATTATGCGTATAGGTACAGAATTATCCTTCTTGATAATTACAGCTCGGACGCCCCATTTAAATGTTTGAAATACTGCCAGATCCTAATATGGGGTCTGTCTTAAACCCTAAGTAGGCTGTCTAGGTAGGCAGCTGTGTAAGTATCAGCGTTCTCTCCTCATCTCTCCTCATAAAACCGATTACTGAGACGCTCTAGTTAGAGAGAGACTGCGTCACGGATTGTTCCCACCCACTGCAGCACGCCACTGATACGCTTCAGTACTTTTATAGAGGAGTTAACACCAGCAAGCAGAGAGCTACAGTAATCTAGATGATTAGAGATAAATGAAAATAAGATGTCTTAACTATAGAATTATGACCTCCAAAAGATGGAGTAGAGTCAAAGAGGATGCCTGGATTACGTACCAGGAACATGGAGTAACTGTTACACTGTCAGTGGTAAGAATAAAAGATGGAGTTTAGCTAAGACTGGATTATTGGGAATAAGCTCTGTTTTATTGATGTTAAGTCATTGTACTTCAGAGATTTTGAAGTGGTGGCATCGCTCTGAGATGCGTTGATGCTACCACTGTGTGGATGGTCATCTGTTGCCTAGTTCCACCAAATGGAAAGCTTGTATTTCCAAATTCAGGTTACCTGCATCGTCTTCTCTCTCTGATTTTATCTGCTTGATGTTTCCTACTGATGAGCAGCTGTAGAGTCCACATCATGTTGAAAGCTTTCTGTGCATTTTTCTCATTGTTCCATTCACCACCTTTACCCTTGTGGCAGCCAGGGGGCACCAGAGGACCAGAAAGTGGGAATTTAGAAGATGGGAATTTAACAAAAACTACCCCAAAATAGCTTGGGATTAGTTGGGACTAGCTTGGCATGCTGAGGCTTTACAAGGTTGGCCAAGAGCAAGCAACCAGGCAGTGAGGTGGCTTCCCAGTCCAGGTGCGAGGAGAGAGCACAAAAAGAGATGTTAGTCCAGGGTCTGCATATGGAGTTGTAACCCACCCAGCTGGCGTCTGCACAGTGGGGGAATCGGGGACAAGTGTAATCATCATGTCTTTGCAAGGCCCCTTTCATTCGCCATGCAGTGAGGAGGGCTGTCCATGGTGCTGAAAAAACAGGGTTGATTACTGCGGGAGAGGAGTAAGAGCAATTGTTACATATTATTATTATTATTATTTTTTTTATTATTTATTTATTTTTTTTTTTATTGTCATCTCTGTGGAACTGGGTGATGTATTGTAGTAGGGGTGTGCCATATCGTATCGTACACAATAATGTCGCCAATATTTTTGAATATCATGAACGATATTATACACTGCAATATCGTGCCATATCACACATACCTAATTATCACATCAGGTACTACTTTTATTGGTTTTTAGAAAAAGAAAAATTCACACTTTTCTCATTTCCCATTATATATCTACTAGAGACAGATTTTATCTGTTCAGTGTCATTCATTTTACTTCAGTCCTGGATATATGGAGATATTTGGAGTTCATTATTTAGTATCGTGATATTCTGAATCATTGATTTCTGTTACAATCTGATGAAAATTTTTGTATTTTTTTTATATTTCAGTTAGGGGTGTGCCATATCATATCGTATGCAATAATAAAATAAAATTTTCATTTTGTTGTAGTAGGGTATTCTTGAAATATATATTTTTTACTTCAATGTTTTGTCATATCGCCAAAAGTATCGTTATCACAAAAATACCATGAAATATCGTGATATTATTGTAGGGCTATATCGCCCACCCCTTCTTTGCATTAGCCTTTTGACTGTCTTTTTATTTATTTATTTATTTATTTATTTATTTATTTATTGATGAAGGCTAACTCTCTCTTCTGCCTCTTTAAGGTCTTTAGTATGTGTATATTGTCCACCACTATGACAGTCCGCTGTAGGAGAAGAGAATACCAGAGAGCCAATCACACACTCTCTTTACATGGAGTTGAAATTCACCCAACAGCCTCCCAGCCAAGGTTTTTATTGGCGCAGCGGGGACATGGGGACCGGTGTGTTTGTCAGTCTGTGCTGGCTGTGGGGGGCTTGCGGGGCTGCTTCTCATGAACCACACAATGAAGAGAGCTGTCCACAACAGTGGAGCTGAAAAAATGAGATTGTTCAGCACCACCGACAGCACAGTGCTGCTTAGAGGACTTGCCATCTACCACCCAGTAGCTGGGTCCAGTTCAGCCCCCCGCCACAGTTTTTCGTAGACCTTTTGTCCCACAGTCACCTCTTCCTTCTGTCACTGCTCCCATTTTCCCAGTTCAGCAGGTACCTTGCCTGTTCACGCATTGCAGAACTACAAGTAGTAAAAGAGATTTAGTAGATTTCACAGTTTAGTTGTGATTAGGGGTGTGTTCAAAAAAACGATTTTTCAATTCAAATCGATCTTCATTTGAATAATCCGACATCGATTCTTATAAACCCAAGATCGATCTTTAAAATTAGCATTCCTGCCCCCCTTTTTTCGTGCAACGAGATCTGGCTGAACTTGAAAGCAGATGTCTGGATACATTTTGGATTCAGAAACCATGATGGTATTCATGCTATTTTCCATGACAACACTGGGTAAACATATTTGTTTACTTTGTGTTAGAACTTCTGGTGCGCTCGTAAATACGTTGATACTAATTACAAGCAAAACGACAACAAACATATAAAATGACTAGCATAGTATGTTCAGTTAGAGGGAGTCAGTAATTGGAAGAAGATGAAAACTTGGCTTGAACAACAGAGTTACGAACACAGCACATAAAGATCAGAGTGTTGGGGGGCCGCCTTCCAAAGAAGAGGACCTGCGTCTCTGACTGAAGCTCTAAATTTAAAACATCCACCCAAACCTCCGTATGTCTGCTCTTACCATTCTGTGGAGGAGAACCAGCACCAGAGCTTCCTTATCCAGAGAAATGTCTCTCTTATGAAGCTCAGAGGAAGCAGACGTGTCGGTGCTGGTGAGTCTATCAGTTCAGTAACTGTTTTCTGATCAGTGTCCACCGCGCTAGGCTATCTGGACTGTAACTAACATCCACGCAGAGTGGCTCGGGCAGCTGGCTGGACTTGGGTTTAACCAGCTTTCAGAAATATAAACTCACCGTCTGGGTGTAGGAGTACACGCCCACCTTCCCACTGTGCAGGTACTGATACGCTTCAGTACTTTTATAGTTTTTCATTACTGAACCATCTACACCTTCCGAGAGTACAGAGTAATTAACACGTCGCCATAGGTAACCTCAGACCACCTTTTTATATCACCCACCCGCTGTGTTATTAGCCTCGGAGGAGACAGTGTTGTCCCATTAGAACTTCTTACTGTCTCTCTGGTCTCCTCCCATGTAACTGTATACATTTTGGTTAGCTGAGCGGAAGTTCTAACACAAAGGCGGAAGAAACACATGCTTGAAAGTGGGTGTGGAAAAATACGGTGAATATAAACATATAAACACTAATGTTTTTAGTAATGGTAGGTTAAGTGTTCCTTGTACATTTACCACATTAGTTCTCTAAAATCTCTTTTCATATTCAAACAAAACATATTATTGTAACTGAAATATCCTTCAATGAATTGATATTGAATCGAATCGAATTGAATCGGAAATTGAATTGAATTGGGACATTGTGAATCGGGATCGAATCGATCCGAGAAATCAGTGGCGATAACCAGCCCTAGTTGTGATTATGACTTTGTGGGTTAAACACAAGCATGGACATGCGTTCAGTCCTTGTCTCTGTGATACAGGTGGGCTTTTTTACTGCGGCAGTTTTTTTACGTAGAGAGTTAGTAGCTGGTAAACTCTGGGCTGGAGGACTAGTAGCTGACAGAATAGCAACTTTAAGAAGTTAACAGCTAAAACAAATGGCCTCCAAAAGAAGACCAATCATACGAGATATATGTTTTTGTAAGTGAGATGTGGAGGGTGATATAAAATTGTTTATGATAATACTGGTATATTTTTTAATTCAGTAGGACTTTGCCATATCATGGTATTGTAAGCAAGCATGTGTGACTCATGCATTCATATGCTTTACAGTTAAAAAAAAAAAAAAAAGACCACCAAAGCAGAGAGCAGTATTAGAGGCACTGAGAACGAATTGGTTCCTACAAGGGAGCAACATCAGTAGTGTGGAAGACACAACCATAAAACACATGAAATTTATTTCACCATCTAGATTTTACATCAAACTTTGAATGAAATATTTGTCTTATCCATTTACAACGTAATCAGGTCTGGTCTTTGTTTTTAAATGAGTTTCTTGTAAAAATATAATATCACCCCTTAGTTTTTTAAGATGCTCCATCATGTTGCTTCGTTTCACAGCACCATTTAACCCTTTACAATTCCATGATACAAACTGAACCATACTGCACTGTCCCATTTTAATGGTATGCTGTTTTAAGTTATCCAGAGTCAAATGTTAAAGAAGGCAAATCAATGACAAAGATGACCTTGTATGACAACTGCTTAAAAATCAAAATATACACAAACATTTGAAATACCCCATTCAACTTAAATCTAACTACCCCTCTGCCCTTCCCCTTACAAGTCAAAAAACCTCTAAATAAAACATCTTGTTTAACAGCATACATTCATAGAGAACGTGTTAGACTTACCACTAAGCTCCTATGAGAATATTTATATACACAATATTTAAACACCTGTTAAATAAACTGTCAACAGGACTTTTCACTTATACTGGTTTAAACATGTTTGTGAATGAGTCTCTGAACATCTCTCAAAGGCGCCTCGTTTTTAGACTCCGCCCACTAGTTCCATAACAAGAGTAGACTGTAGAGGGTTGCTTCTTCTTAAGAAAATCCTCTGCCTCACAAGGATTGTTGAATGTGTACCTGGAGTCATCCATGGTGCTCGACAGTCTCGCTGGGAAAAACAAGCTATAGTTTATTTCAGCATCACGCCGTCGGGCTTTCACCGCGTTGAATGCGGCTCGCAGCCTTCCGACCTCTGGGCTCATGTCGAGAAAAATATGCTCGGGGGTACCTTTGTAGAGCAGCCGTCCTTTGCTTCTTGATAGTCTGAGAATCTTCTCTTTATCCGAATAGTAGTGAAGGTGAACCACTATCGCTCTCGGCCTCTCACCTTTCTTGGGTTTGGGGGCCAGAGAGCGGCGTGCTCGGTCTATCACCACCGGTGAGCTCCCAAACTGCTCTGAGCCGAATACTTCTGAGAAACATTCCGCGGCAAAGCGGGCCGTATTGCCTGATTCGGCCCCCTGAGCAATGCCAACTATTTTCAGATTCTGTCTTCGACTTCGATTTTCCAAATCTACGCACTTTTCTTATGATCTCTTGTAATCTTTAGGCATTTTTTCACTGGCTTGTTCCAGTGTAGCGACACGGTCAGTTGCGTCACTCAGGGCTTTTCCAGCTCTGCTTGTTCGTTCATGATCTCGGTCCGCACCTTTTGCTAAGCGGTTTGCTCTTGGGTGAGTTCAGAGTGAAGAGCGAAGGTCTGCTTTTGCTTCCTCCCGCAGGAGCTGAGATTTCATTCTTAATTTTCTGGTGTAAACCTTCTATTTGAGACTTTATGTCGCCCACCAGTGCTTCTCTATACGACTGCAGCTCAGCCCTGAGTGCGTCTCGTCTGCCATCTTGAGCTTGACCGCCACTGAAGTCGCTGAACTGTGAGGAACTTCCGGTGTTTGTTTTTTTACTCCAATCTTGTTCCATACCCGTAGGTAGTCTTGTCGAATGTTTCTTGTACAGTCAAGTAAATGGTTTGGTATAAACCTGAATAAATGTGTTGAAATTCTCTGAGCTCCAGTTCTTTGCTGTCTACTCCATACAGGCGGAAGCGGAAGTCAGTTCAAAAAGTTCAAAAAGCTCAAAAAATGCTTAACTTGCAGAAACGGAGTGGAATTCCTAGAAACAGACAACCAGTTTTTCTCTTTTTGTTTCCTTTTTGTGTAAATAGATCTCGTGCTGTAATGTAAGATAAGAGAGTAAAGGTAAAACAGAACATGAGCTGAATCAACACAATAGAATCAAATCAAATCCCAAAAAGAGAATCAGGAATGAAATGGAACTAACAGTAGGTTACTTTTCTTAGTCTCCTCATTGAATCCAGCAAAACCTCAAAGTAGAAATATATTCAACTTAAACGCATCTATATACCTGTAACTAGGTGCTATCCACTGGTGATGTCATCACGTTTACCTTATCTTTTATAGGAGAAATGATGCTCTTCGTCCTTTCAGGCATCTACTGCTAAAGACTGGAATAGACTTCAGAAAACATTCAAATTAGAGACATTTATTCCAATCACTGAATTTAAGAAATACATCAGGAATAGTTTTACTGATACTTGCAACTGTTTTGCTATTAATTGAATGTTTTATTTTTTGATTTTGTAATTTTATTTATTTTTTTTTTTTCCTTTGCCTCACCCCCTTTCCTCGTTCTCTCTCGGTCTTGTTTTATCTTTTTATCCATGTCTGTTCTTGTTATTGATGTACCCTTTTATGTATGATGTAAGTAGCTTCGGCTAGTTGCCAGGCTGTTATTGTAAATAAGAATATGTTCTTAATGACTTGCCTGGTTAAATTTAAAGGTTAAACAGTATACAGTATTTTATGGTGTATTAGTACTTTTTTGTTACTAAAAGCTTTTTTTCCACCAAAACGAAAACATGAACATTCTGATTTTATGTGATTTTTATATGAATAGCAGAAGTCTGCAGAGAACCCTTAACCAATAGTCCAGTATCTTTAACGGACAGTAATTTGAGTAGAAGTTCAAAAATCTCAAAAAATGCATAACTTGCAGAACCGGAGTGGAATTCCTGGAATCCCCGCTTTTGTTTTTCTCTTAATGTTTCCTTTTTGTGTAAATAGCTCTATTGTGCTGTAATGTGAGATGAGTAAGCAAAGGTAAAACAGAACATGAGCTGAATCAACACAATAGAATCAAACTTTTCTTAGTCTCCTCATTGAATCCAGAAAAACCTCAAAGTAGAAATATATTCAACTTAAACGCATCTATATACCTGTAACTAGGTGCTATCCACTGGTGATGTCATCACGCTTACCTTGTCTTTTATAGGAGAAATGATGCTTCCTGGTTCTTCCAGAGACAGAGGTGTATATAAGCTTCCCTTCTTCCTCGACCTGCACACTCTTCAACACCTGCAGCACTGAGACCTGGACTGAGCATCCGGATACATACAACTGCAGCAGACCAGGTAGTGTGTTACTGTCTTATTGTCTAAGAACAGCGAATACTAACAATTCAACACATCACAAATATTTTTTATTTATTTAAACTCCACAGCTGTCGTTTACATTGTGTGAAATTTTCATGATGATTGGACCAGTAGCTTCTGGTTCCAGCGACTTGCATATATTTCTTTTATTCTTTTTTCAGGATTGTTTCTACAACAATGTCCTCTGTGCTGTCCTTTAGATTTCTGTTGACATGTCTGTCAGCCAAACTCTTTCTCTGTGAATCCAAACCAAGTAAGTAAATCTGATCTGGAGCGTTTTACTGAACTAATACTAAACTGCAGGTCTATATTTCTACTTTTGGCTCATAACACATCTACACGGCTGAGTATTTCACTTATTATTCACTTAAACATGCCGCTGTTACCGTAGACTTTTAGAAATCCTTGCATTTTAGAGCACTCATGACCACATGGAGAAGAGTTAGATCATTGTTTAGCTGTAAATGTACCCCAAAGTCTGAAAATCTGTGTGGAACATTAAGAACGGTCAAGACAGAATTTACAGATTTTAATTGAAAATATGAGACTTTTATGTACTGGCTAGCATTTTTCAGTTCTTCTCATAAGGAGTTAGAACTGTCAGTATATAAACTATTGATAAGGTTTGGTTAGTGTTAGGATAGTTGGTAGTGGCAGTATGGGAAGTAAAATTATTTTAATAATACAAATGAAATTGAGGTTTAGAGTTCTAAATTTAAGGTCAGACTCTGAACCAGTTCAGTAGAAAAAGTAGTTATTTTAAAGATAATCATAAAGATATCATTGTCATCATTGCCAACTTGCTTAAATGAATTAAGATGTAAGTTTGAATTTTTGAAATGCTAATGACATCATATGACCACGTCCTTCAACATTCTGTCCGTACAGTCGGAGACCTGTATGTACCTCAGAATGCAGCACCTGCTCGAAGCTGCAAGGAGATCCTGGAGAAGTATCAGATGAATGAAGGTAAAGCAGGAATTGCATGAAATTTCAAATCAAGTTTGACAGATATTGACCAATCAGTGTTGTTTGTGTATAAACAGATGGTCTGTACTATCTGACCACGGAGAGCGGGGTGGTCTACCAGACCTACTGTGATATGACCACGGCGGGAGGTGGCTGGACGCTGGTGGCCAGTGTGCACGAGAACAACATGTATGGGAAATGCACCGTAGGTGACCGCTGGTCTAGCCAGCAGGGTAACGATGCTAACCGACCTGACGGAGATGGAAACTGGGCCAACAGGGTCACATTTGGAACTGCAGAGGGCGCTACTGGTGACGACTACAAGGTAAGAGAAAGCAGTACCATGTCTGTTCAGGTGAAGGTACAAGATTTTAAAATAAATACGTTAAGATCAGTATTGTAAATCTTTACTAATGTAACCTGACCCTAAATTAGAACTGTTATTTTACTCTGACCTTTGGAGTCACCAGCACCAACTCTAAGCTTTCTGAATGTTTTTAATTCTGTTTAACACTCCATTGATCTTATCACAGAATCCTGGGTATTACGACATCGTGGCTCAGGATGTGTCTGTGTGGCACGTTGCTAATAACGCTCAGCTGCAACAATGGAGAGCTTCTTCAATCCTACGCTACCACACCGACAACCGCTTTCTCAACCTCCATGGAGGAAACCTTCTCAACTTATTCACGGTAACAGAACCCACTGCTCATATCAAATCTTCCTTACGTCTTCAAATGACTAGTTTTGCTGTTGAAATGTTACTACTTGTCCAGAAGTTTATAGGTCATTGGTATTGGGTGTAATGGTCTCGGGCTCATTTATGGCTGCTCCTGAACATCCTGGCCAAAATCACTAAATCATATATATATAAATATATATATATATATATATATATAATATATATATATATATATATATATATATATATATATATATCTCACATTTATAAATATAGTTTTGCTGAAGACACTTCATACGTCAGATTTGTTGTTCATTTAAATATTGTGACATAAACTAGTAACTTTTGGTGCACAAGACTAATACATACAGTCAGCGGCGCCGGCAGCATTATATTTCATATTATAGCTTGCTTGTAGGCCGGAAACATATAAAATCTACCAACATAAGTATATAATAAAGTTTGAGTAGCATGAAACAGTTGAAAATTTGAAGAGGGCACAAGGGAGTGCGATGCCCCCACATACACTGAGTAGGCAAAGAGGAACCAGATCAGATTTTTAAAACCATCAAATTCCACCTCCATGACCAGAACCTGAAATTGGCAAATGTAATTGGAGCACAAACTTCACAAAAGATATTCAGCAGGCCATAAACTGGCAACCCTAAGATTCTTTCTATCTTGTATTTTGGTCACACACTGCCAAAGGTAAGGAATAATTCCTGAAAATCTCATAACTCTGGTCTCAATAGTTGCAACCATTGCACTCAAGGCCAAAACAAAAGCTACGCCCACCCTTTTAAGACCCTGTATCTCTCAGAAACAAATGAAGATCCAAAGCTAACATTTTGCACACTACCTGAAAGCAACAATGAAATCTGGGATGGTCGATCAGGAGGCCTTTGGTGATTTCACATGGTGCTTCACCTGCTTATTTTTTTTCCCATTAGAAATTCCCAGTTAGATATGGAGCGGAAGTTTGTCGTACTAATAACGGACCTACTGCTCCGGTGGTGTACGATACCGGCAATGAAGCCTCTACCAGGAACTTTTATGGTCCTCTCCTCAGAGGTAGGTCAACATCCTAGGAACCTTCCTACAGTCTACGTCAGTGAATGACCTCGTCTTACGTGCTTTTTCATTAGTTTTACTTTCATAAAATTAGGACGATGTCCTTAAAAGTTAATCAGCAGTCCATCATTTCTTCTGAATCTTTTTCAGGAGAGTTCGAGACCGGCCACATCGCTTTCAGAGTGTATAACAATGAGAAGGCAGCCATGGCCATCTGTTCTGGAATGAGACCGACCGGCTGCAATCCAGAACACGTGAGTTCATAAATTTATTAGGTTTGGGAGCTGAAATAAAATAAAAAGTAAACACTGGATTTTATGGTTGGCTGTAGATGCTTTGCAGGCGCTCAGTCTGTGCTTAACTAGCTGACCTTGAAGTTGAGTGTGTTGTGATTCTGTTCAATTTTATAGAAAACTTTTCCTTAACATAGGTAGTTGATTATCAACAATGTTATCACAACAGACTCTGTTAATAATGTAGGTATTGAGAGCTATCAACATTAGTACATGATTAACAAACACTAAGACTGAGAAAAAGTATTCACTCCCCCATCCATATCGTTGAATTCAGGTGTTCCAATCACCTCCATGGCCACAGGTGTATAAAACCAGCAGCTAGTCATGCAGACTGCTTCTACACACATTAGTAAAGAGTGGGTCTCTCTCAGGAGCTCAGTGAACTCCAGCGTGGTATCGTGATAGGACGTCACCTGTGCAACAAGTCCAGTGGTGAAGTTTCCTCACTACTAAATATTCCACGGTGGACTGTCAGTGGTGTTCTAACAAAGTGGAAGTGATTGGGAACAACAGCAACTCAGACACCAAGTGGTAGAACACGTACAATGACAGAGGTTATTCTTTTTGCAGAGTCAATCGCTACAGACCTCCAAACTTCATGTGGCCTTCAGATCAACTTAAGAAAACAGACAATCAATCATGAGGGTCCTCATAATCTTGTGTGGGCAGAAATGCTGGGTTTACAGTAGTATGTAATTTTAACACTTGGTTATTTTAAATTTCAGTCAATGTACCGTAGACGTGAGGTTCTCTGCCATAACAGGATCATAGATACATGTTGAGTGGACACCATGTCTCATGAGGCCATGACAGCTCGATCCACAGCAATGCAAACACTTGGGCAAGCCCTTTGCTGCAGAATCCAGAAAGCAACGCTGCTTCCCACCGTCCTCTTGTATCAACACTGAAGGCATAAACTCGTTTTTCCACAGTTTGAACAAAAGTCTGATTTTTAGGTCCGGGCATCTGCGCAAGAGAAGGTTTCACATCTACAGAAGCTAGTTCAGCTTCAGGAATCCAACCTATGTTATGCTGTGCAGTCAGCCCCGCTTGAAACCCCCTCCGGCCAGGTCCCTGCAATTCCTATCTGAACCACTAGGTTGTAATACATACACTTTCATTTTTGTCAGACTGACCAAAGCAGCGGCTTCGCGAGAACAGTTTAAGCGTTCACCGCATGTACGGAAATAAAACATCGTCGGTCTGGCAGTTTGTTACCGTATGTGACTCAGACTAATCCAGGGCAGTTTATAACTTCTGTAAAATTAGTAACATCAGCGTCTCTCGCGGAGAAACCAAGACAAAGACATTTAACACACTAATCAGATACAGCACTTCAGAGACACCATGCAGCTAAACACAGTGAGTATCAGCAAACAGCAGAGCTAGCACGCACAGCCCAGAAAACCATGCAGACCAGATCAGACCGGTACGAACAGAACAGCAGTAGCAATAGCCAGAGAGCTAAAGAACAACAGCCAGAGTGATTGAGTTTATAGTTCTAGATAAGCAGCTCTTCTCGGCTGTAGAAGATGTTCATTCTGCTGCTTAATGTTCCACCTGGATCCACGCTCTGCTGTTTCTAGTAGAGATACTTTTCAGATGTGGCTCTTCCGGAGCTTATCAAGTGATTTACTCCCACATAGACCAACTTCTAATTTAGTTAAAATATTATACTGTTTCATATGAGCTCGTTAAAAATGGTAATAAACCAGTTTAGACCATGTTTCATGACTTGCTTGCGCTAATAACTACATGTAGACCTGCGGTGACATATAGCCCCGCCCTCGATCGGTATCGGCTATCAGTCGATCGTGCTGAAAGGTGACTGGCGATCGGAATCGGCCTCAAAAGCGCTGTTTGGTCCATCTCTACTAGAAACCCATTAGCTGATTTTTAGGAATGTGTTTCTGTGTTTTGTACACAGCAGCTACTCATACAGAAGACAAGTCTCTACCCTCAGAAGTGTCCTGCCCTGCACAGGACACCTTTTGTTGTACTTACGTGCCTGATGATCAATATTGGCATGGGGACATCAGAAAACTGAGAAATGCATTGATCAAATCAATTACAGAAAGATTAGTGCTATTAGAAGATACCTGCGATAAGATCATGGGTGGGTTGGGGACTTTCGTAGTGCTGGGGTGGACCGTGTAATTTACTACCTCTGGGTCTTCACTCGTCTGGTTCTCTTGGATCACGAATCTTCTCAAAATAAAAAAATAGAATGAGTGAATTTGGGCACGGAAGATCACGAGCGAATTAAAAACTTGAGCGATTCTTTCAACGGCATCACACTGAAGTGGGTATTGATTCTTCTACGGCAGATAATCACTCAGTACCTACTACTGGCCGGGCTGGCTCTGGTGTTCTGAGGCGCAAGGACATTCTCACAAAAAGTGTCCATCCTGTCCACAGCCTGAATCTCTCCATGACATTCGTTGAACTTGTCTGTGCCTACAAAAAAAATCAGAATGATTTTTTTTACAAAGAACAATGAAGTTGATAATATAAAACGTTCCATATCATGAGTTTGTGTTGTTTTTGTTAAATTACAGGTCTTTTCAAATCACTACTTTGGTTCTGTTGGCATTTCACTTCATGTTCTAGCTTCTTTGGAATTGGATCACCAAAGTCTAACACTTTGTAGACCTACTCACTGTTTGAATATTCATGTTTTGCAGTACTGTATCGGTGGAGGAGGTTATTTTCCAGAAGGCGCTCCCCTGCTTTTGACTGGGATGGTTACGGGACAAACGCAGATGCGAGTGCATCCCAAGAGATCACTGAAGCTGCTGTTCTTCTCTTCTATCGCTAAGACCTGAATCACGCATTCAACCTTTACTTCTGTCTCGAATACATAGTTATCTTAACAAGTAATGACTATTGATTTATAACGGTATTTCCTAAATATACAATAGATAGAAGAGGATAAAGAGGATGTCCAGATGATTCTAAAGAAGGTTTAACTTTTATCTTATCGTAATCTGGTGCCAGTAGATTGATAAACGGTGTGAATGATAGGCTGGCATGTCCAGGAGCATCATAGAGATCAAAGACAAACACAAGTATATAATCTATTTAAATACCGTCCTTGTGCTGAACAAGACCACCACTGGGTCTCTGGTTGGTAACTGCAGATTTTAGCTAAACTAAAAATTCTCTTCTATTCAAAACTTGGTAGACCGTATGTCCCTCATGAAAAGTTTTTTCTGAGATCAACGATGTACATGAAAGACTAAATACCTCTGCACACTACATACATTTTGTTGGCTACAGTGCAGTTGGACCCCTTACTATATATATACTATGCCGCCCCCAACACGTAGACCTGCCCATTTCTTCAATACCTTAAGTATTCTGTCTGCTGAGGTCCCTTCCTTGGGCTGAATTGTAAGGAAGCATTGAACAGTTCCTCAGCCGCTAAGACAATCCCATGATGCAACACAAGCAGAACATTCCCCAACTTGGTGGACGCCTGCTCAGCAGACCTTTCTAGAGAAGAATACCTCTTTCAAACTTTGATGTCAAATAAAGCCGTGGTGATAAATCACATGCTGAATGTCTTTTGTGATTGTTTATCCAAGAAATTAAAACAAAGAAATTAAAACAAACAAGACACCTCTCGGCGAATGAGGTGCCTATGGCGTCTCCCAAAGAAGCAAGAGCTCTGTTAAAGAAATTTGAGTTTCTCAAGAGAATTATTTTTAAAGAAATACTTTTACTTTTCTTTTACTAGATTACTAGTACTTTTACTTAAGTAAGGAACTCATGTACTTCTGCCACCTCTGCACGTAGACTATCCCATTTCTTAGATACCTTAAATATTCTGTCTGCTGAGGTCCCTTCCTCTGTCTGAATTGTAAGGAAGCACCGAATGGTTCCTCAGCCTCTAAGACAATCCCATGATGCAACACAAGCCGAACATTTCCCAACATGGTGGACGCCTGAGTAGAGAAGAATAGTTCTCTCAAACTTTGACGTCTTCACCAATTTGTGAGATCGGCAACTACAGGATCTTTTTGAATCATCAATGGAAATCAAACTTGTTAACCAATGGAGGCCTGGATTTGGAGTCACACACAAAATGAAAGTGGAAAAACACACTACATGCTGATCCAACTTGGATGTAATGTCCTTAAAACAAGTCAAAATGAGGCTCAGTATTGTGTGTGGCCTCCACGTGCCTGTATGACCTCCCTACAACGCCTGGGCATGCTCCTGATAAGTTGGGGAATGGTCTTCTGGGGGATCTCCTCCCAGACCTGGACTAAAGCATCCGCCAACTCCTGGACAGTCTGTGATGCAATGTAACGTTGGTGGATGGAGCGAGACATGATGTCCCAGATGTGCTCAATCGGATTCAGGTCTGGGGAACAGGATGGGCCAATCCATAGCTTCAATGCCTTCATCTTGCAGGAACTGCTGACACATGAGGTCCAGCATTGTCCTGCATTAGGAGGAACCCAGGGCCAACCGCACCAGCAAATGGTCTCACAAGGGGTCTGAGGATCTCATCTCGGTACCTAATGGCAGTCAGGCTAGCTCTGGCAAGCACATGAAGGGCTGTGCGGCCCTGCAAAGAAATGCCAGCCCACACCATTACTGACCCACTGCCAACCCGGTCATGCTGAAGGATGTTGCAGGCAGCAGATCGCTCTCCACAGCATCTTCAGACTCTGTCACATGTGCTCAGTGTGGACCTGCTTTCATCTGTGAAGAGCTCAGGAGGGTGCCAGTGGCGTATTTGCCAATCCTGGTGTTCTCTGGCAAATGCCAAGCGTCCTGCACCATGTTGGGCTGTAAGCACAACCCCCATCTATGGACGTCGGACCCTCATACCATCCTCATGGAGTCAGTTTCTAACCGTTTGTCCAGACACATGCACATTTGTGGTCTGCTGGAGGTAATTTTGCAGGGCTCTGGCAGTGCTTCTCCTGTTCCTCTGCAGAACCACTCCTTCATTTATTTATCTATTCCATTTGCACAACAGCATGTGAAATTGATTGTCAATCAGTTTTGCTTCCTAAGTGGACAGTTTGATTTCACAAACCTTTGTTTGATTTTTCTTGAAGATATATTAAGTGTGCCCTTTATTTTTTTGAGCAGTGTATATTTAGGGTATAGGATGGTTCTAGTTTTCTAGTTTCCAGGTGGTAAATGAACTAGAGCTTTTGAATTATTGTATCTCTGCTTCAGAAAGAGACTATTTATGGGAATTACTCCTAGAATTACGGTACCACATCCATATAGAGTCATATGCAGACGTTTTAACGAGGAGCTATTCTGTTTTCAGCTTTTAGTTCATGTAAAAGTTCTGAAAATACATACCAGAGGAAGCAACTCTGTCCCACTGAAACCAGCTGCCTGAAATGCAGCCCTTTTCCCTGTTACAAGATGACATCATCTCGTGACACACCCTCCACTCTGGCGGTTGACCAGTCCGAACAAAGTGGTTGAGCTAGCCAATTAGATCACACAGCGCTCGTCAGCAGCCGGGTCTTAAAGACACAGGAGCTCTAACAAAGCGTTTCTAGTAGCACCCAAACATACGATATCAACACTGAAGCTCAGTGTCATGGGTCCTCTTTAAGACCCCCAGTCAAGTTGCATGTTGTCATTAATTTTTTCAAGTGTCTACATGAACACACCCTCCTCTGAGAGCACATTTAAAATATGATAGCTTCATTTACTATATCTCTAAACTGTTCAGTACTGCATCTGTGGAGGAGGATACTTCGGTGAAGACCCACCAAGGCAGTGTGGAGATTTTGCAGCTTTTGACTTCAATGGTTATGGAACCAACTCTAGCTGGAGTGCATCCCAACTGGTCACCGAAGCTACTGTGCTTCTGTTCTACCTCTGGGATTCCCATCACTCAAGGGTCTTATACAAACAGGAAAGCCATTTACTGAGTAATACTCCTTCCTGTCAGCTCCTGCTGTGTTTGGACTAATACTGATCTGCATCTCTTTCCACTGTAATGTAGCTGAACGTTCTCAGACCCATCTGCTTATTTTGGGTTCATTGAGGTCACTAGGTTAAAACTAGAATCAGTACTGTTCTGTAAACTGTCAGTCAGTCGTTTTCAGTGCTATTCCGTCATGTGTTATCTTTCTGTTCAAGTAACATTGACTTGATTGTTATAATAGATATTCTATTATCATTAATTCTCTCTGGTATTGTGTTAAAAGCTTGTGGACACTGATCACCCATTAAATATCACAGTGCTTACAAGATGGTTTAGTGACACCTGTCGTTTAGGGTTTTGGATTAGCAGATCCTGCCCTAGCCCTAGTCCTAAGCCTTGGAGATACCGATCTGGCCTGACTGGTCAAGGCAGGTTGACCAGCCTGGACGTAAATACAGTGTGTTTGCTAGGTTGAAGTTAGACCATGTTCAGACTGGACCAGCCAGGGTTGAGCACTCCCAAAACATCTGTACTGCAGTATCCTAAAAAATAAAAATGATACCCTGAACTTCATCATTCTGATGGCAAGAAAGAAGTTACGACACTGCTCTGCATATTAAAGAATTTTTTTAGAACCCTGTAATGACCTTGTAGTGGACACAGCTACTTATGTAATTATGTTTTAGGAATGAAATCCACTTTGAACTGACTGAAACAGACTAATATTTAAATACTTGAAACCACTTCATTGTTTCTACACATCATTCGTTGTCATTTTTAGCTTCACTTACTATAAAAAATGAATAGTTTTTGGCAGGTGTCAGCCTTTTAGGCCATTTTACCAATGTGGTAGCCATCTTGAATGCAGCCATCTTCTATTCAGCTTCAGTGCTTCAAATTGGTAGGTAGGTGTATAAGTTGATAGAGAACCAGAAAAACAATTCTGTGCTTCATGTTAATGTAGGTCATGTTAAAACAGTGATTTTATGTGAAACCAGAAAATTGGCCAGTAAGTCTACAGAATGTTTTTGATATGCTGTTCACCATGTTCAAGTGTTAAGGCTCTACATTTCTCCGATTCCTGATGAAACTTCCACTAAAACATGTTGCACAAGCATCAATAATTCCATCTTTAAGATATTTTCTTCACAGGGTAAGTCAGGTCGAGTGTTTTTATGGTTATTTTTTAATATGACTGGCTCACATTGGAATAAAAGGTTGTTTTTCAGGCCTCTCGGTGCACCATGTACAGGAGTACATAGAGTACGTATACATGACAATGTAGAACAGTACAGCATACATATTAAATAAACCAGACAGTAAATACTACACACAACAATATATAAACACGCATCAGCATTTAGCAGCAGGTAGTGATTTCAGTAAGTCGTGTAAATATTAAAACTGTAATAGTTCTGTAGAAATACTGAATGTTTGTCCTCCTGGTTAAAAAAACCTGTCCAGCACAGGAACTGTTTCAGTCTCCTTCCTCCAGTCCTGAACCCTTTCAATCTCCTTCATCCAGTCCTGAACCCTTTCAATCTCCTTCCTCCAGTCCTGAACCCTTTCAATCTCCTTCCTCCAGTCCTGAACCCTTTCAATCTCCTTCCTCCGGTCCTGAACCCTTTCAGTCTACTTTTACCAGTCCTGAACCTATTCAGTCTCCTTCATCCATTCCTGAACCCTTTCGGTCTCCTTTCTCCAGTCCTGAACCCTTTCGGTCTCCTTTCTCCAGTCCTGATCCCTTTCTGTCTCCTTCCTCCAATCCTGAACCCTTTCAGTCTACTTTTACCAGTCCTGAACCTATTCAGTCTCCTTTCTCCAGTCCTGAACCCTTTCGGTCTCCTTTCTCCAGTCCTGAACCCTTTCGGTCTCCTTCCTCTAATCCTGAACCCTTTCAGTCTCCTTCCTCTAATCCTGAACCCTTTCAGTCTCCTTCCTCCAGGCCTGAACCCTTTCAGTCTCCTTCCTCCAGGCCTGAACCCTTTTGGTCTCCTTTCTTCAGTCCTAAACCAATTCAGTCTCCTTTCTCTAGTCCTGAACCATTTGGTCTCCTTTCTCCAGTCCTGAAACCATTAGGTCTCCTTTCTCCAGTCCTGAACCCTTTGGGTCTCCTTTCTCCAATCCTGAACCCTTTCGGTTTCCTTCCTCCAGTCCTGAACCCCTTCGGTCTGCTTTCTCCAGTTCTGAACCGTTTCAGTCTCAATCCAGTCCAGAACCCTTTCAGTCTCCTTTCTCCAGTCCTGAACCCTTTCAGTCTCCTTCCTCCAATCCTGAACTATTTAGTCTCCTTCCTCCAATCCTGAACCCTTTCAGTCTCTTTCCTCCAGTCCTAAACCTTTTCAGTCTCCTTCCTCCAGTCCTGAACCCTTTCGGATTACATTCTCCAGTTCTGAACCATTTCAGTCTCAATCCAGTCCTGAACCCATTCAGTCTCCTTTCTCCAGTCCTAATCCCTTTCGCTCTCCTTTCTCCAGTCCTAAAACAATTCAGTCTCCTTTCTCTAGTCCTGAAACCATTTGGTCTTCTTTATCCAGTCCTGAACCCATTTGGTCTCCTTTCTCCAGTCCTGAAACCATTTGGTCTCCTTTCTCCAATCCTGAACCCTTTCTGTCTGCTTTCTCCAGTCCTGAACTCTTTCCGTCTGTCTTCTCCAGTCCTGAACCCTCTGTCTCCTTTCTCCAGTCGTGAACCCTTTCAGTCTCCTTTCTCTAGTTCTGCCTCTATCATTATACGTTTTATATCCAGGTTGGACAGACATAACGTGCAGCCTCCTTTCCCAATGTGGAACCAGTTTGTTTCTACATTTTCTTTCGTAACTGTGGCTTGTTGATCAGTGTTTAGATGCCACGTTTGAGGTGTTTTTATATTCCTATTTTACTGAGAAAGTTCATGTCTTCAACACAGTCAAGGGCTTTGTTGTACCCAGTGAAACAGGGTTAGAATAAACTAAGGTGCACACATAAACCTTAATTAAAATGAAACCACATTTGTGAGAAATGCTTATATTATTTTGTATAATGCTTGTATAGTGGTTTGCAAAATAAGTGTTTACGCAAACCTTTAGAAATATCAGAGGGTATTCAGACCCAGAAAAGCCAGGTCAGCTACTCAGGCCTCAGGATCTATGACCACGCTTAACAGTTGGATGCAATTTACATTGGTACACTCTACATTCTACTTTTAATTGGCTACTGTTTGGAGGTTTGAAGAGTCAGAGTATTAATAAAGCTATGATGCCTATGCACAAGCTTAACATGCTAATTAAGGTTTAAGACTCTAGTAAAAGTTAAGTGAGAGCTCCTTTCTCTTGGAGTGGTCAGCTACTCAGGCCAGCTCTATAAAATTGCGTACTTTTAGAATAAATATTAAATAGTTTTATTCTTGTAATTTTTTAAATTTCTCTTTTAGTTTAGACCTACAGTTGAAGATGACCCTTTTTAGCATACACGTCTTAAGCATGAAACTGCCTTGTAGAGGGTTGTAAATGATCTCCTGAAGTTAGTTGATTCACAAGCTTTCCTACTATCTTCATAATGTTATGGATGCTTCCTTCACATTTAACCTGCATGTGATAAATGTCTAGCATCAGATGTTTCCAAAGCTTCAGTAGATATTAATCTTTTCAGAGTTCTTACTTAAACTGCACCTTGTTCTCACCTTTCTGTCCATGCTCATATAGATTTTTATAAACCTTTCTTAAGCTTAAAATGGTTCATGGCACAACACCAGTGTACTTCTGTGACCTTTAAGAAGCCGTGGGTTCACATTCGTTATGCTTAGAAGGTCTTTCTCTCTACAGCAGCAACCCTACAAACTTGAATTACTGGGTAGGACAGCTTTTTCTTGTAGACATATGTTTTTTTTTCTGTTTTGTATTGGCTCATTTTTATTATTATTATTCCATTTTTACTGGGTTTGTACATACATGACGTATGCTATTCTGCTTCTACTTGCTATAAACCAAGAGATCGTTGTTGCGGTACAAACATAGTATCACATCTAAAATAAAAGGCATCGTAATGTGCATTTTAAAATACATGCATATTAGCTTATTGATTGTGGTGCAGAAGTGCACCAAAAAATAAAAGAAATTAGATTAATCGCATACTGAATAGCTAGTTTTGAATACTGGAGTATGTTAAGACTTATGTTCTGTATTTCAACAGGTACACAAGAGTAGTGTCTGTTTGCCAGAGAATCTCAGACCCTACTAATGATTGGTTTCAAGTGTTTCAGCCACACCTGCTGCTAACAGGTGTATAAAATCAGGCTACTGGTGGTAGAATGGGCCATACTAAAAGCTCAGTGACTTAAGGCAAAGGTGGCATCCTTTAATGCACATTGTTGTCTATACCCAAGCTTCTTTAGGTGTGGTTAGTTATAATTGTATTTTGGCTATATAGTACATTTTATTAACTTTTTGTTATAGGGTTAAAAATAATGTCTGTGTTAAATGAACACTGCCCGGTACTATGCTACTGTGCACCACTTTGCCATAAACATTGTGCAGCATTTTGCCAACTTTACACACAATGTATGAGCTGAATTTCTCCATAACGCATGACTAGTTTATACATAATTTTATATTAAAAACCAAGTAACTCTTACTTTTATATTAAGTTTGGTGCTGTGTAACTGAAAAGCTGTTTATCTAAATAAATAGTCATAAAAGGCACACATTTAAAGACGACACATGATTTTAAGCAAGATTCCTTTATTTCCATCTATTATAGCTGCAAAATAAAAACATAGCATGAGCACATATTGCAGCTCGTAAATGCGTTTTGTAGCAGCGTCTCTCAGTCTCTCAACTTCCACACGAAATGCATCTAGTTCTGTGAAGCTCTTGGGCCGTCTGGCATACACTTGTTACGGTCACTGTAAGTGCCTTAGACTAGGCGCGTGCACACTGCAGTATATATCCTCATACACGAGAGAGAGAGAGAGAGAGAGAGAGAGAGAGAGAGAAGAGATGAAAGGGATATAGCACGTGGTGGTTAGCTGTAGGTTGTAGCCTGTACATTCTGCCTGCTCATGTTATCCTGGATTGTGATGATGTGGAGTGCGGCAGCACCCCAGCCCAATAAATGGTCTCCATTGCACCACACCTGCTGTCTCCTGTGTGTTCCCTCTAGAGGACAGGGCAAGTACCTAACCACCAGTAGCATCTCTCTCCACCGGGAGCTTTGGCCCCACCAAGCATCCATTACACACTGCTCTTGTGAGCTCTATCCCCAGAGTTTGATTAGGTATGATGATCAGGTAAGTGATTGTGAGACACTAGTTTCAAGATAAGCCAAAAGCATCATGGATCTATGACCACGCTTAACAGTTGGATGCAATTTACATTGGTACACTCTACATTCTACTTTTAATTGGCTACTGTTTGGAGGTTTGAAGAGTCAGAGTATTAATAAAGCTATGATGCCTATGCACAAGCTTAACATGCTAATTAAGGTTTAAGACTCTAGTAAAAGTTAAGTGAGAGCTCCTTTCTCTTGGAGTGCCCAAACATTTGCATGGTTCTCCTTTCATTTTTAATTCTATTTTCAAAATAATTCAGAGGTGAAGCAGGACGTTGCGGGAGTCCAGTGTTCACTCATATCTGAACAGCAGTCTTACTGTATTTGGTTTTTTTTTTCAGAGGGGGGCAAGGTAGCCTTCCTATGGCCTTATTAAAGGATAGGATTGGGCCACCTCATAGTGGAAGTGTTACACTCCAGAAAATGATGGGCCAACTCATCTCCGGTGCAACATATTTATTTTGTTTCTGTGAAACACAGAAAACAGCAGGTTACAGGAGCTACTCGGTGTGTTAGCTGCTAACTGCTCCACCACGTACTGGCCGACTTATTCTGCCTTACAGCAGCAGTGACACAATACACTTTTATTGCAAACACAAATAATAAAACAGTATTCTTTAAACAAGTCTTACTAATTACATTACTATCTCTAAATTTCCACAGTATTACTTCTACAAACATCACTTTCATGAACTTAGTAAATTACAAGAACGCATTTCACAGTATAAATGAGTATCATTGTGAACTCTGATTTCAGTTTTATAGTGCTTTTAACAACAATTTGAATCAGTTTTGAATCCCTTCAAAATCCTGTACTTTTATGAATTGTATTTTAAACTAATTCCATTTAAAATTATCCTTTTTCAGCATATTGCTCTGATATTACCACTAAATGAAATGAACATAAAGCATTTTTACACTTTATCCAGTAACAAGAAATTATACAGTGCAGCTTTAAAACAAAAATAATCGTAGGGATAATACAGGCTCTAATTCCATCCAACTAACTAGACTGGTACAGGTATAAGACCACGTGTGCTCCATAGCCTACACTGAGACTCAGTCTGACTCCTTGTTTCGCTTTAGCTTAAATGTCTTAACTTACAGACCTGAAACAGTGCTGCAGCCCTTTACCACGACCCCTCAGACACAAATCTGTTATTTTCACCACACAAGGCACTTTTGAGTCACTACTACTGTTAACTTTTACTTTTATACCATTTATCACCCAGCTTACCTGCGAAACACAGAAAACAGCAGGTTACAGGAGCTACTCTGTGTGTTAGCTGCTAACTTCTCCACCACGTACTGGCCGACTTCCTCTGCCGGTCAGAACGTCAGCCACTGGTGCATATGACGCCACTCTACTGGCGAAACGTATATTACGCTGGTAAATAATAAAGGGGACCTTAACAGTAGTTTCTCTAATGAAAGTGACCTTAGATATAAAAATAAAATAGGGGGCTACTATTTTCATGTGTTTAACTATTCCAATAGTGCCACAGAAGCAGGGTACCAACACCTTGCCACTTTGTATAACCCTAGGTAGGGGTTTTGGATCCAATGAGGTAGCACATCAGTGGTGGATTATGTAGTAGAGTTCCGTACCCTAATGACTGTAAGGTAGAATAACCTTATTCATAAAAAAAATCGGTGAGCATCTCATGATGATTTGGCCACTTGTGACCTGCTGTCAAGTCTAGAGGCATTAAAAGAATTGGCATTAATTATTGATAATCACCTCAGGACAGAGAACAGCCCAGGGATACCCACTTTTGGGGCTTACCACCCTAGTCACCCGACCTGACCTTCATTACAGAGGTGCCAATAAGCACTTACTCCCCAGAGGCTATGCAGTTTGATGGTTTATGCTACCGGCAGGACCTTTCTAAAAACCAGGGTGCTCAGAGTAGCTTGAGACATGGTTGAGTCCAAGGTTGGGGGGACCTAAAACAAACATCACATTACCCCTTCTAACACAGGCGCATTCCCTCAGACTATCCTGTCTTGGCCAGAATACCCTTTATCAATTCCTGATGCTTACTAGTATCCCCCAAGCTTTGTTTTGTGTTGGGGTCTTCGTGGTTGGCTGGTCGGATTGACTGGTCAATAGTGGCCTGGGACAATTGCTTGCAACTTTTTCAAAACAGTTTATTTTAGCTGTACCCTACCTGTTACAAGCATGTAATTATTTTCATGTTTGACCGCTAAAGTCTTTACCTGGTCATCTCCCACTGGGAACTTTTTTAAGAAGAATGTTTTTTCGTTTCACTTTCCCATTTGTTACATTGATCTAAATGTGAATAGAACAATCTGGTTACTCGCTGACTGGATCTTGTAGACCTCAAACACTTTGGACAGACAGCCCACATTTCCAACACCATAAAAGCCAAGCCACAACCTAAGTTGACTCCACTTTTTTAATCAGATGGTCTTCAAACATTTGATCAGATCTTTTTTGGAATGAAAACCTGCTGCCGCACAGGCCCTCTGTGTAGATGATTGGACACCACTGATCTACTGATGCTTTGATTTTGAACAAACTTTGTGCTGATAGTCGATTATCAACAATATTAAGGGTTTCCTTAAGATTAGGGTTATTGGTAGATTAAAAAGAACTTTTTACGCTCCAAGTTTAATAGAACTTTGTACGCTTAAAGTTTAATAGAACTTTGTACGCTCAAAGTTTAATAGAACTTGTTATGCTCAAAATTTAATAGAACTTTTTATGCTCAAAGTTTAATAGAACTTGTTATGCTCAAAGTTTAATAGAACTTTTTATCCTCAATGTTTACTAGACCTTTTTTAGGTTCCAAGTTTAATAGAACTTTTTTATGTTCAAAGTTTAATAGAACTTTTAAGCTCAAAGTTTAATAGAATTTTTTACGCTCAAAGTTCAATAGAACTTGTTACGTTCAAAATTCAAAAGAACTTTTTACGCTCAAAGTTTAATAGAACTTTTTACGCTCAAAGTTTAATAGAACTTTTTACGCTCAAACTTTAAAAGAACTTTTTACGTTCAAAGTGTAATAGAACTTGTTATGCTCAATGTTTAATATAACTTTTTTATTTTTAAAGTTTAATTGAATTTTTTAAGCTCAAAGTTTATAAGAACTTTTTATGCTCAAAGTTAAATAGAACTTTTTACGCTTGAAGTTTAGTTGGAACTTTTTACGTTCAAAGTTTAATAGAACTTTTATGCTCCAAGTTTAGTTGCATTCAATAGATATTTCATTTATTATTAGACATCTCTGAAGCCTATACAGTGCTCATTGGTGTGACCATAATAAACACTACAGATAGCCTGGTAGCTGATTTGGTTGGCTAGCAGCCTGCAAGCATTCATTTCTATATTGCTGCAACAAAAATGTTATGATTGTAATTGAGATTATGGAGTTTTATTGGGACTGTTATATGTTTGTCACATGCTTTTCTCTGGCTTGCTTACAGTGGATAAAGTGTTGTGACTGTTTTCATGCTTTGTGACAACATCATTGTTTCCTGCTCACGTGTTACACCTAGTGAAATATGAAATTCAAAAGGTTTTATAGACACTGATTCTAAAAGATTTTCATCTATTATGTTTATGTGTGTATTTGGCTTCAGTTGTTTTTTTTTATTTTTTTATCTGCACCTGCCAAAACTTTTTGATGTGAAGGATTTGTTTAGGTAATGACAACAATAAATAAGTACATAACAGCATAAAAGACATACACTTAAATTTCTTTTTCATCATGCATTTATATTGGATGGCAAAATATATGATTAGTATTGGATTGTATTTAATTACCCATGTATACAGCATTTGCTAAAGTGGATGAATCACAAAAGCTACAAAGGAAATCTGGAAAAATCAAGCCATTGAGTCAATAACTTTCATGAAAAGATGAGTACATGATCTCAGCTTAGTATAGTAAGGGGTGGAGCAAATAGGAAAGGTGCATCAACATTGGATTGGATTACAGTGGATTATGAAGCAATTATTACTGTATCCTGTAAATGAAGTCAATCTGGGTCTCAACGATAGAACAGAAGCACAGCAGCTTCAGTGATATCTTGACTTGAGCTCCAGCCTGCATTTGTCCCGTAGCCATCCCAGTCAAAAGCAGGGAAATCTCCACACTGCCTGGGTGCAGCTTCTGGGAAATGACCTCCTCCACCGATACAGTACTGCAAAACATCAACAATATATCTGTACGTTCCATATTCACTACAGAATTCTAATTACTTTAGTAATTCATCCAAAAGCTTCACATTTATTTGTGTTCTGATAACAGAGTCTTCTACAGTCTGCAGTCAAAATTCAGATTTCTGAAATTCTACATTTTTTTACAGTTGCTGTAAAACCAGCGTAGAACAGTGATTTTGCAGTGCAAACATAGTGTCAAATCTTAAAAAAGAGAAACTATACACAAAATATTGCCTTATTTGTTATTTATTTATTTATTTATTAATGCACTGTTCGTGTAGATGACGTGTTGAATTAAATTGTGTTTTAAGCTTCAAGTTTTTCAGTTCAGTCATGTTAAAGCAAATGTGTTTAAGAAGGTATGTTGTATAGTGTTTACAAGATGACCTGAACAAACAGTTGATAATAAAAATAATAATATAAAATTCTATAATGAGTTTTTGTTGTGCGTATTTAGTAAAGAACCCCGTTTTTATTCTTTAGCCCATTACTCATTAACTCACATGTTCTGTATTGCAGCCGATCGGTCTGAATCCAGAACAGATGGCCATGGCTGCCCTCTCATTGTTAAACACTCTGAAAGCAATGTAGCCGGCCTCAAGCTCTCCTGAAAACATACATAGTACGCATTTAATGCTTAAGTAATAATTCTGAATATTGATCTCACATTTAGTCTAATTTTAAGACTAGATATCCATTTCTAGATTTTAGATTTTTAGTCAAAATTAAAATTAAAATTCAGTTAAAATGTTCCTAACAGTCAAAGAATGTTGACCTACCTCTTGGGTTGGGACCATAAAAGTTCCTGGTAGTGGCTTCATTTCCAAAGTCGTACACCACTGGAGCAGTAGGTCCATTATTAGTACGGCAAGCCCCCGCTCCAAATCTCACTGGGAATTTCTAAAATATATATACATACAGACGATAGATAAAGCCATCAAGTTTCTGACTGACCATCTCGGATTAACATGACCTAATATGACGATGTCATTGTGACCAAAAAATGTGTGTGCCAATTGTTAGCCTATTTCTTTATTATATTAGTTTCTGTGGCATAGCAACTTTAGCAGGTGCGGCCATTAGTAACTTATAAACTAATGATTTATGACAGATATGTTGGCTATTTTACAGGCTTACAGAATTTAATCATATACTATTTTGTTGTATAATAATTACACTTTGCTACACACTATAAATCTTGTAATAATAAAGAATTTAGTTTTAGCATCAATGTTTTTTAATCATGGCTACAGTACACTTAGTTATTTTCCTGTCTGACAGAGGGCTACCTATTTATATAAAAGAAAACATTTTGTTTGATGATTGTACGAAACATCAGTATGTTCAATTGAAACAAGTAACATTACGTTCCCTCAGGTATGTTTTTCGTTCTAGTTGGTTCTAATTGAGTATTGAGCGCCCATAGTACTTACACTTCGGTTTCACTGTACGTTCTCTGAATTATGGAATGAATAAACATTTAATTGTAGTACTTTGTGGTTTTACCTTGAAAAGGTTGTAAAAATTTCCTCCATGCAGGCTGAGAAAGCGGTTTTCGGTGTGGTAGCGTAAGATGGAAGCAGCGTTCCATTGCTGTAGCTCAGCGTTATTAGGAACGTGCCACACGGACACATCCTGAGCCACGATGTCGTAATAGCCAGGATTCTGTGAGAAGGAAGAGTGATGGACTGTTAAAGCAGAATTGCAAGGCATCTCAGGGCGGTGGTTCCAATTTGCGGCCAACAGTGGAAAAAACTGAAATTAGCAACAGCCAGAGCAACCCTAGCAGTAGACAAAGACTGAACTGACCATCCAACCATGTATGCTGTTTTGAAAACTTCTTTAAAAATGAAATCTATAGACAAAATATTTTCAATTTTAATTATTTATTTTTTGCTATATATGGCATAATTTCCAAAGTGTTTTGCAGTCCTGTACAAAATGGTAAAGTATTTTTATTTTTATTTACATCATAAATAGCAAGGTATCGGGTCTATTTGGGATTATTTGTGATCTGTACAGATCTTACCCCACAGTTCGGTACATGCAAGAACCGCGGACCAGTTGCCAAAAGTTTAACCATGACCATGTGGAATGCAGTTTTAGTAATTATTACATAGATAAAGTGACAATTTTGCATATATGCAATGTAAAGATATAAACAAAGCTGCCGTGTCACGTGATGGCAGCGTGTTCTACATAGTCATCATGGCCTCTCAGCTCGGAAAGATGGTCTCTGAGTTCTGCCCACAATTGTACTTCTGTCATTCACAAATCATGCGCTTCACTTACTGTACCTTGTAGTCATCACCAGTAGCGCCCTCTGCAGTTCCAAACGTGACCATGTTGGCCCAGTTTCCATCTCCATCCGGAATGGAGGGGTTACTGCCCTGCTGGCTAGACCAGCGGTCACCTAAAGTGCATTTCCCAAAAATGTTGTTCTCGTGCACACTGGCCACCAGCGTCCAGCCACCTCCAGCCGTGGTCATATCGCAGTAGGCCTGGTAGACCACCCCTTTCTTAGTGGTCAGGTAGTAGAGACCATCTGTTGATACATAAACAATATTCCCTGGTCAAAATCTGTTCATGTGCAATTAGTAAAAGTCAAGCCATTCCAAATTTACCTTCATTTACTTGGTATTTGGTTCGTAGCTCTTTACAGCTTTGAGCTATGTATTGTTTCTTGTCAAGCTCCTCTTTGTGGTCAGTAGGTGGATCACCATTCTCTGCATCCTGGAGGACGTACATCATGCCCACTGTAACAACAGAATGAGCCACTTTGTTAAGTTTATGTACTCCTTTTAACTTTTGTACTACTTTTGAACTTTTTCTCAAAACATAGCTTTATTGACTTCTTTAAAATTAAAATGTATAGAGAAAATATATTGAGTTTTATTTACTGCTATATATGGCATGATCTCCAAAGTGTTTTGTAGTCCTGTACAATTTCTAAATCTCCATGCGTATATGGGTGATTCTTCAATTGCGGGCTTTTTTGTCATCTTAAGCTTTGTAATATTAGTTTTATAAAGTAATGCATTTCACTAGAATTTCATTATAAAATCACACTGTTAGACTTAATTCTATTTAATTTCTAAATAATTTACAAGATACTGAAGGTGAAATTGAAAACCTGTCATTACCATCAACAAATGTCATTATCATTTCAACAGGTTATGTGTTGGTAATGACGTGTTGCGGTAATGAAAATTTCACTTTTTTAAGAAAAAAAGCTGGCTAAGCCATGGATTTGCTAAAGCTAGTTAACAGCTAGTAAAAGATGCTCTTTAAATACACATAAATAAATAAAGTGTAAATGTAATGTTTTGTTATAAGTAAATAAATAATGTGTAAATGTAATGTTTAGTTGTAAATAAATAAATAATGTGTAAATGTAATTTTTTGTTGTAAAAAAAATAAATAACGTGTAAATGTAATGTTTTCTTGTAAATAAATAAATAATGTGTAAATGTAATGTTTTGTTGTAAATAAATAAATAAATAACGTGTAAATGTAATGTTTAATTATAAATAAATAAATGATGTGTAAATGTAATGTTTAGTTGTAAATAAATAAATCATGTGTAAATTTAATGTTTAGTTGTAAATAAATAAATAATGTGTAAATTTAATGTTTAGTTGTAAAATACTGCTGTACTGATGTAAACGGTAATGTACACTATGATCAGGCACAGTACATGATCCAATTACTCCCAAAGTAGCAAAATATTGATGTTTAAATCATTATCAAAAATGGAAATCATAAATATTTTGGTGTGTAATTGTTTTTGGTGATAAAAGGAATGATCTTTTTAATAGCTAAACTGTTTGTTTTGTATTAAAGTAATTTTAACACAAATTTATAACCAAGGGACCTAAAAGTTTGTAAAAGTATGTTTAGTGTATATATATATTTATATAATGTTTAGTGTTTTAAAATGGTCTTATATGTAATTTACCTTTGTTCAAGATTCAAGTTTTATTGTCATATGTACAGCAGAACAGACAGTTACACTGTACAATGAAATTCTTATTTTGCTGTTCCTCCATTCACCAATAGATAAAGATAACAAAAAAGAAATAATACAAAATATATACAAAATATATAAAGTATAAAAATATAAGTTGAAGTAAATAAAATTAAAGTATTTTTTTCTTTTTTATAGTTAAAAAAAAAAAATATAAATGTTACTTTTATGTGCAATTATGAAGAGCAGCAGCCATGAAGTGCAAGTTGCAAGTAACAAATGTAAACAATAGTGTTTTTGTGCGAGTAGCGAATGTAAACAGTATTCTGACAGCAGCATTTTTTAACAAATTAATTCAATTTGACCTACTTTAAGCATTTTATAGATTTATATGCTGCAGTACCGTTTTTTTTTTTTGTGTTTGCCATTTCATTCCTCTCAAGATTTTTACTCACCTGATTTGGACTGAGTGGGCAACACCTTCATTGACAGACATATGAACAGAAATCCAAAGCACAGCACAGAGGACATCTTGGCAGAAAAACCTGCATAAAAATGAAATAAAATATAATATGGTAATAGTGATATAGTATATATAATAATATATAGTATAATACATACACACAATTATGAGACTAATTATACTACCTGCTCTGCTGCTGGTGTGCAGTTATAGCTGTCTGGTTGGTCAGTAAATGAGCAGATGTAGATAAAGAGTGTACAGTCTGAGACATGGTAGCCTATTTATATGGTTCTGTCACAGCAACAAACACAAGGAAGCACAGTTTCCTCCTGAAAATAAACATATCCAGTTTAAGGAAGTTACTAGTTGGATTGTACTCAGTTCCATTTACTTTAGTTTGCTATATTTGCACTTTGTGGGGTTTCAAATTGGTGTTTTTACTTCTACACAGAGCCCTCTAAGAACAATGCGCACCAGCATCCGTAGACTCCTAGAATGTTAATATTTGTTCATTATGTCAATATTTGTTTAGACACGTCCACCTTTTGAAAACAGTGGCCCTCATTTACCAATATCTTACTTTGTTCTTCTTCTTATAATTTTTTTTATTGAGAAAGCTTAAGACAAATCCTATGTCAGATTCAGGATATGTTTTCTCATTGTTGTTCTTCCCCGATTAAGAAAACGCTGGTGAATGTTAGGCTCTTGGTGAAAATGGCGCAAGTGGGTTTTAAGAAGAATTTAAAAATTTTGGAACTTCGAAATTAGTTGCAATAACATTTAAAATCCAGAGCTAATCGTCTCTTGGTGCCTGACTTCTCTTATGCTCTTCTAGCTGAATACAATGAAATCTTTAGTGTAAAGCCTTCCCAAAAGGAACTACCTATTTATACCTTTGAGCATATAATGTACATGTTGGAACAATTTAAGTCTGACCCAACAGTTCAGAGTTTTTTTAATTAATATTTTATTATATTATATATTTTTATTTATTAATATATTATTAGTACACAAGGCAGCACATCCATTTACTGTAAATCCAAATTATATTTGTGAATGAGTTTATCATGCACACAAAGATGTTTTAACCAGTGGACGGTTCAGTTCTGTGATTTTCTGTGACAACAATGCTTTAAAATTGAATTGAGGCATCTATCAACTTACATCCTAAGAATGCCACATCACATTAATATGCTCAGATAAACAACATGGCTGTAAAATTCTGCAATACTCACAAACTCCAGCAAGATGGCAGATACCACCTCAATTTGTAGCTAAAGTCATGCTAGTGCTAGCTAGCTTCATTTTCTCTTTAAAAGACATAACCAAGAAGGTTCTCAAAAACCAATCGCACTGCTCGAAATCCATTTCAGAATCAGTTAGACTATTTAGATATTTAGTTCAGGAATATGATTTGTTAGATTTGGCTCCATCATTTGAATATAAGAGGCTTTTAACCTCTTTGTCCCCATACTTACCAGTTAGTATTACTTAGTATAGTAAGTATAGAGTATAGTAATATAATATTAATATTAATAGTAATAGTAATATTATAGTAATATCTCATATAAAATTATTATATTACCACAATTATCACAAAGCACTCTCTTGAGAGTTATGTTAGCCTGAAATATCTACACTGCTGCAAAAGAAAGATAATTAATGCCAGAAGTTTTTCTGTGAATTTGTTTTTAACCATTTTATAAGTTACAGTGAGTCAGGCAGACTATTACCTCAATAATATTCTGGTGGTTCCAGCTCAGAGTTTAAGAAGCCAAATTACATATACAAATGATGCTATTGCCCAAGACTTACTGGTGATTTCTTTCTTTCTTATAGTATTTCATCCAGTGTATGAATACAGAGATGTATATCAGCAACTTACAGTTGCACATGTTAATTTCTATATTTGTATCTACATATATGTGTTTTATTAATCACACCTTTTTCCTTTCTGTAAAAGTTCTTATGTTGACTCTCATGTAAAACAAATAACTAGGTACATTAGAACTTGGGAGGACACCTGTGTTTAAACAAAATGACCACTGAAGCATTAAATATGAGCATTAAAAAAGTAGAGGTGCGGTTATAAAGAGAATTACTAACTCAAACGGTATGTCAATGAAATCTGATCTCATAGTCTTCATGTAATCAACCCATTTGATCATAATTTCACAAATGTTGCCATTTTTGAACCTAATGGAAAAAAGTTAGTTTTCTATTACTTATATCTCATTAGCCATGTTTATCCAGTCCTCCACCAGAGGACGACCAGGACACCTGCTATAATAATAATAATAATAATAATAATAATAATAATAATAATAATAATATAATATAAGTATAATTTATATAGTGCCTTTCTCATACCCAAGGACACTTTACATCTTTACATTTATTTTATCGTGATTGTTTTAAATGAGTTTATTTTTTATTAGTATTTTAATTTTTTATCTTATTTCTTTATTTTTATGTTGTTTTATGTTATTCTATATTCTTATTTTTATTATTCTAAAAAATTACATTTATATGTTATGCATCTATATTAAATGTTTATTTAAAATTTGTATTTTATTTATTTTTGTTTTGCTTTCAGTCCCTTAAAATGAAAATGCTCGGCTGCATTGAAAATGAGGGTCACCGCTCAATGTATTTTCGAGATAAAGGTTGATTGATTGATTGAACATCGGGGGGAAAATTTATTAAATTAAATAAAAAAATCAGTGAGCAGCAGAGAGAAAGTACTGAGATACGTTTAAAGTTGAGCTTTGAAGGAGGAGAGGGAGTGACAGTCATGAAATGAGTTCCACAGTTTGGGGTCCATGATGCTGAAAGCTCTCCCCCCAACAGTGACCAGTCTGAGTTTTGGAACAGACAGACAACCTGAGTGAGAGGACCCAAGAGTTGGGACAGGGCAGTACGGGTGCAGGAGCTCAACAATGTAGGCAGGAGCTAAACCATGTAGAGATTTGTATGTTAGTAGGAGGAGTTTAAACTTGATCTGAAGCTTGACAGGTAGCCAGTGTTGCTGTAACAGAACTGGGGTGATATGAACTGAATTTTTCGAATGAGTAAGTATTGTAGCTGCAGAGTTTTGTAAGTATAGGGTTAGGGGACGGACTTGCTATAACCTTACTCGCACCTAGTAGAATGCCCCATGGATATTTCACTGGTGTTTTCTAAAAGCAACGTAAAGAAGAGAGAAGGAATTCAAGGAATTTGAATTTAAAAGTCTAAAACTTTTCCAGAATATGCTGTTTCTGCAGCAACCTACCTGCTCAGTTTAGAAGAATCATTAGAGGAGCAGGTGTCTACAACCTTTTGAACATATAGCGTGTGTATATAATAAAGCAGTTTAGAACATGCCTTTAAATTTAAGTGATACTAGAAAAATGCTTAAAACTCAATAATAAAATAACCCGCAGAGGCTTTCTTAATATTCTCAACGTCCAGTTTATCACAGTTCTGACCTTTATTACATTGCTAACAGAAGCTGTCTGGGTAGTTACATTTTAACATTCATTTATTGTTTGTTTTATATGTGCGCAAATGTCAGTTGCTTGGTAACAGACATAACCAAGGATTAGCAATCTCAATCAACTCGGTTAAGATTATATAAATAGGTGCAATAGTTTCCAACCACATTCAAAATTCTGATGGAGGCAGTAAGCCTGAATGGAGGAGATGGAGGTGAGGAGCCCTATTTAAGGTGCAACAGAAAAACCGTTTTTGGTCACTGGTGAGAGATTTAAAACTACAGCTACAAGAAACTGGAACAGGAAGTTCAGTTTATTGTCCAGACAGTTTTGCTGCTGCTTTTTGGTCAGTTTCTTGCATTTTTCTCCTCATGAACTTTTGCTACTAGATAAAAGCTCCTCATTGTTTCTCAGTTAAACTGATTTTGAGCAACGATAAACAGCAGAAACCATAGACATTCCGAAAGAGTCTGATAGCGCCCCCTCTGTGGACAATCAAGGGATGTCATTTGTGAACAACCTATTGGGAAGATGCTATAAGATACTGGGACAAGATTAACTTCTGCAATATGAAATTGTAAAAGAACTCATCATGATCTTGTGAGATATTAGCTTAGGACTAACGATGGGACGTGTTATATAGCCCCAGATTCCTACATTTAGCTTTTAGTATGGTCACCTGCACGGTACATTTGAGACCTCAGGGTTCAAATTCTTTACTGAGTCACCACCAAACACACAAACACAAATTCTCAAGCTGCTAATCTACAGCAGTACAGAATAACCTTAAAGCAAAATACTGAGTACACGTCCAGTCAAGTTAGTCTTAAGGGTTTAATAAAGATCCCGACTCCTGAGAGCAAACAATAACGTGTAGCACTTTCATCAACCAACCTACAGCTGGCATTCCTGTGTTGTTATTAAAAATCAAGTACACAATCTGGTAAACGTCTTACCATTGAACAGAGACTTAAAATAAGTTTAAAAATAAGTTGACCAAGCAAGTCTCATGAGGCTGGAAGGCCTTGAATAACATCTTCCTGGTGAAAGCAGATCATTAACACCATACGGACTTATCTGTGTCAACAAAGAGACGACGAGTAAACAGAGAGATGTAAACTTCTGATAAGCAGGAAGACCATGTCGTTCGCAAACCAAGTACAAAACAAACAGACTGGATGTCTTTAAGGGCAAATAAGAGCCATTGTGATCTGTAGCAGAACAAACACGGAGAGTGAAAGTGGCATGTAGAACTTCAGGAACATAAGAACACAGAACATCATTTAGTTTATGGACCAGTTTTTAATTGCTTTTAAAGATTCTGATCATTTTAGTGTTTGTGGGGAAAGATTTATTTGCTGGAACACACATACACATATTCAAACAGTATTAAAAGAGTAAGCAGTGTGTTTATTTAACCCTTTCCAAGCTTCTATAAACAACCCAGTATTATTTACAGTTCTCATCTAATACCTGCTTTGACTGCTCAGTACTTCATTAAGCTAAATCAAGATTGCTGCTGAAGGAACTGAATACATTCATACAATGTCTGGGGCGTCCAGGAGAAATCTGGAACCGAACTCTGTTCTTCAAACTGAAGCTCAAGATCTGATCTACTTCTTTTACAATAACATATTCATGTTACTTTGTATTGTATTTATGATTATTTACATCTGTTCTAATTAGATCTGCTGTTCCTATTGATGAACACTAGGGTTGTGTATTGGCAAGAACCTGGCGATACAATACGTATTGTGATACAGCGGTCACGATTCAATATATTGCGATACTGCAAACAAAGTGATATACTGTGATTTTTTAAATCCTACTATTAAAACACACCACTATATGAACAGGTTTATCAATGCTTACAATAGCATTGCGCCCTGTGCTGCTTGTTAATGTTGGAGTGGAGCTGAAAATGGATTATAACACTGTCATCTAGTGGTCAGAGGTTTAAACACAACACACAATGATTCACTGTCTGTCAGGAATCTGTGAATTGATACTGTGTTTTTTTAGAATCAATACAGTATCACAAAACATTATTCTCTAGGGGTGTAAGAAAGTATGGAAATATGGAATATGGGGAAATTTACACTTTTTAAACAATCAGTTTAGATGCTGGAGACCTCTGCACAGTAGTGTATTTATGCTTTTATGGATGACATGATCCGCATATAGCCAAAGGTGTCAAAAGTATTCACATTTATTACTCAAGTAGAAGTATAAATACTAGGGTTTAAAAATACTTCTGTATAAGTTGAAGTATCAACTGAAGATTTTTACTCCAGTAAAACTGTCAAAGTACTTAAAGTATAAAAGTAAAAGTAATGTAAGGAAAAAAATGCCATTAAGGGCAAAAGCTTAGGCCGCACCTTAGGGGTCTATAGTGCACTAGCCCACCTCCCCAAAACCCCATTCTTCTAAAAGCCATTGGGGGGATGTGCCCCACCCAATATCAGAAACAGGTAGATTTGTCCCACCCAAAAATGAAACCACAGAAAAAGCGGAAACTGTTTTAAAAACTTTTTAAAAACGGGCTCTGGTTGTTAGGTGGTCTGGGTCTTTAACTTTGTTAAGGCTTCTGCTGAGATGCCTGTTCAGAAATATCCTGCAGCTTCAGGTAGCTTGTGCCAGCTTTAAAAGCGAGGTCAGTGATGAGAGTAATGAATAGAAACGATGACCATATATACTGTAATAAACCAGCTTTAGTATAATGTGTTGTTATGGTAACAGACTAGGAGGGTGTGGGTTAGCTAACGTTTATATTAACTTTAGTCAGAAAGCCCTCTGAAACATAAAGTTACATTACTCTCTGGCAACGCCCCCAAACTGCAGACTGCTACTGTGCTAGATACATAAAAAATAAAATATAATAAATAAAATAAATTAATTAACTAATAAATAAATGGATGCCAGCGTTAGAGGTGTTTTCAGTAGTGCAGTATGTAATGTTCCAGAGGGTGCTGTTTGGGACACAGCCTTACTGTCTAACATTAATGTTAGTCTTGTCTAGTCAGGAAACCTTAACATACATTTATTATCATTTTATTTCAGCATTATGCTCCAAAGAAAATTATAATATATTTTTTGATTATATGTGTATATAATCCAGACATTGCATGTATAGTTAAAAGTTTTCTGACAGCAATATCATGTAATGTGGAGTATCTTGTTAAGTTTGTAAAGTGATCTTTAATTGGATTTATCAAATAATAATCAGACGTACAGATAATGTATTTTATTTATTTATTAGTAATTTACTGTAATTCCATAAATGTTGTTCTATGTCACTATACATACAGTGATTTACTACCTTACCTACAGTGAAATCAGCTTATAGCTAATATTTAGGGGATAGGGTGGGCTTTGATTCTTATTAGCAAATGTGCCCCCCCCATGTCAAACCCGCTCCTACGACCTTGAGTCATAGCATATCACCTCATTTACATGGTGAAGTAAGTGTTATGCAGCTATGCAAGTGGTTCAATCTTAAAATATGGTAACAAACAAGTTAAAGAGTTGTTTATTAAATGATGTGTAATTATTTATTTGAACTGACTGGTTGAATGGGTTTAATGCCTACACAGTATTCGCTTGTAGCCCACCATTGTCCATTAACTGTCCATTAGTGCTCTTTATCCAATACGTTCTTCTTGGAAACGATGAATTCTCGAAAAAAAGAAAGATTTTTTGTCAGTTGACCAATTAAATAGACTAATTAAGTAGATTCTGCTTGTGTGGTCAAAAAAATTGGGGGTGAATCAAGAAATGAGGCCAAGAAATTCAGGTTTCCCTGTACGCCTGAACAGATGGACTCAAATAGAAATAAATTCCAGTATGACTGCTGACATTGATTGGTATATATATATATATATATATATATATATATATATATATATATATATATATGCAGTTTATGGATAATCTGATTGACAGTTATATCTAAAAACTCACTTACAACTGCCATTTTCTCTACACTGCAGAGTCTGCCAGACTACCTGGGAAGACACTCATATCAGGTGAAATGAGCTGTCGGAGGTAAAGGAGATAGAAAAACCCTGTTTGTTTAAAATTTTATCACCCTGGTCTAGAGGTGATATAGATGACCTGCCAAAGAAGGCTCGTGGCTGCACTAAATTCACTCAATAGACACCATCCCAGAGAAGAAAGATGGCCTTGTATACTCATTTTGATTAAATTTAACAGGATGCTCTTTGCTCTCGACAGTGCACCAGGAACCTTATAGTATTTTATGGCACAACCATTAATGCAGTCGCAATCAAAGTTATTCAACCTCCTATGCAAAGCAGTTTAATGAATTAAATTAGGTTTTGAAACAAACTAATTCAAGAAGAACAACTTATTTAGCTCAACCCAACTTGCATAAGAAGCAGTTTCTCAAAATTCGCTACAAAATGCATGTTTGACGATGACGTCACTCTCAGAGTTCCTCAGTTCCCATATTTTGTAATGCATATTTGCACTGCCGACTGCATAACTGTGTATTTGCACTGCCAAAGTCTGCACTGTTTACACTGGTTCACTGCACTACTGCCATCACTCTGCACATCTATACACACTGTGAGACCTTTTCTGCTTAATGTTGTATATACTATTTATTTTATATTCTATCTCTATTATTTGTGGTAATTGTCCTCTTTCGTTTTACCTTGTGGAATAGCTACTGGATCTATCTATCTATCTATCTATCTATCTATCTATCTATCTGTCTATCTATCTATCTATCTATCTATCTATCTATCTATCTATCTAGAATCACTTATAAAAGCACACAATTGAAAATCAGGTGTTGTCTTGAGTACACCTCATGCAACTATTCAAGAGCATCAAACTGGTTCAGGGTATGTTGATTGTGGCATTTGATTGCAGGTTAGAAATCTGGCCAAATTCTGTTTTCTATTTTTCTTTTTGTATCTGTGGTTTTGCTATCTGATTGGGCACAAAGGAGGATGGTTTGCCCTTTTTTGAGCCACTTGAAGTTTCTTCCTCTTACTAAGGGAGGTTTTTCTTTACCTTTGTCGCCGCTGGCTTGCTTATTGGCGGCTCGGACCCAAATTTTCTCTAAAGCTGCTTTGTGAGAACACCTCTTGTAGAAGGTGCATATAAATAAACCTGGCCTTGAAATATCCAGAGTTTAAGAAGTCATTGCCTTGCACAAACAACACAAATTGTGCAAAAATGATGGTAAAGGCACAAGAGGAGAGTTTTTAAAGATATAGTTGGAAGTATAGTTTACCAGTTCTGAGCTACTAGAAGGTGCTTTACAGTGCTGATTGGACAATGAGGGAAAACCAATGAGTCTTAGGAAAAGTGGTCAGTCAATCTATCTGGGGCTTGCACTCCAAGCAGAACACTTCACCTATCTACTAAGGTTGGCACAATAACAGACGTTTGACTTCGATACTGATGACAAGTGTAGTATCCTGATTCATCATACCAAAACAATACTTGGATGAAAAAAAACAATATAGTCCTTCCTTAGTCTGAACAAGTCTGGTAAGACGAGTAAATAGCTTATCATCGACGCATGAACGGTTGGATTGGTAATCATTAGTAAAGCTTGGTAAAGTGGACTAACCTGTCCACTTCTTAGCTCTGTGTAGAGGTCAGGGTGCTGGTCAGGTCACTGGTGTTGCTGCTCTGCACTGGAGAGATTTATAACACACTGGGTTTGTAGTGTTGGTTGGGTTCCGGTCTTCATTAGTGATGTATGCAAGATTTGCCCACACTTCACTCCTCAAGCCTGATCTGTCCACCAAGTCATGAGCCGGCTACTGCTACAGGAGGCTTGCATGTGTGGCTAATTTGATTTGATTCGCTTATTGAGTATACTGATCCAGTTGCTTAAGGCCGTCACACACCGGACGCGGCATGCAGAGTAGTGAATGTTATACACAGGAGCTACAGTAGTTATTGAGCTGTATACAATGTTGAAAGCATCGAACGCTAAAGAATCGAATGGTTTGCAGTACTGAACTAACCAGAACTTGAACTAACCAGAACTAACTCTGTCTCTTTTCTCCTTCCGAGGAAATAACCACTCACCTGTCCCGCCAAATACTGTAAAGGACTGACTGATGTAGCACCTGTGCAGCTTCTAAAGCTCTTACCTTCAGACTCAGCTTTAGTTTAATAAACTGTAAATACTGTTCCACCAGAGGAGGGTGGGTATCTGCTTGTGAATCTGGTACCTCCCAAGGTTTCTTCCTCCAGTTGAGGGAGTTGTTGTTGCCACTGTTGCCTCTGGCTCACTCACAGTCGATAAAGTGTTGTGATTTCATGTTTTCATGCTTTTAAACTCCTGTAAAGCTGCTTTGAGACTACATTGTTGTAAAAAGCGCTACACAAATAAACTTGACTTGACTTGACAGTATTGGAAAAGCATCAAATGCCCATCAAGCTACTCTACTATCTACACAAGGACTGAACACTGTTAATGTGACCAAACAAGATCTGTACCTGCCAAATGTTTTTCATAGTTGTGAAGGTGTGATTTGTTTAAATACAAAAAAACCCACAGACACCCACTTTTTAGTTTTAACTATGCTTGTATTGGGTTATATGAGAGAGTAAACATAATTTGCTTTAAGGTAAATACAAGATGAATCACAGAAAGTATGAAGGAAAGGTACATTTTCAGTTTATAATAGATACGTTGGTTACACGTTCTGTTGGAAAGGAGATATGCGATGTCGCAATTTTGCTTTTTTAGTATAGTTTCCAATATAACCTTGTCAACGTTCATTGATGGTTAATAACCAAAGTTGTTTAGAATTATTTTTATTTTACCCCTGTAGTTTGACCATTCTAACATGTAGAGGACGTTTATATTTATCACAGGACAAATCAATCTTAGCCATGAAATGCATTGGCGCCGGGGCACAATATGGTGGCAGTGTGAGTTACTTATGAACCTAGTTTTGATTTCAGCGTTTCTCCTCATGAGGTTACGTATCTTAAAGACATGATTCTGATATTTTGCTAAAGAAGCAGAAGAGGAAGCTCAGCTCAAGGAGTGATGTGATCTGGGTCTCAGCGGTAGAACAGAAGCACAGCAGCTTCAGTGATCTCACGGGAAGCGCTCCAGCCTGAATTCGTTCCATATCCGTTCCAGTCGAAAGCAGTGAAATCTCCACACTGTATGGGTGCACCTTCCGGGAAGTAACCTCCACCACCGATACAGTACTGCAAAACATCACCTTCATAGTTAATCCAGCCTCTTTACATGCACATATAGAAAAGTAAAACTGAAATCCACTCGTCAACTCACGTGTTCTGTATTGCAGCCGGTCGGTCTTATTCCAGAACAGATGGCCATGGCTGCCCTCTCATTGTTAAACACTCTGAAAGCGATGTAGCCGGCCTCGAATTCTCCTGGAAACGTTCATAGTAAACTGTTAACTGCTTTTAACCAATAGCAATGTTGAGATTTGATCCAGAATTCCACCTGATTTCTTGTAATTTTGAGTTATTTACTTATTAATTTAGTATTTGGTATCAGAGTTTAGAACTATTATCCAGAAGATCCAGTGAAACACCCACATATACAAACACTAGGGGGCAGTGAACACACTTGCCCAGTGTGGTGGGAACCCTACTTCACTGCACTCAGTTGGGGGTTAAGTGTCTTGCTCAAAGGCACTTCAGTTGTGTCCTGTCAGTTCAGGCCTTCGAAGAAATCTTCCGGTCTCAAGGCTTGTTTGATGTTCATAATTTGAATGTGTAAACTGTGAAATAAAAGACAGTATATATCTTAGAACGGTTCATAGCTTTCAAGGAATGTTGACCTACCTTTTGGGTTGGGACCATAAAAGTTCCTGGTAGTGGCTTCATTTCCGGTATCGTACACCACCGTTATTAGTATTAGTATTATTAGTTATTAGTACGGCAGAGCCCTGCTCCAAACCTCACTGGGAATTCCTAATGGGTAAATTGATAAGGATGCATAAGCAGGTGAAGCACTGTGTTGTGAATATTTCTTACATACTATGGCGACTGTTAAAAGCTTGTTTCTACAGATGATCGTCATATAGGTTTATGGCTCAGCGGATCCCACCCACCCCAAGAACTTCTGCCCCAAACTCAGTAGATAACAATCTGGCCATATGGGTTAAGGCTAGTTGGACCTGTAGTCAGCTGGACTTAAATAGGGTGTGTCTGCTGGTTTGAGGTAGACCAAGTTTAGATCTCCTGAAAGAATGTCTGCACCACGGTATCCTTAAGAATAAAGCTTATACTCTGAAAGAAGTTACAACATCTCTGAAGAACATAAAGCCATGTGAAATCACCAAAGACCTGACTGTGAGTCCACAAACTACTGTCCAAAACTTGCTTGTGTTTTTATTAGTTTCTGAGATATAGAGGCTTTAAAAAGCGGAGCGTCCAGCTTTTTTGCAGAAAATCAGGAAAAATGTTTGTATATATTTTTGTGGATCATCTTTTTCCTCTGTATCTCCACAGTACATCTCATTAAATAACTCTAGGAAACCAATAAATCATATTCAGCCACATTTACATGGCAAGTATTAAGATTTAACCATGATTAGCTGGTTCTGTTACCGTGAACAGGTTGAACAGATTTCCTCCATGGAGGCTGAGAAAGCGGTTGGTGGTGTGGTAGCCTAAGATTGAGGCAGTGGTCCAGTGTTGTAGCTGGACGTTGTTGGGAACGTGCCATACAGACACGTCCTGTGCCACGATGTCGTAATAGCCAGGATTCTGTAGGGAGTAAAGGTAAAGCTTTAATTTGATGCTCCACTGTAGAAGCTTATTCTGTCTTTAAATATTATTGAACTAAATGTCTTCTGAATGCAAATGGCGTTGGAATTGGGTCTGAAATATTCTACACAAACAAACTCTTACTGGTGTACACGTCCTATAGCATTCAATTATGTTGTATATAAAGCACTTTTAAAGCACTTTCTGGACGAATGCTTTTAGCTCCAGCAGCACCAGTGAGCTGGACGTCACTGCAGGAAACACTAAAACTCAGCTTGCTTGAGTCACTGAGTCTTTTTAAACTCTTAAATTCTAACCACCTCCACACGACCTGCCAGTGTTTTATTTAATTTTAGTTAACAGTTTTATGATTTTGATATTCAGTTTATATATTATAAAGTTTAAAGTTCAGTATATTTTATTTATGTATTTATATTTTAATTTCCTTTTACCATTCTTTTATCTTGATATTTATTACACTATTATTATTATTAATATTATTATTATTATTATTGTTATTATTTTATTATTACTTTTATTTTTTTATTATTTCTTTATGTTTTACTACGAGATTTATATTTACTTTTATTGGCTAATTTTTTACTTTTTATTTATTTTACGATTTATTTTACTTAATTTTGTTTTTATTCTTTGTTTCTTTTACATTTTAAGAACTCATTAAAATTTGTTTAGCAATTGTAATGCTTGGCGACATTGTAAATGAGGGTCTCCCTCAATGTACTCCCGAGTGAAAATAAAGGTTGATTGATTGATTGATGTACCAAGCATAAAATTTCGTAAGGGCTGGTTTCAGGTCCAGGCCACGTCTGGCCACTAGAGGGGTGAATGGCTCGTAAGTGTTGAGACAGAGAAATACATTGCAGGTACACTGTTTTAAGACATGCAAGTCTTAGCAGTCTGGGTTAGTCCTGACCTTAACTAGCCGTTAAAATGATAGCATCTCAGGTAACAGTTTAACAGGTTTGCTAAACTCTATAAATAATGGGAAGCATTCTTATATTGTATTATTTATTTACACATGACTTATTGTAGATAATAGGGATGCACACCAGAATCATACTGGTCTTGAATTGTTTAACTGGTATCAGACAGGTGATTGGATTTGAAATGTTCATGTCAGATTAGATTTGATGGCGTGTGACTTGTTGCTGTAGATTCTATGCTAAGATGTTTCATTCATCTTGCTGCACTTGTAACCCTCAACTTAGTCCCAGTATGTACGAGTATTTATAAATGTGTATCAGCATCCACAGCTATGCAAATGGAAAACATTGGCTTTGGCGCTGAATTCCTGTATCAGTGCCCCTTACTGTACCTTGTAGTCTTCACCAGTAGCGCCCTCTGCAGTTCCAAACGTGACCGTGTTGGCCCAGTTTCCATCTCCATCAGGAACGTTGGGGTTATTACCCTGCTGGCTAGACCAGCGGTCACCTACAGTGCATTTCCCATACATGTTGTTCTCGTGCACACTGGCCACCAACGTCCAGCCACCTCCAGCAGTGGTCATATCACAGTAGGTCTGGTAGACCACCCCACTCTCCGTTGTCAGGTAGTACAGACCATCTGTTTAAACACAAACAACACCGATTGGTCAAAACATACTCAGTTTCTGTGGAAGATTTCAGACTCGGGCACTTCCAGCTTTACCTTCAGAGAGTTTGTGCTTGTCTCTGAGTTCTTTGCAGCTCCGAGCCACAAATCTACTCCTGTCAGGTTTCTCTTTGGAGTCAGTAGGGGCATCGGGAGCCTCCACATCCTGAAGTAAGTACAGCTTACTCACTGTGTTTGGGAAATAGTGACATAGACATGAGTTCACTGGCAGTTCAGATCAGGTAACAGCTCTGAATTGCAGGGTTTGGAACGAAGGTGTGGAAAATAACTAGGATGTTAGCACGAAGATTCCAGTTAAAACTAAAACTGATAGTAAAAGTTGAAGTTATGTTTTAAAAAACATCATAAAATCGGCTTTTTGTGGAATTTTATTTTTGGTTCTCCATGTTTAGAACTCCCTTACCTGATTTGGATTCACAGGTGAGGAGTTTGGCTGACAGACATATCAACAGAAATCCAAAGGACAGCACGGAGGACATTGTTGTAGAAAAGTCTGGAAAGAAATAAAAAAATGTTAATGGATAATAATAATAATGATAGATAGATAGATAGATAGATAGATAGATAGATAGATAGATAGATACGTTTATTAAGTCAAGTATTACAGCAGCACAGAAGTACAGTGAAGAGCAAGCAATAGCAAAATAACCTCCCATTCATATACAGATGTATAAATAGAATAAACATATAATATAATATAATACAATAAAACAAATCAATTAAAGTTTGCAGTATGCAAGTAAGGTGCATAAACATTATGCAGATGATGTGGCATATTGTCCTATAATAATAATAATAATAATAATAATAATAATAATAATAATAATAATAATAATAATAATATAATAATAATAGATTTATTAAGTATTAACCCCAGAGGAAAAGTCAGGTATTACAGCAGCACAGATGTACACCGAAGAGCAACCTATAGCAAAATAGCCTTCCATACATGTACAGATATATAAATAAAATAAACATAAATTATAATACGTAACATGCATAAATATTATGCAGATGATGCATCCTATAATAATAATAATAATAATAATAATAATAATAATAATAATAATAATAATAATGTAGTTCTTTCATTACAGTGTAAAAGACTACCTGCTCTGTCGATGGTGTTTGTCTGGATGGTCAGTCTCAGTGTTGTAGGTGTTGAAGTGTGTCCAGTTTGAAGAAGTGGAGTTTATTATATATCTCGCTCTCTTGGCCAGAATCACGAGGAAGCTTTATTTTTCCTGAAATACAAAATCCCCAAATCATATTACTTTCTGTAACATAAACTGTTCAAAAACTCATTTGTAGTGATTATGTTTTCATAGAAGAGGAGATACGATCTGTCCTGTCACACTATATGTGTTAAAAATACAAAGGAAAGTGAAGTGCATGCATTAGCAGGAATTAAAGACGACATAGACACGTGACTTGGGCTGCTTAATTTCTTGTAATAAGCAATGTCGCTAATTTGCAAAATGATATGTACCCGCAAATCTTAATACGACCACTAATTAATTAATTAGGGTAAATATGTCAGGGTTAAACACACATGGTGGAGGTGATGCTGCTCAAGAGGATCTAAAGGTTATTCAGTTAAAGGGTTGAATACTTTTTTCCAGCCTGCACTGTGGATGTTTCTCAGTGTGCTTAATAAAAAGAGAAGGTGTACAAACTGATTGTGTGTTGTAAGTTTAAATAGATTGTGTGTCTATAATTGTATAATTATAATTGTAGATAACAATGAGACCATGTATATTAGTAATCAATGGAGGACTCTAGCTCATTCCAAACAGTCCACTTACCTTTATTTGAAGCTGTATCTCTACATGCGTGCATGGAAAGCAACTGGCAGCAGTTCATTTTTGACAGATGTTATTAAAAATATTTGTATTGTGGAGAGTCCACACTTTAATTTGCTACATTTCTACCTCCATTTTACATAAACTGTTTGGAATTGAACTATTAATAGAAGTTCTAGTGTCTTTATATTATAGACTACTTGACATCTCATTGCACAAAGGAGTTGTTGTCCTATCTCAATGCTGCTACATCTGGATGGTACAGTGATGTAACTGAGGGTGTAGCAGTTGGCACAATGAACAGGAGAGCTGGCTGGTGATGGGTAGGGAGGAGGCCCTGATGGTCAGTCCTCCAACAGGGTTCAACAGACGGGAGGACAGTCATTACCTCAGGAAAAGATATATATGTCTAGTAGTCAATAATCTCTCACCAAGAGCTGCATACCCCAGCGGTAGCCTCTGAGAGCCTTTTCATAGGACAGTGAAGGAAGCAGTCCGACATTTCGATCATTTTATTTTATATGTTTTGTTTTTTTTGGTCAGTGGGTGTACGTGACGTTTGTAAATGTGTTTGGTATGGTGTTTATTATTCATGTACTTTCACATATGTTTAAGAGCGAGGGCCCACTTTTTTAGAACAGAGGTCACTAATAGGCGGACCGCGGTCTGGACCGAGACCCAGACATTGTCCAACGTGGACCCAAACTGATAATCTATTGAGAAGAATTTAATGTTGACGGTGTTCATTTTAAGAGACAGAGATTTTCCTGTCTTTACGGTATACGGGCTCACAGACCAATCACGTGCTTAGTAAAATGACCAAACGCGCTCCTCAGCCAATCAGAATTGTGCTGTCGCCTGTCGTAGAATAAAGAGAGTGAGACGGCGTGCTCTAAAAAAGAAAAGTCGACGCCAAAAAACGACTTTTCAACCAGGAATGGACCGAAACAGAGATGTTTATACTTCATATGTTCTGAGACCGTGGCACTAATTAAAAGCAGCCACGTATTTCATATCCATCCATCCAACCACCTATCCAGCTGGAGCCAATCCCTGCATCATCAGGCTAAGGCGGGGTACACCATGGACAGATCACCAGTCCATCTCATGGCCAACACTCATTCACGCCCTCACACCTACAGACAGTTTAGAGTGAAGATCCTAACATACATGTGTTTAGATTGTGGGAGGAAACCGGAGTACCCGGAGGAAACCCACTCAAGCACGGAGAGAACATACACACTCCACACAGAACCACCCGGATATCTCATATGTGTGTGAGAATGATCCTAGCACAGTTTCAGCCAAGATTTAAAGTCCTGGCTGAAGAACCAAGAACTCACTTCTCTCACTGAACAAGTGAAAGTGTGGAGGAATACAAGAGAGAGATAAACTGATAAGATGTGAAACTCAGTTAACAAGACTAAACAATGTATTTCCCTTTTTATTATAAATATACACTTTATGATGAATTATTTGGCAAAAGCATTTTAAAAGTAACTTGTTTTTACTTAAAAGTGATTATATCATTCAGTTCAGTATTTAAACAGTAAATATACTGAAATATACTGAACGGTATGTGTGATGTGTTGGTGTTTCAGTAGCTGATGGTATAAGATGCTGATACTAGACTACGGTCCGGACCTTGGCCTGAGGAGATCTCCTGTAGGTGGACCTTACTAAACTCTAATTAAACACCCCTGTTTTAGAAGGACCCATATAATCTAGTCATATGCTGTTTTGTTTATTAGTTAATATCATATTTTTTAGGATGCATACTTGTTTTTGACCTGCTCTGGCTATGCACTAGTAGGCATTGTCTACCACTCTCAAAGTACTCTGACCTTTAACTGACCTTGTTCAAAACCTGGACACCAACTGCAGAAGAAAGACGTTCATTCATTCCAGTTCCTCGTTCAGTACATTCATCCAGCATGTGAGACTCTTAACACCTTACTCTGTTACAGGATCCTGGACTTCCTGAACGAGACACCTCAGTTAGGCTCAGGCTTAGCGGCAACACATCCAGCACCATTATGAGCAGTTTATCACTCAAAGCACTTCTGAGGTGTTTAAAGTTGTGTCCATCTAAAGGAACATACAGTTAGGTCCAGAAATATTCGGACAGTGACGCAATCTTCATGATTTGGGCTCTGCATGCCACCACATTGCTCCCTTCACTGGCTTCCTGTAGCTGCTCGCATTCAGTTTAAAGTTCTGATGCCTACAAAGCCAAGATTGGACCAGCTCCTCCTTACCTTATCGCAATGGTCAAAAGTCGATCCGCACCTCGAGCCCTTCACTCTTCAAGTACGGCTCGGCTTGACCCGCCATCTCTCAAGATTCATGGAAGACACGCAACAAGGCACTTCTCTGTCCTGGCACCCAGATGGTGGAACGAACTTCCACTGGCTGTCCGAACAGCGAACTCTCTCACGGTCTTCAAACGTAGACTGAAGACCACCGTCTTTTTGTGAAGCATTTATAAACAATGATCTACTAAAGTACTGGTATAAACTATAATTGCACTTGATCTTCTATGAACACTGACTAAGTATCGTACTTATACTGTTTGTAGTCTGTATTTATTCTCTTCTCTGTAGGTGTTCCAGTCTTGCTAGGTGTTGCTCTGTGTCTAATCTTATATCTTGTTGTCTTCTTTCTAGGTATCAGCACTGGCTCTTGTTTATAGCAGTGTTTGAGCTCAAGAGTAGTTTGGACTTAAACCTGTTTGTACTAGATAGAGATACATACTCTAACTGAACACTAAGCACTTTCGTAAGCGTCTGCTAAATGCCGTAAATGGAAATGTAAATATTGGATTTGAAATGAACTGGGATGCAATTGAAGTGTAGACTTTCAGGTTTAGTTCAAGGTGTTGAACAAAAATATTCTATATAATGTTTAAGAATTGCAACCATTTTCTACAAAGCCTCCTCATTTCAGTGGCTCAAAAGTAATTGGACAAATTAACATTACTGTAAATAAAATGGTCATTTTTAATACTTTGTTGAGAATCCTTTGCAGGCAATGACTGCCTGATATCTGAAACCCATAGACATTACCAAACGCTGGGTTTCCTCCTTTGTGATGCTTGGCCAGGCCTTTACTGCAGCTGTCTTCAGTCGCTGCTTGTTTGGGGGTCTTTCTACCTTAAGTTTTGTCTTAAGCGATGAAATGCTCAGTTGGGTTGAGATCTGGTGATTGACTCAACCATTGCTGAATATTCCACTCCTTTGCCTTAAAAAACTCCTGGGTTGGTTTCACAGTATGTTTTGGGTCACTGTCCATCTGTACTGTGAAGCGCCGTCCAATCAACCTTGCTGCATTTAGTTGAAACTGAGCAGAAAGTATATCCCTGTACACTTCAGAACTCATCCAGCTGCTTCTTCTTCTGTCACATCATCAATAAACACCAGTTTATTCACATTGCCTCCCCCATGTTTTGCAGAGGATGTGGTGTGCTTTGGTGCGTTCTTCTTCCCATCATTCTGATACAGGTTGTTCTCAGTTTTATATGTCTAAAGAATGCTGTTCCAGAACTGGGCTGGCTTCTTTAGATGGTTTTAGGCTAAGTCTAATCTAAGTTTCTATGTTTAAGGGTTAATTCATGGTTGGCAGTTGCTGGTGAACCCTCTGTATTTGCTCTCATGAAGTTTTCTCTTTATGGTAGACTGATACACCGACTTCCTGGAGAGGGTTCTTTACTTTTCTTCACCATGGAAAAATTCTGCGATCATCCACCACTGATGTCTATCGAGGACGTCCAGGCCTTTTTGGGTTCCTGAGCTCACCAGAATGTAGCAAACTGTTCATTTGGTCACTCCTAACATTTCTACTATCACTCTGATGGAGTTCTTCTGTGTTTCAGTCTGAGGGCGACCTGTTTAACTTCCACTGAGAGCCCCATTGATCACATGTTGTGGGTTCACAGCAACAGCGGCCACGCTGCAGCTGAGGTCAGTAAACACTCCACAGTGGGCGGGAACAAGCCGTGACACAGTCTCAGTAATCTGTCTTATGAGGTGGGAATGCTACTACTTACACAGCTGATCCAGAGTCAGTGATACTTACACAGCTGATACAGAGTCAGTAATACTTACAAGGCTGATCCAGAGTCAGTAATATTACAAGGCTGATCCAGAGTCAGTAATACTTACACAGCTGATCCAGACAGAGTCAATGATATTTACACAGCTGATCCAGTGTCAGTGATACTTACACAGCTGATCCAGAGTCAGTAACACTTACACAGCTGATCCAGAATCAATGATATTTACACAGCTGATCCAGAGGCAGTACTACTTACACAGCTGATCCAGAGTCAGTAACACTTACACAGCTGATACAGAGTCAGTAACACTTACACAGCTGATCCAGAGTCAGTAATACTTACACAGCTGATACAGTGTCAGTAACATTTACACAGCTGATACAGAATTAGTACTACTTACACAGCTGATACAGAGTCAGTGATACTTGCACAGCTGATACAGAGTCAGTACTACTTACACAGCTGATACAGAGTCAGTGCACTACTTACACAGCTGATCCAGAGTCAGTGATATTTTCACAGCAGATCCAGAGACAGTGGTATTTACACAGCAGATCCAGAGTCAGTGATACCAAGCTTGCATCGAGTCAGTGTTACACAGGTCATACAGGGTCAGTGATACTTACACAGCTGATCCAGAGTCAGAGATACTTACACAGCTGATCCAGAGTCTGTGCACTACTTAGAGAGTGGTCTAGATTTTTAGATGTTCAAATGATGTAGCTCAAAATCGAAAAAACGGAGATATGTTTTTCATTGTCAACTTGGGCTTGGGCGGGTGGATAAAATGATGCTATTGTCATTATTTTTTCCAGAAAATGTAGTGCAAGAGAAATCTGTATAGGCCTAACTGCTAATCCTCCAGAAAACCAAACATTTGCAGACCATGGAAGTAAGATACACATGCAAATATTTTTTCATAGGGTGAAAAAAAAATTCTTATTGTCCAGGTGTTTACCAGATAATGTCTGATAGAAAGAATTATGTATAAATGGTTTTGTTTATTTGTGCTAGTAACAATAAACACAAAATATCTGAAGTGCCATCAAGCAACCTGTTATACACGTTTACTAATGTTTATTAAGGATGCCATGTTGGTTTAAAAGCTGTATTCATTAGCATTATGCCAATGAATTGCTGACGTTCACTCTTTCTTGGGCAGTCTGGAGTGTTTCCGAAGCTGGAGATCCTGTTCTAATAACAGAAATAAAACATTTTGTTTCCAAGCTGAGAAGCAGGACAATGTCCTTGTATACCAGGATGTTAGTATTTGCATAAAGTGATTGTTTCGATTGGTTATCTTAAGCTGTTTGTAGAAATTGATAGTCTTGTTTGGACTGTTTTATTTCTTTGTTTTCTATTCCTCTTTGTTACGACCCGGTCTAGGGTCAGGCCGTGACATAAAAGATAAAAAGAAAGAAGAAATTAAATTTAAAAAAAAGACCAAAAACCACAGACTGAGTTTCTCAAAAACACATATATATTTTTACACTCTACAAACACCGGTATCTCTTCAGTGGTGACCCAGGCCAACACAACAAACGAAACCCACACTAACTCCAAAACAAAACAATACTAAATAACAAGAAAACAAATACACAAAGAAACATAACTCCCTAACTAGACAAACACAACAACAAAACCCCAAACAAAATGGCAGCCACCACCTACACCCCGTATTTTACTATCTACAAAAAGTTTATATACAAACTGGCAAAATCAAGGTCAAGATTAACAATAAGAAGTCGGTACACATAAGTCAAAGTCAAAATCCAAAACACAACAACAATAAATCTCACAACAAGTCTTCTGTATATGTCCCAGAGCAGCCATTTTATAGGCCAGAGAAGACAGGGCGGGGCCATCAGGAATCAGGCGTAACACTGAAAACCTGGGGTAACACTGAAAACCTGGGGTGGACTACCTAGACTGGATCCCAGACTGGAACTGGAGCTGAAATGTAGTGATGGACACACACAGAGAGAACTCAGAAACGGTACACATAACATCTTCCTTGTTTTCAAAACCTTGGGTTTCAAAACCCAACCCTAACCTCAACTTTAACCCTAAATCTATATAATCTCCTAAACCTAACTCTAATTTCAACCCTAAACTGCTTTTACCCCCACATTTTCTTAAACCTATACCTAACCTCAACACAAAATCCACATCTACTTCAAACCTAACCTCAACCTTAACATAAAATCCACATCTACTCTAAACCTAACCCTTACCTCAACCTCAACACAAAATCCTCATCTACTCCAAACCTAACCTCAACCTTAACACAAAATCCACATCTACTCTAAACCTAACCCTTACCTCAACCTCAACACAAAATCCTCATCTACTCCAAACCTAACCTCAACCTTAACACAAAATCCACATCTACTCTAAACCTAACCCTTACCTCAACCTCAACACAAAAATCCACATCTATTCTAAACCTAACCTCAACCTCAACACAAAATCCACATCTACTCTAAACATAACCCTTACCTCAACCTCAACACAAAAATCCACATCTATTCCAAACCTAACCTCAACCTTACCACAAAATCCACATCTACTCCAAACCTAACCCTTACCTCAACCTCAACACAAAATCCACATATATTCCAAACCTAACCTCAACCTTACCACAAAATCCACATCTACTCTAAACCTAACCCTTACCTCAACCTCAACACAAAATCCTCATCTACTCCAAACCTAACCTCAACCTTAACACAAAATCCACATCTACTCTAAACCTAACCCTTACCTCAACCTCAACACAAAAATCCACATCTATTCCAAACCTTACCTCAACCTTACCACAAAAATCCACATCTACTCCAAACCTAACCCTTACCTCAACCTTAACACAAAATCCCCATCTATTCCAAACCTTACCACAAAATCCACATCTACTCTAAACCTAACCCTTACCTCAACCTCAACACAAAATCCTCATCTACTCCAAACCTAACCTCAACCTTACCACAAAATCCTCATCTACTCTAAACCTAACCCTTACCTCAACCTCAACACAAAATCCACATCTATTCCAAACCTAACCTCAACCTCAACACAAAATCCTCATCTACTCCAAACCTAACCCTTACCTCAACCTCAACACAAAATCCACATCTATTCCAAACCTAACCTCAACCTTACCACAAAATCCACATCTACTCTAAACCTAACCCTTACCTCAACCTCAACACAAAATCCACATCTATTCCAAACCTAACCTCAACCTTACCACAAAATCCACATCTACTCTAAACCTAACCCTTACCTCAACCTCAACACAAAATCCTCATCTACTCCAAACCTAACCTCAACCTTACCACAAAATCCACATCTACTCTAAACCTAACCCTTACCTTAACCTCAACACAAAAATCCACATCTATTCCAAACCTAACCTCAACCTGGGGGGGTGGTGTAGGGTGTACAACTCTCTCTCCTAACCTATCAGGTAGCCTAGGATTTTGAAGGCAATGCATACAGAGAGTTTCTATGAATCCTGGTCTTCTAAACTATCTTCTGAGTCTTTATCTGATCAATAAGTGTATGTTCACCAGTAAGAACAGCAGATCTGATTAGAACAGATGTAAATAATCATACATTCAATACAAAGTAACATGAATATGTTATTGTGAGAGAAGTAGATCAGATCTTGAGCTCCAGTTTGAAGAACAAAGTGTAGTTCCAGATTTCTTCTGGACGCTCCAGACATTGTATGAATGTGTTCAGTTCCTTCAGCAGCAATCTTGATTTAGCTTAATGAAGTACTGAGCAGTCAAAGCAGGTATTAGATGAGAACTGTAAATAATACTGGGTTGTTTATAGAAGGAGAAGCTTGAAAAGGGTTAAATAAACACACTGACGTATGGTCTACTGAAGAGAGCAGCAACCAAAACGGTTAAGATCAGAACCAACTTACGGGAACACCATAAGCTTGAGAGGAACAGCAGTGACGGTCAGTGGAGGAGAAAAACAGTAGTGATGATCAGTGGAGGAGAAAAACAGCAGTGATGATCAGTGGAGGAGAGGAACAACAGTGACAGTCAGGGAAGGAGAGGAACAGCAGTGTCGGTCAATGGAGGAGAAGAACTCTAACCCTAACTTAAGCCCCTAAATCTAACCCTAACCTTAACTTCAACACTACACCTACAACTGCCCCTAACCCAAACCTCAACACAAGACTTACACATACTCCAAAACCCAACCCTAACCTCAACTTAAACCCTAAATCTATATAATCTCCTAAACCTAACTCTAATTTAAACCCTAAACTGCTTATACCCCCACATTTTCCTAAACCTATCCCTAACCTCAACACAAAATCCACATCTACTTCAAACCTAACCTTAACATCAACACAAAATCCACATCTACTCCAAACCTAACCTTAACATCAACACAAAACCCACATCTACTCCAAATCTAAACTTAACCTCAACACAAAATCCTCATCACTCAAACCTAACCTTAACCTCAACACAAAATCCACATCTACTCCAAACCTAACCTTAACCTCAACACAAAATCCACATCTACTCCAAACCTAACCTTAACCTCAACACAAAATCCACATCTACTCCAAATCTAACCTTAACCTCAACACAAAATCGTCATTTACTCCAAACCTAACCTTAACCTCAACACAAAATCCCCATCTACTTCAAACCTAACCTCAACCTCAACACAAAATCCTCATCTACTCCAAACTTAACCTTAACCTCAACACAAAATCCCCATCTACTTCAACCTCAACACAAAATCCTCATCTACTCCAAACCTAACCTTAACCTCAACACAAAATCCCCATCTACTTCAAACCTAACCCCCATCTACTTCAAACCTAACCTCAACCTCAACACAAAATCCCCATCTACTTCAAACCTAACCTCAACCTCAACACAAAATCCTCATCTACTCCAAACTTAACCTTAACCTCAACACAAAATCCCCATCTACTTCAAACCTCAACACAAAATCCTCATCTACTCCAAACCTAACCTTAACCTCAACACAAAATCCCATCTACTTCAACCCTAACCTCAACCTCAACACAAAATCCTCATCTACCTCCAACCTAACCCAAACACGAAAATCCCCATGCTACTCCAAACCTAACCTCAACACAAAATCCACATCTACTCCAAACCTAACCTTAACCTCAACACAAAAATCCCCATCTACTTCAAACCTAACCTCAACCTCAACACAAAATCCTCATCGACTCCAAACCTAGACCTTAACCTCAACACAAAATCCCCATCTTACTTCAAACCTCAACACAAAATCCTCATCTACTCCAAACCTAAACTTAACCTCAACACAAAATCCCCATCTACTTCAAACCTAACCTCAACCGCAACACAAAATCCTCATCTACTCCAAACTTAACCTTAACCTCAACACAAAATCCCCATCTACTTCAAACCTCAAACCTCACACAAAATCCTCATCTACTCCAAACCTAACCTTAACCTCAAACACAAATCCCCATCTACTTCAACCTAACCTCAACCTCAACACAAAATCCTCATCTACTCCAAACCTAACCTTAACCTCAACACAAAATCCCCATCTACTTCAAACCTCAACACAAAATCCTCATCTACTCCAAACCTAACCTTAACCTCAACACAAAATCCCCATCTACTTCAAACCTAACCTCAACACAAAATCCACATCTACTTCAAACCTAACCTTAACATCAACACAAAATCCACATCTACTCCAAACCTAACCTTAACATCAACACAAAACCCACATCTACTCCAAATCTAAACTTAACCTCAACACAAAATCCTCATCTACTCCAAACCTAACCTTAACCTCAACACAAAATCCACATCTACTCCAAACCTAACCTTAACCTCAACACAAAATCCACATCTACTCCAAACCTAACCTTAACCTCAACACAAAATCCACATCTACTCCAAATCTAACCTTAACCTCAACACAAAATCGTCATTTACTCCAAACCTAACCTTAACCTCAACACAAAATCCCCATCTACTTCAAACCTAACCTCAACCTCAACACAAAATCCTCATCTACTCCAAACTTAACCTTAACCTCAACACAAAATCCCCATCTACTTCAAACCTCAACACAAAATCCTCATCTACTCCAAACCTAACCTTAACCTCAACACAAAATCCCCATCTACTTCAAACCTAACCTCAACCTCAACACAAAATCCTCATCTACTCCAAACCTAACCTCAACACAAAATCCCCATCTACTCCAAACCTAACCTCAACACAAAATCCACATCTACTCCAAACCTAACCTTAACCTCAACACAAAATCCCCATCTACTTCAAACCTAACCTCAACCTCAACACAAAATCCTCATCTACTCCAAACCTAACCTTAACCTCAACACAAAATCCCCATCTACTTCAAACCTCAACACAAAATCCTCATCTACTCCAAACCTAACCTTAACCTCAACACAAAATCCCCATCTACTTCAAACCTAACCTCAACCTCAACACAAAATCCTCATCTACTCCAAACTTAACCTTAACCTCAACACAAAATCCCCATCTACTTCAAACCTCAACCTCAACACAAATCCTCATCTACTCCAAACCTAACCTTAACCTCAACACAAAATCCCCATCTACTTCAAACCTAACCTCAACCTCAACACAAAATCCTCATCTACTCCAAACCTAACCTTAACCTCAACACAAAATCCCCATCTACTTCAAACCTCAACACAAAATCCTCATCTACTCCAAACCTAACCTTAACCTCAACACAAAATCCCCATCTACTTCAAACCTAACCTCAACACAAAATCCACATCTACTTCAAACCTAACCTTAACATCAACACAAAATCCACATCTACTCCAAACCTAACCTTAACATCAAACACAAAACCCACATCTACTCCAAATCTAAACTTAACCTCAACACAAAATCCTCATCTACTCCAAACCTAACCTTAACCTCAACACAAAATCCACATCTACTCCAAACCTAACCTTAACCTCAACACAAAATCCACATCTACTCCAAACCTAACCTTAACCTCAACACAAAATCCACATCTACTCCAAATCTAACCTTAACCTCAACACAAAATCGTCATTTACTCCAAACCTAACCTTAACCTCAACACAAAATCCCCATCTACTTCAAACCTAACCTCAACCTCAACACAAAATCCTCATCTACTCCAAACTTAACCTTAACCTCAACACAAAATCCCCATCTACTTCAAACCTCAACCTCAACACAAAATCCTCATCTACTCCAAACCTAACCTTAACCTCAACACAAAATCCCCATCTACTTCAAACCTAACCTCAACCTCAACACAAAATCCTCATCTACTCCAAACCTAACCTCAACACAAAATCCCCATCTACTCCAAACCTAACCTCAACACAAAATCCACATCTACTCCAAACCTAACCTTAACCTCAACACAAAATCCCCATCTACTTCAAACCTAACCTCAACCTCAACACAAAATCCTCATCTACTCCAAACCTAACCTTAACCTCAACACAAAATCCCCATCTACTTCAAACCTCAACACAAAATCCTCATCTACTCCAAACCTAACCTTAACCTCAACACAAAATCCCCATCTACTTCAAACCTAACCTCAACCTCACACAAAATCCTCATCTACTCCAAACTTAACCTTAACCTCAACACAAAATCCCCATCTACTTCAAACCTCAACCTCAACACAAAATCCTCATCTACTCCAAACCTAACCTTAACCTCAACACAAAATCCCCATCTACTTCAAACCTAACCTCAACCTCAACACAAAATCCTCATCTACTCCAAACCTAACCTTAACCTCAACACAAAATCCCCATCTACTTCAAACCTCAACACAAAATCCTCATCTACTCCAAACCTAACCTTAACCTCAACACAAAATCCCCATCTACTTCAAACCTAACCTCAACACAAAATCCTCATCTACTCCAAACCTAACCTCAACCTCAACACAAAATCCTCATCTACTTCAAACCTCAACCTCAACACAAAATCCTCATCTACTCCAAACCTAACCTTAACCTTAACACAAAATCCACATCTACGCCAAACCTAACCTTAACCTCAACACAAAATCCACATCTACGCCAAACCTAACCTTAACCTCAACACAAAATCTACTCCTATTCCAAAATGTACCTGCTCTAAAATGATGTTATCATCATCCACAGCTATGCAAATGGAAAATATTGGATTTAGCCCTGAATTCCCGTATCAGTGTCTTCCTTTACTACACCTTACTGTACCTTGTAGTCATCATGAGTAGCAGCTTCTGCAGTTCTAAACCTGTTGGACCCTGTTGGCTCCAGTTTCTATATCCATCAGGAACGTTGGGGTTATCACCCTGCTGGCCAGACCAGCGGTCACCTAGAGTGCATTTCCCATACATGTTGTTCTCGGGCACACTGGCCACCAGCGTCCAGCCACCTCCAGCAGTGGCTATGTCTGTTTATATACAAACAACACTGATTGGTCAAAACATATTCAGTTTCTGTGGAAGATTTCAGACACAGGTGATTCCAGCTTTACTGTCAGAGAGTTTATTGTTGTCTTTGTGTTCTTTGCAGCTTCGAGCCACATATTTACTCCTGTCAGGTTTCTCCTTGGAGTTAGTAGGTGTATATGTATAGGGGGAATGGTGAGGGACAATTGATCATAGGAAACATGCAAGTTTTATAATAATAGTGAGAGTTTTCCTATTAACAAATTTTGTTATAAAATGTTTTAATGTTTGGGAAAATTATTTTGTCTGTTTATAGGGTTTACCTACCTGAATCACAGGAGAACAGTTTCACTGACAGACACATCAAAATTCCATGTTAAGGCAGTGCTAGATAATAAACAGTGGTCACAACAAATATTGATAGTATGGACACAATTTGGACATGTTTACTGTGAGGTGTACTCCCTGGTGTTGCCAGCTATGTGTGTACAACTGTGTGTTATTTTCGGAAGACAGTGAATCTATACCGCTATTAGAGCTGGGCGATATGGCCTTTAAAAAAAAATCTTCGATTTTTTCACAAAAAATCGGATTTTAGATTTTAATCAATCTGTTTTTGCTGTTTGAAGGCAGACGCTTCGCAGATCCCAGGTGTCGTTTACAAATTGTATCATTAAACTAATGTATGGCTGCATCGTTCGGCCGGACCACAGGTCAGTGGTGGCGGCATGATACGACACGTCCTCCTCCAGCTGTCTAGTGATTGTTTGGCGTGTGTTATTATAAAGTTGCGGCAACTTCAGAAAAAATATTTGCGACTTGGTAGCACGTACTCCTGGTATAAAACTTTTCCACCATATTTTTCCACCTGTCTGACTTTTCCACCAAATATATGAGCGCCATGTCTTTTACAATAAACATCTCTATAGCATCTGTGATTGGCCTCCAACCTCCGCTGCATGCTTCTGTGTTCAAACACACCTTACAGCGAGGAATTGTTTGGTCTATGTCCAACACTGCAAAACCTAACTAATTCCTGATCACGGAGGAAGTTACCACTTTCTTGGGAACAACTTAGGGATTTCCCCCCAATCACTAGCATATTGTTTTGTTGTGTCTATGGCAAGGACGAGGAAAGGGGGAAGGTCACTCTGAACTACGGAAACCAAAAGGGGGGCATCGGTTGCGGAAGTTAAAACTGAGAGAAAACCGATTTTCATGAAAACACATCGTCCTTAACTGTGAATTCCAATTAATCGCTAAAATCGATTTATCGCCCAACTCTAACTGCTATACAAGCTGTACACTGACTACTCTAAGTTATACCCAAGTTTAATTTCTATAGTGTTGTCCCAGATATAAAGAAAAAGAAAATATTTGCAGAAATGTGAGGGTGTACTTACTTTTGTGAGATACTGCTTAAAGCAGAATCATGAGATCTCCATGTCTTATGCTACAGTGGTGTCAGAAGTGGGATTCCAGCCTATGCCTTCACTGTGGTTAATGATCGCTACACTTCTTGGGTTTGGCATGTCAGGTCGTGCTGAGGATGAGAGGAGTCTGTAATTTTGTCAGCATGCATCATCACCCTGCTGGTGTCAGATGTCCTGTAGTGTTGGCAGATTACATCCACTGATCCGTTTGGATCGTTCTTGTGAAGTGGAGGAACCAAACCAGACGTCTATGCTTGATGTGAGGATGGACTTCATGTGTAGAACTGGATCATTTGTGTCTGTGACAGGTCAGATTTCTTTAGCCATGTCAGGAGGTGTTCCTCTCCCACTTCACATCCCTGGATATGATTCCACAGTGAAAACCACAGAGCTGTTGATGCTGACCAGCTGTTGTATCCCATTTCTTGTCACACCCCACAGCACAACAAACTAGCAAACTCACTCTGAATTGAAACAACGTCTTCAAAAACAAATCTTTTTATTTTCATACCAAAGTTTTTAAAAAGTCTTTTTCAGATAATGGCTTATAGTACAAAAAGCTTTGCTGCATTACACTGAGTGCGTTTGCACTCTTCAGAACATGTATCATTGTTTGACAATCACAGAGAAAAAAAGAAGAGTAAATAATAAGAATGAGATGTCCTTCACACACTTCTTCACATTAGCGCTTATAACTATGTTGATCTCTTAAAAAAGGAAATAATTTCAAATACATCTTAAAAACAAGCAACAACATTTTATTTTAATAAATATGTGTCCTTTACCTGTATTTAGTTTTCCTGTACTGACTTTAACATTCTATTCTCTTCTTTTTTTGTGATGTAAAACTACAGGGTTACACCTATATACTGTATTTAAAACTAAATAAACATTTCACTGTAACTGTTCACATATCCCTTTCAACTCTCAAACAAAAGGAAAAAACATCTGCAGTGGCTGTGATAGAGATATCTATCTATCTATTTATTTTTCTATCTAGCTATCTATTTTTGTCTGTCTGTCTCTCTGTTTCTGTCTGTATATATATCTCACATGTTATGGTTATTTGGGCTTAAATTAGCTTTTTATGTAGTATCCTTATTAACCATCTAATTTTAACTTTAGTAAGCTTTAAACAATTAAATAGAGATAGATTAGATAGATCAGATATATCTATCTATCTATCTATCTATCTATCTATCTATCTATTTAGCTATTTTTGTCTGTCTCTCTCTCTGTGTCTATATATATATATATATATATATATATATATATATATATATATATATATATATATATATATATATATATATATATATGATCCACCAAGTTAGCTTAGTGGTACTTGTGACACAAGTCAGTAGATTGTTGTTGGTGTACACAGTGAATTGAAACTTTTTACACACAGCCCCCTTCAAGACAAGGAACTTTAGCGTCAGTATGTAACACAAATTGCAACACGGATTTGGGGTATGCTAACATAGTGGGGTTCACTAGGAGAGGAAGGAGGAGGCTCCTTATTGGCTTGCTGGTGTCTGCAGGTATCCTGGAAGGCAACCTTGAACTATTGCTTTTACAACACACTGTTGGAAGGGCCGAATAGAATACAGTCTCATCTTTAAAGTCCCCATAAAGTAATAAAGGCAGTGAGATGCTGGGATGAAGCCTTGATGGTAGGTCTTCCACTGTTCTAGAAAGCTGAACTTAGAGTATTAAACAAGTCTTGCAAAGGGTCCCATATTTCTTACAGATGCAAATCACTGGAGCAGCAGCTCCTGACCTGGCACTTGACCCAAGCTACAAGTCCTGCTGTGGATGACAGGGTCAAGTTTGCCAGAAGGGTGATTGAACTGCTGACCTCTGTGTTAAAAGACTAGCATATAGTTGAGTATGACACTGCCAGGAGTTTCCGGCATAGAAAGTAAAGTGGCTCTTTGACTAGTTCATGAGGCCCATTGTAGCTTGCACTCAAAACTGAGACAAGACCTGCATGTGAGGGACACTCACAGCTGACACCGGTCAGCCCAAATCACTCAGGTGAAGCTCTCTTACAATAACATTATAGTAATGTATCTTTTGCTAGTAATATAATATCATAGTAAGCTTCCTTGTTACAGGTCTATTGGGGCCAGTCAAGATTGTGTAATGTGCTAAATATGGAATGTAATATAGACATATTGGGGAGGAACAAAAAAAGTGTGACCATTTTTAAACCAACATAGGCAGACCTTAAAGTAATATCGACAGGGACGTCTATAGAGGATGTGTTGGTTTTTTTTTGTTTGTTTTTGTTTTTTAGTTTAGTTTAGTTTATTTCATTTTTTTAATGTTTACATCCATTGACACATACACACACACACACACATAAAAAGAAAATAATATTAATACATTTAAAAAATCACCTGTTGGAGCCAAATTTAGTTAAAATATTTGATTTAGATTTTTATTTTGCTTGCTGGTCTTCAGTTTGGAACTTTTATTTTGACATGGCCTTAGGCCACCTGTTCAGACAAAGATGGTGTCTTCCACATTGTGATCAGTCTTAGGTAGACAATGAAAGATGCAGTAATTAAATAGTTTTTACCGCTTTGACGTTAAAATTTGAACTACACCCACTGGAATTTATATTGATACTCTGGATTAACTCTATCTTTTGTGGATTACAAACAATTTGGATTTACTCCACTGTGTACCACCTGCTCATCTGCCTGTCTGTTTGTTAAATGCTTGCCTGCTGGCTGTCTGCTGGTTTGTCTGCTACCACTCTACCTCTCCTGCTTGCCTGACCGTGAGCTTTCCCAGGTATGAGCAACAGTTGGACACAGTGTTTTTAAGATACGTGTGTAATCATTATACAGCTTCTACATATTAGAATCAGTTTGGCCCTCACATAACTGAACAGGTATAGTCTGAAACTAAAGCTTATTTTGACTACCCTATTTAAGACTCTCTTAAAGACTTCAGTTCTTTCAATTCTGTGTGTAACTAACACAGCAAAATATTGAAAGAAAGAAAGAAATAAGAAAAAAAATCAACAATTCAAAACATTTCAACATACAGATGATAATTCCTCAGTTTCAAAACTGCTAACTTTTTAAATTTGCAAGCAAGTGACACACTCCTAAATGTTTGTGGATGCTGGCTGTGGAATGGTGTCTATTGGTACTGCAGTGCCCTCTGCTGGTGTGTAATTAGTTTATAAATGCATAAGCTTCTTAATGGAACTTCCAGGATGCTTTGCTTTTTTCATTCTATCATTATCAGTTTTAAGATCTGTACCTGCCAAACTTAGGCCAGTGAGTATACACAGTTTGGTTTTAAAGTAAGTATATAATGAATCACAAAATGTACAAAGGGATATTTAGTAAATTAGAGTAATTTAGCAAAGTGCCTTTCATGAAAACTAATAATGCATCGTCTCAGTTCATTATAAGCAGGAGGGTCAGATGAGTCTACATGGACTTGGTTAAACTTTTAGAAAGATGTCTATGAAAAGATTGGGATGGGGTGGGGGCGGCACACATTTACTAATATGAATCAAAGCCCACCCTATCCCCTAAATATTACCTATAAGCTGATTCCACTGTAGGTAAGGTAGTAAATCACTGTTGTGACGTATGTTGTGACGTTGTGACGTAGAACAACATTTGTGGAATTACAGTAAATTACTAATAAATAAACAGAATACAACATTATCTGTTGGTCTGATTATTATTAGATAAATCCAATTAAAGACCACTTTACAAACTTAACTAGATACTTTACATTACATGATACTGCTGTCAGAAAACTTTAAACTAATATATGCTGAAATTAAAGTCTCATCTGTGCTTTTCCCTTCCACCTGTGTCTGGCTACAGCTAGCTAGTTAGCACTATCAAAGGTTAGCTTGGACATTTAACAGTTTCTCAATATAAAAAATGTGCAGCTAGCTACATATGTGTTGTTTCTTTAACAAATGTACCATGCTTAATAAACATAGTTAAAAAATACAGCTTACTGGAACAACAGCGGCTCCTTTTTCACGGTGAACTCTTCCCTTTTTCCCCCTCAGTTTGTCCCTACAGCAAAATTGGCACCTAAACTTGTGCAGTTAAAATATTAATCCACCAAGAGCAGAACTATTTGATTAATGTATGTTTATAATTAGAAAAAATTACTCAATTAAACATAATTACTCATCAGACAACTAATGTTATGTATCATTTTTAACAATTAAATTGTCCCATGCCAAAAAATAGACTATATAGCTATTATTTATTTATTTATTTATTTATTTTTTGCTCTACATTTTTGGGCAAAGGGAATAAGTTATTACAGAATAATCATTCAAGTTCTCCTCCCAGACAAGGGTTCTACACGGCCTGAAGTATAACTGACTTGGCTTGCTTACAGGTTTTTTTGTCTAACTAGTTTTTTAAACTGATATAACAAAAAATGATCCTTACAATATTTGTTTTACAATCATCAATGACACGTTAAATACCAGCTTACCAACTTATATCTGCCATTGTTGTTGTAGTGGTATCTGCCATCATTTCTTAAAGACACACAGGATTATATATTTTGAGTAAATTATACTTCAGGCCGTTTAATATTAATTATTAATTATATATATATATATATATATATATATATATATATATATATATATATATATATATATATATATCCACTCTACACTCAATATTAATTAGAATATATATTTTGAGTAAATTATACTTCAGGCCGTGTAGAACCCTTGTCTGGGAGGAGAGCTTGTACTCGCAGCGCTGGACTTGTTTAAAGCTGGTAAATAAACTCCCACTACATAAACTAAGACTCCGCCGCGTTCAGCTCTCCGAAGAGTCGACTCCAGACATTTGGAGTCGAGTCGAGTGCTGAAGTCGACGAATTGACTCAGTTGGAATCGACTCTCCTTCACTAATCTTAAGGGTTTGGGTGTGTCTGTCGGTAAGCGGTGCGAATACACGTACTGTTGGTTGACCGATAGCTCTCGGCTTCTTGTTGGCGCCAAAAAAAATTCAAAATCTAACCGACGTCGCTCGCGAATGACCGAAACCAGCAGACGCTGTTCTGCTGAGTTCAACACAACCAGCGTTAACATGTTTGCTCTCTTTTCGTGGAAAGATGAAAAATGAAGGAGTTTAATTAAAACTATTTTACAGACCAGCGTACATTGTGGAGTGGAGGACTGGACTGAAGAAGAAACCGGAGGTGAGTGGCAGTTAATGTGACAACTCCTTACTGCAGTTCATACAGAGACCTTGTTCTTAAACTGGGTTTCTAGTAAAATTAAGGTGGACTGCTATGGAGAGAGAGTCTCAAAACACCTGACAAATGTGTAAATTAATATATGAATTAAATATTAGTATATATAATATAAAATAATAATATTAAATTCTAAGATAATTCACCAACCGCACACACATCACAAATGAGTTTCACTATTCACAAATAAATATATCCCAGTCTGTGTCCCACGGCTTGCCATTTGTACAAATTCTGTTAAATTTATAAATATTTTTTCTCCTTCTCACACAATTCCGCCAAAAGCAGCGTGTTCGATACATTTGTGAATGGAGCTGCATTTGTGTGTGGAACTTGTTCAGAAACGCAAAACAAAAGTCTCAAAAACCATTTGATCCACAAACGCACATACCACACTTCAGAAATAAATTTAAAATTTAAAACTGCATCTTTTCAAAAATATACAGTGGAAATATAGACAAATGTGTTCACTTTCACATATTAATTATAATGCGTCTATGAAAACCAAAAATATGTATTTATAAATTTTAGAGAACTTGTACAAATGGCAAGCTGTGAGACACAGACTGGGGTATATTTATTTGTGAATAGTGAAACTCATTTGTGATGTGTGTGCGGTTGGTGAATTATCTTTTACACATCTGTCTGGTGTTTAGAGACCAATCTCTCTCCATCGACTGATGAGGGATGATTATAGCCACAGCTGCTAATGACTTAACTGAGTATCCGAGTAAACACAGCTAAATTGGATAAATGTAGTCATGGTAAATGTGACTCCTTTTCTGTCTAGGTTATCACTGATCTATGTCCTGGAAATGTTCTGGAGAATCATCTCTAGAAACGAGGATTGGACTGGACTGTGGCACAACCTGCCCTTCATAATTAGATTTTTGACGTTTTAAAGCATTTATGAAAATATGATAAATATTTCTTTTAAATTTATTGGTCAGTGATTTAAACAAAACACTAAAGGAGTTTTTTAGTACAAGCTGTGTTGAACATCACATCATAAGAAGTATTGCAGTAATCACAGTATTTCAGTATTTTCTTAAAAACCCAGGGTACCCTATGGTCCTGGAGCAAATACTGAGGTGCACATGTGTAGTTCAGTTGACCAGAGGAGGATGGTTAGTCTTGGTTACTTCCAAGGTTTCTTTCTCCAGCTTTAAAGGAGTTTTTCTTTCCAATGACTCCTTTGGCTTGCTCACATATTTTTTTTTTGTCTAATTACCGGATTATTATTGTAAAGCTGTTATGGTTCAACATGAGTTGTAAAAAGCACTATACAAATTAATTTGAATGTGAGTTACACTAATTTACACTTTAACAGTTGAAGACCAGTTTTTTATACTGATATAACAAAAAAATATTTTAACATCCTCACAACATTTGTTATACAATCATCGATGACACATTAAATACCAGCTAACTTATATCTGCCATTGTTGTTGTAGTGGTATCTGCTTTTTTCTTTGTAATGTGATGCAATAATTTCTTAAAGACACACAGAAACCAGAGTTTAAAAAATCTTGACATTAAAAGGTGTTTCTGAAAATCTCTGAGTGACCCAAAAACACAATTTTCATCAAAACATAGAGGAAACTTTTAGTTTACCAGAATATCTGTATTAGTGTGGATAAGGCCTACGTTTAAATTCATTTTTAAATCTATTAATTTTAAGCCAGCACTGCTCGAGTGTGACAGCACATTTTAGTTTGTCCTTAGAGTTAAATACAATTCTAAAAACTGAAAATTATTTGTTCTGGTTTATTACATATGCAGTGAGCCTGACGTGTCCTGGCACCCAGGACAAATTGGAAGTGCCATTAAACCAAAACCCAAACTGTTTTGACTTAGGATCACCATTAACACTGGTAAATTTTTGTGGTTCTGTTTGTTTCTTGTGCTTGTGTTGTTTTTTTAACAGTCATGTACTTAAATATTCAACAGCACAGCTAAATAAAATGTATTATGTTTCACTGTAAATAAAGACTGTTTAAATAATAAATAATAAATTAGTTTTTTTTATCAAACTGCAAAATCTAAGACGTGTTATGATAATATGGCACAACATATGAACATTTGAGAGCTTTTTGGGTTCTTTTGTAAGAAAGTAATACCATCAGCAGAGCAGGCTGTGAATGTTGGTCTAGATGATCAGTCTCAGTGTTGTTATTGTTAGAGTGTGTCTAGTATCTGCCTGAGGTGGCAAGAATCACAAGGAAGCATTATTTACTGAAATCCAAAATCCCCATATCATATTACTTTCTGTAATAAAAACGGCTTCTGTAATGAAGATACCAATTGTATTGATTTGGTTTTCAGAGAAAAGAAGAATTTTCGAACAACCAAGGACACATTTTAATGTGAGATATTCAGTAAAATTAAAACAGACATTATAACAAATAATATAATAACATAGTAAAAGTTTAAAAAATATTTAAAATATACATACAAAATATTTTAAAATGGCCAAACTGTATTAATATCAATGGTCCTGGAATCACCCAAGCTGGTTTGAATGTAATTTGTAAGCATTAACAGTGTGTGAACTGCTGTTGATTGAAGGCTGGAAGCTGTTTACTTAGCTAATACTTTTTTGTTTTTGATTATTTAGAGCAGATAGAAACAAATTCAAACTAATGTGTTAATAGCAAACAAACAAAATTGGTTTTGGTATGTTTTTTGCATTCTATGATTTTCAATATTTTGCTATTTGTTTATTTGGGCTCCATTGATACCCAGTTATTTTAAGTATATTCCAATCATTTCCAATATGCAATTTCTATTATATATTTCTATTCTACCCTTTACTTGACCCACAATGAGTACTTGTGAGAAGGTTGTTCACTCTTATTAGCTCTGCATTCAGTACATCCGTCTGGCATGCAAGGTATTAACACCTCGATCTGTAACGAATTCCTGAATCTCGTGCATAACTATATTTTCCTGCCTTGCTTCTTTTTTTTGTTGTTTTTTAACCTTCATAAACATAAAGAACTGTCTCGTCTGATCTGTGTAAAAATACATCATTGAAGACCTCATCTTTGATCTGGTGAGTGCCAGTCTGTTGTATTTCTTCACTGCTGGATCCTTTGTTGCTAATAGCTGGTCCAGATGCCCGGCCATCCAGCACTTCAGCATCTTCGCTAGGATTAGTTAAGTTATTCGTCCATCTTCTTGCAATGTTTTTTTTTTTTTCATATAGACCAAGTTCCATGTCTTCATGCTCTTTTTGCTTGTAGGTCAGGCGTTTCTATTTTTAATATAATGCTTTAGCCTTTATTAGAAATCTTGAGCATAGTTTTTACCAATGTTTGATATCTGGTAAAGTGTACACTAGTTTGCACACTCTTTCTAGCTGCCTTTTTATTGGTGTTGATATACGATCTCTTCTAGTCTGCTGGCCACTGAGTCATCGTTTCTTGCGACTTTCTGTTTTTTGGCAGTTATCTCAGTGTCTGATTTTTCCATTTAATTTTTATTTTTCAACATGTTTTTCCAATGCTTTTCATTATCTTACAGTTTTAAACTAGTATTGGACCTTGTCCTTTCTGGTAGCTCTTTGGAATTCATAGTTTAGTTACTTTTTTGTTGTTTGTGGATTGTGGCATATCTTTTTTGCAGGTTCATCTATCATCCACTTGCATTTCATCCTCATTCCTATGTGATGACCCCTTTGAATTCCGTCCACCGTTTTGCCAACTGAAATCTGTTTGTTTTATTTTAAGACAGGTGGTATGGGCTCCATGTCATATTTTGATGGTTTGATTGTTTTTCTTTTTCTCATCTTCACCTGAAGCTTGCACTTCACACATTCATGATTTGTTACACTGTCAATATCAGTAAAAAATTAATGTAGTCAGTCTATATGGTTTCATTGAATTCTATCTGGTGGTGCACTGGCTTATACACATCACTTCGGTAGGAACAAATTGACTCTCACTGAAGGTGGTGTTCTACTGCTTTATTCCTCTTTATTCCAACCATATTCACTTCTTCACATTCTTGATCTTGACATTCCAGGCTCCCATCACCAGCAGTAGTATATCTTGTTTGCAAGTCTTGTGTTGTGCAGCCTGAGCTTCATCAAAAATCTTTTCTTATTCACTTGAATTTGTTGGTGGGCCATAAATCTAGAGACAAATGATGAGCTCACCTGATTCTGGACTCTTATCTAGATTTCTGCCTTGGGGATATCAGTGCTGTCACTGACTAGCATTGCAAATGATTTTATAAAGACATTACTCATAACACTACACTCATTATGCTCACATGCATTATGGTATGCATATACTGGACTTAATTCATAAGACTATACTCATCACTCTCGCACACATTTCTGTACATATTGAATCAATATTAAACTTCTTTCTGTGCTTATGTTATATGTTATATTGCTTTACATTATATTTATGCATTTAATACAACCTGTTCAATTCACTACACCTTCATTTTTACATATCCATCTGTGCATAATATGTATATAGATGTAATATATGTATACGTCCACATCTGTGTTTATATTTTGCACATGCCCATATATATATATCTTATATATTATTAAAGCCCATGTATGTTTGCTGACATCTTGAACCCTCAAAATCATATGTCCCAGAAGCAATAATAGCAGAAGATGAACTGCTGTAAAGTAAATTTTAATGTAAGTGAATGTTTTGTATAATATTTATCTTTCCCACCAAAGCTTAACAATAAAACAGCGAACACTGAAGTTAATAATGCGTTTATACAAGCTTCACGGTTCTATTAAATAAAATATAAATTACAGACATATATTTTTCAGTTCAAAGAAATCATTAGGTCTTTTTGGAGGGTTTCCCACCAAAAAATTCACAAGAACTTTGTGAGAACCAGTGCCTTCTTAACCGTCCTTATAGTCTAAATTCTGTAAATTGTAAAAGGACATTTCCCACTTTTCACATTATCAATTATACTTCTTACACTTTGAGCATGCCAGTTTGAATGTTAATGTAAGGATTCAGACTCTAGAGGGGTTATCCATGCGCAAGATTTATTTTTTATTTATTTAGTCAATAATAAGCAACAAAAATCAGTCCAGAGGCTCGATAGCGTGAGAGTTCAGGTGAACACAAGCTGTGGGCCTGAGGCAGGCTGAGGTGCGGTCTCCGGAGCAGGCTGGATGGAGAGTAAGACCGCTGATGGTAGTCTCGCTGCCTCCCTGGATCGCCACTGGGTCTCTTGGCTGTGCACGGGGAACCAGAGCAGCACCTCGCGTCCTATTGGAAGGGGAAAGAGGAACCAGCCCTGTGTGGACAGTTCGAACAGTGGTTAGTAACTCCTCGCCGTGGTCTGGAGCTCGTCTGGTGGCAGCCTCGAACCGAGAACACCTTCAACGAAGGTGGTATTCCAGTGCTGTGGGCTTACTAAAGAACAGTCATTAGTAAGAATCCAGAAGTCCACTGGTGGATAATGCGTTGCCCTGGTGATATGCGTGAGAGAGGGGTGTGTGTGTGTTTGTCCTGAGCTACCTAGAACTCCGGGGACTGCGATCTCTCAACACAATGGGCTGAAGGGCTTACAGTGGAATGCATGAAGAAAGGAGAAGAATTTATATTACATTTATTGACACATTTATAACCACAATTACAAATCTCTTAATCAAGATGTTTACAAAAACATTTCAGACCAAAATATGAACATATAGGTACAAAAATAAACATACAGGTAAATATACAAAATGTCATATTGGTTCATCCATGACTTCAATTAATGTACAGTATGTGATGTAATGTTCAAGTTAAGTTCTAAATGGTTAGAGTTTTCTTCATCTAATCATGTGTGTAATACCAATCCAGCATGTGGATTTCAGGATATGTATCTCATAAATATTTAGGACTTAGAAAATAATGGGAGGCGTCTGACTGGAATGGAGCTTCCAGTCAGTTATGGAAGGTAATTGACTCTGGAATTATTACTTAGCCAACTGTAAAAACCACAGACATGACAGATTTGTACTGGATTCAAATCACCAATGTTGTTGGTAGTCACTCTAATTACATCACCTCTCCAAATTCTGCAAACCCATCACAGGTCTTTACACTAAAAAAAGCTAACCAGCAATTTAACTGGTTTTATTAATATCAAGGTACGCCTGGGATCCTAACAAACACTAAACAGATTTTAGATCAGTCCTGTTTTAGAGGAGCTGCACTGACTACCTGTATCTTTTAGAACAGACTTTAGACTTCTGTACTCGTCTATAAAGCTCTAGATAATCTAGAACCTGCTACATCACAGAACGTCTCTCTGTTTATGTTCCAGCTGCTGATCTTTGAGTAAAAGAGTATGTGTAAATTAAAGCTGAATGTGTGATCTTAGTATCAGCGGTAGAACAGAAGCACAGCAGCTTCAGTGATCTCTCGGGAAGCACTACAGCCTGAATTCGTTCCGTATCCGTTCCAGTCAAAAGCAGTGAAATCTCCACACTGTCTGGGTGCACCTTCCGGGAAATGACCTCCACCACCGATACAGTACTGCAACACAAACATCAGACCGTAAGGTATTTGTAGGTGTGTTAAGATCCCAAATGATCCACCAAGTGCTGTTAACTCACGAATTCTGTATTGCAGCCAGTTGGTCTGACTCCAGAACAGATCGCCATGGCCGCCCTCTCATTGTTAAACACTCTGAAAGTGATGAAGCCGGTCTCAAACTCTCCTGAAAAGATTCATAGCAAACTATTAGTTGACATTTTTCTCTATAAAACTGAATGTTGACCATGCAAGATACAGGAGGTATGAATTGTTGAGATGACAGTGAATCAATTGAGTTCACAGTTATTTAGTTTTAGACAATTTTTTAAAACTAAATTAAGTGTGATTTGAAGATGTGGTAATGACACGTAAGTTAAAGATGATAGTGATGGTGGTTATATTATTGGATGACACATTTCTGAGAATTATATATACACAATATTTCCACTTTGCCAGTGTAATAATAATATTGTGGCATCGCAGCTTTCAGAAGCATGCTACATAAGCAAAATCAGAAAGTGACCACAGTGACACAGCGTTTCAGTGTACAGTATGTCCCTTCATTCTATTGCTTTATTTTATTCTTCATTCTTATATCTACTCTAATGTAGAAGTCAATGGTTTTCCTTACATCCATGAAAATGTGCAATGCTGGATTGTGATTAATGCCACCAAATGTTGTTATATATGCCTGGTAACACTCTCTATCAATCCTGTATTCACAATGCAATACACAAAACCCTACAACTCACATATATAGCATTGGAAATGTCTTAGCAGTGAAATGATGTTGACACATACCTCTCGTGCTGGGACCATAAAGGTTTCTTGTAGAATCTTGATTCCCGGTATCGTATGTGACTGGGATAGCAGGTCCGTTATCAATACGACAAGATCCTATTCCATATCTCACTGGGAATTTCTACAGGAAAGAAAAACAGAATCCAGTCCTTTATAAAATATTCCATATGTTTAAATGTCTTATCATACATTAAACATGATGGATTTCCCGCGTCCTATATGTTCCTTGAAAATATAGAAGATTACTGTCTGGTTCTTACGATAGAGAGTAATAAAATCTTAATTGATCACTACTTCTTCATGACTGATTCACTTTACTTCATGATCGATGAGTTATTCAATATATGCATCCACATGACCAATCATTTGGCTGATGTCTGAACCAACGGACCAACTACCCCAGTCCATTAAATGCTTTGCTTATGCTTAGCTGTTGTTATTAGTAGTGAATTGTATTGCAAGAAAAATATGAGCATCCATCAAGAGTCAGATGTTAAAGTAGGTACATTATGCAGAAACATTTTACTTCAGGGTCCAAAATATAACAATGTCAATGCAAATACATTACATTTGCCCCCACATTTAGATTTACTGTAGCTTAAAGCCCTTAATTAGGTTATTAATTGTCTATTGATGGTTTATGGTAGTCCTAACGTGTCTTAACTTAGGATATGTGATTGTATCATATAGCTTATTGTGTACATTCACCCCATACACATCCTGACTATAACTTTGTTTTATTGAAGTTGAGTCATTTCAGATGAGGTGTGCTCGGTCCCACCTTATATTAAGTGTCTATGATAACTGTGTATTTACATATGAACAGCACATGCAGGTGGCTAGTGATGTAGCCACTGTTACAGATGGATCACAGCAGTACAGCTTATGTAATTACACATGTGTATCTAATTAGTTTTACCTCATATAATTGTGTAAGGTAAAAGCTGGCATGTGTGATATTAAGTCACATGTACTAGACATCTGTTTTACCTTGAATAAGAAGAAAAGATTTCCTCCATGGAGGCTGAGAAAGAGGTTGTTGGTGTGATAGCGCAAGATAGAAGCCGTGGTCCAGTGTAGTAGCTGAACGTTATTAGGAACATGCCACACAGACACATCCTGCGCTGCAATGTCGTAATACCCAGGATTCTGTTAGAAGTAAGAGTGATGCACTGTTATGGTGGAGCAGATATCCACAAACAGTCTTGGAGTTGAGATTCAGATTTAGGATTTATGTTTGTGTGAACATTGTAATCAGCAAACGTACCAGTAGAACAGCAGGGAGTGCCAGCACTAGTCTTACTGTAAACACCCATGTTATCTATGCAACGCTTATACAAGCTGCTTCTGACTGTCTGTATGTATGACAGAATGAGGTACTGCATCTTACTGTACCTTGTAGTCATCACTGGTAGCAGCCTCTGCAGATCCAAATGTGACTCTGTTAGCCCAGTTTCCATCTCCATCAGGAAGGTTGGGGTTACTACCTTGCTGGCTAGACCAGCGATCACCTACAGTGCATTTCCCATACAAGTTGTTTTCATGCACACTGGCCACCAACGTCCAGCCACCTCCAGCAGTGGTCATATCACAGTAGGTCTGGTAGATCACTCCACTCTGAGTGGTCAGGTAGTATAGACCATCTGTTTATACACAAACATGATAAAAAGTAATTCATTGGTCAGCATTGGTCTGTTTATATACATGCACTATAAAAACATCAGTGATTTATTGGTCAAAGCACATTTTGGAAAATGCCAGAACAGTCAATGCCAGTCTTACCCTCAAAAATTCTGTACTTGTCTCGGATTTCTTTGCAGCTCCGAGCCACAAACCCAATCCTCTCCAGAAGTTTTTCTACCTCGTTGTTGGTGTTGGTGTTATTAATGACAATACACGGAGCCTGGTTATCCTGAATGACGTACGTTGTGCTCACTGTAGAAACAAAAGCAGTTCAGCTGGTACAGAACTTGTTTCACCAGTTTCACTTTGGTACAAGTATCTAACTTATATCTAACTTATATTTTATATGTTAGTAGAGTTTACATACTTGGTTTGGATGCACAAAGGTATAGGTTTGCCGAGAGACACATTAACACAAGTCTTACAGACAGCATCTTTGTGAAAGAAACTGTAGAAAAAAAGCAATACAATAATTTTTAATATGTAGAATATAATACACATTTTTAGTTCACTTTCATACACGTTCATTATTCATTAAAATATTGTATTACCTGTACGATCCAGCAGTGTGTTGAGATAAAAGAGCCTTGACGATTGTTGTCCTCTTTGAGAAATGAAGCTTATATATAATGTGATTTTATCTCTTCCTGTGTTGCCAGTAATCATAAGGAAGTAATTCAATAGATTGTTAACCAAAGTCTCGTGTCTATTGTTGGGATACCCACCAAGGAGCAAGTACAAGAATTGAGGTGGAAGATCATGGCTGCTGGGAGCTAATAAGCTACCCATGAGTTCTTGCCTGCCAGTATTCAGAGCGCAAGAGAACTGAACATACAACAAGGCCAATATACATGACATCGAGCCTGTTGAGCTGATGTGGGACATGCCTTGACGTATCTGGGGCCACTGTTCACCATACAAAATCGGTCCCTCTAGTAGTTAATGTGAGGGTCACCAACTGAACCTTCAGCTGGTATTATTCAGTAGGACAATGAAGCAAGGGCTTTCCAGGAATGTCTCTCCCAGACAGCAACACTTCCTTTATGGGACCAGCAAGCTTCAACAAGCTACGAGTGTGCAGGATCTATAGGCCCAGCTGTAACATTTGTGGGTAAATGTGCTGCAGGATGCCTGTATGCCTCCAACCGTATCTTATCTTATAATCAGCCAGCCCAACCATATATATATATATAGACATTCCTGGAAAGCCCTTGCTTCATTGTCCTACTGAATAATACCAGCTGAAGGTTCAGTTGGCGACCCTCACATTAACTACTAGAGGGAACGATTTTGTATGCAACGCTCCTCAGATCATCACACTAGCAAGTGGTCAGTCAGTATGTCGCTCCAAAGCAAAAGCAAAATTGAACTGTTACCACGAGGCATCAGATTCAAAACAGAACCTGGATTCATCTCTAAAGATGATATGGTTCCAGTTTGTAACAATCCAGGAAAGTGTGGGAGCTCTTAAAGTCTATAACTGGACAGAATATCTCTGAGCAAGTCCAGCAGATCTCTTACCAAGAGGCACATAACCCAACAGTAGCCTCCTAGAGTGTCTTTATAGGGCAGAGAGGGAAACAATCCCATATTTGTGTCTGGGGGTGTTATTTCTTGTCACTGAGTATGATTATTTGTATATGTTTGTGGTGTGTGTGTGTGTAAAGCTTTTAAAAATTTAGCTTAGGTTCAAGCACCAAGTAAAAAAGCACCATACCATTTGCTACATCCTTGACTGCATCGCTGTATCATCCAGATGTAGCACCTGTGCAGTGCCTGAAGCTTTTACCTTCAGACTCAGCTTTAGTTTAATAGACTCACAAACCTAAATACACAACACTGTCCCCTGTGAACAAGCCAGAGAAAAACTCTCTCAAAACTAGCTGGCTTACTCAAGTGGGGTAGGTAGAGCCTGCTGAACACCTAGAGGTCTTGAGATGACGACCCTGGCTTCTGCCTTCTTTTATTTTAATGGTTTCTAAAAGTAATTTGTAATTTAAAATGCACCTTGAGCACTTTTATGGAATTAAATGTTCACCTGACATGGATAACCTGGATAAAGACTCAGCTTCAGTTTAATAGACACACAAACCTGAATACACAACACTGTCCCCTGTGAGGAAGCCAGAGAAAAACTCCCTCAAAACCTAGGAAGAAACCTAGGGAGGAACCAGACCAGTGAATATATTTTTTCATGCTTTCAAACTCTTGTAAAGCTGCTTTGTGACATCTGCTGCCATTAGCCGGCTAGTTAGCACAGGTAGTTACAGAAATGTTAGAAACCTTTTAATGAAGAACAAGCCACAGTAATGGCCCAAGAAGGACAAGCAAACTGATTTCACTCTGGTAAAGGAGTAAGACTGAACCTCACACTATCCTCATATCTATTAAACATGTATACTAAGCATATAAGAGAAGCAGGACTAAAGGAAAATGATCAAAGGCCTCAGGATTGTTGGAGGAATAATCAATAACCTTTGATGTGTAGATGATATGATACACCAGACTATGACAGAGACTTCAGTTCAGTGTGATGAAAACATAATGAACCACGGGCCACGTATTAGATCTCAAGGGACTTCAGTGTTCTGGGCCATTTTGTTAGCAGATACTGTTCCAGTGAACATGGCTGCACACATGGATCTATCTCATGTCCTGGGATGTCACCTAGCTGTGCAGCTTCCTTGGGTTGAGTCTGTGTGGGGATGTCCAATATGATCCACCAAGAGCTTGGACCTCATTTATAATCATGATGTGGATTCAGGAGTGAAAATGCGAGTATGCATTCTTGAACACCTGAACAAGCCTTAGGTTCCTCCTCTGTACTGGCCACAATTATCCATGACCCAAGCTGATGACCTCATGAATGATTAAATAGGGGTTTTCCCTGTTGATTGTTGAGTGGGAGAGTCAGACAACGGAGAAATAAAAGAATACTTAGCTATTTTTATGCATAGGCACTGTTTAGAAATGAGTCCACTAGTTTAATTATGTTGAACACCCAACAGGTTATGATCAGGATTAGGTTAGTTAGAGTAGGTGAGTGGAGAATATGTCCACTACACACTCAGCTATGCCTTAAGTTATTTTGAACATGTATCACTTTTAATAACTTCTAGCAGTGCTATAAATATTGTTCCTTTATTTTTTTGGGAAGATCACACCTCCTTCACATGGCTCCTCAATTCCATTGGACCAGAGCGACATCTGGCCCTATTGATCAAGTGTTTCTAGACTACAGGTAAGGAAACTGGCCAACTGGTATACATAGCCCCAAATGTCTTATGAATGGTTTATAGCTTGGTGGGAACAGGACCTAGGATCAGTTTATAGTAACTAAAAGTTGATTTTACCTGCCAGGCTGTAGAAAGGTCGTTAAACTCCATATTCACTACTGTGACTTCTGAAATGCCCACCAGAGATCATGTATGTCTTCCAGTGAATAAGAATATGTCCCCGTTACTTTCTGGAGCCTTGTAGTGTACCTGAAGTGAGATTTGCAGTTCTGGTTTATGGGAATACTCCCCATATGCTTTCCAAATCTATACAATTTGTCTTTTTCCAGTAGAAATGACTACTTAACTTTTTCTGGTTTACCTGGTTGGTTGATTGGTAGTTCTTGTATTGCTTTTTTAATTAATTTAATATTACATTTGCTTTGTTGTTTCCTCCTGAACTCACAGCTTGCCACAGTGTTCTATTATCAAGGAGTGAAGAAGTGGCTTATAATTTACCTTGCATTTAAGGTTTAATAAACTGTGTTGTAGACAATATTGGGCAGATACAAGTAAAAAAAGATGATTTTAACATGTTCATACATTAGCTACAGTGATGACTTTATGATTGTGTTGTTGTTTTTGTTACTGTTTCAGGAAATAAAACTTGTTTTGACAGAAACCATAGGGAAGTATTGCCTTATTGCTTAATCTTAAAATAAGATTATGACTTAAGACCTCTACTAACAGAAAAGATAACAGTTCCTTATGTAGTCTGCCATAGGAACGTGACAATGACTTGGATTGCATGTGACTTGGACTGCATGTGCAATCATTTCATGTAAATCATCACAGAATAGGAAAAAATGTATTTCAAACATGGACAACTAGAGAACTAGCTGGCTTACTCAAGTGGGGTAGGTACAGCCTGCTGAACACCTAGAGGTCTTGAGATGACGACCCTGGCCTCTGCCTTCTTTTATTTTAATGGTATCTAAAAGTAATTTGAAATGCACCTTGAGCACGTTTATGGAATGAAATGTTGACCTGACATGGAAATTCCAATGTTCAGTGTCTTTACTCAAAACTACTTGGAGATGTCCAGGACCCCGGCACCTGGAAGACAAAAGATAGCATCATTATCTCCAAAGCCAGCAACTTTCAGGTGCCTAATGATGGAGTTTCTGATGTCCCAGTTTGTTCCAGTTGCGTCTTCCGTCTATGTAGCTTGGTGTGCTGCTCTGGGAGAGCACTGATCTGTGGTTCTAGCAGCACAACCAATGAGGTTACTTCTCATACCCTCGCCTGGCCATCCCTGAATATGTGATCTAGGCATTTCTGCCGAATCTCGAATGTCTTTCTTGTAGATGATACAAAACTTGTTTTTGTTCTTTCCCTGTTGACAATGTAGAGCTCTCACCATGACAATATGGAAAATATGGACCACACAAGCTGGTCACATAACCATATAGCCCATTTGAGGCTGCTTTTCAGGAAGTGTTTGATTTCCCAGTGTCTGGAAAAGATTCAGTGAATCTGTTGTTGCCGCTGAGACAAGCAATGAAGTCAGTTGCTGAAAGTTGTATAAACAATTTATCATCAAATCCTTGATGACAGACCATCTTTTCTGAGCACAGCATCAAAATGTATCTCTGTACTTCCCTCTAGTCACTCGGCACACTTCTTATCTGCAAGATGCAAACATGGAATCTCTCCACTGAGCAGAGTCAGTCAGGATGAGGGGGACTGTGTCTATCTTGCAGTCAACCAGGGCATTTTGGAGCCACCTGTCTATCACTACTAAAGGCTTCTGTAAGGGTCAGTATATCTATTTTTCCCATTGTCAAACATTTAAACTGACATTGCACTGTCAATACTTTTTTCCACTCATAGTGGAGCATCAGGAAAGAGAGAGACTGGAAATCTCTCTTTAGCAAAGATCCAAATAGTCCCCGTCCCCCCATCCCAAGGAAAAAACAATAACAAAAAAAAAACCTTAAATCCCCTGTTCAAATGTCCAGCTGCACATGTTGGGTCTGGAACTTGTGTCCAAAACATTGTCTGACTGACTCTGATCATTTGAATAGATAACATATATTGTAGACTAATTGTGCAGACCTAGTTGATGTAGTACAACAGCAACATGAATGTTGTTGTGTCTCAGCCTGGAGGACCACTAACCTATATTACTGTTCCTTTATGGTTGCCACCTTAGAGTAAGTGGCCAATTAAGAGACACCCAATTGATCAATATGTATGACGGATCAAATCACATCCTGTGCTGTTTTTTTTTTTAATTAGGGGCCGTCATATATTATAATGTGCCGCCTGCAGACTAAACTACCTGGTCTACCTCAACACTCTTGTTCAGTGTTTCGGTGATAACATCAGTGCAGCCAAACAGCACTGTCTGCTCTTTGAGTTTTAGTAAAGTGACTGCTTTTCTTTCTTTTCCTTTCTTTTTCTCATTCTTACTCTTCTTTTGTCATTTGTTTCTGGTCTTGTATGCGTGGCAAACAAACCATAGCATTAGTGCCCCCTGCTGTCACCATAGAAGACTGAGTGCGCTTCAGTCTTTCACTCAAAATACCTGTGGTACTAAAATATATTTTACCTGATAAATGACAATAAATATGATAAATATTGTTATATAAGTAATACTATTTTGCTTTCATTTAACATTAATTTTTTAATATTAAAAGCATTTTATACTAAACATGCAACTCAATAAGTAAAAAGTAAAAATAGTATTTTTTTATGCTCAACATGAATCCCAAAGGGGAGGAAATTAATAAAATAGCATGATCAACTGATAGAAGTAGTTTTACTTTAAAAAAATAGAAAAAATGTACATTGTCAGTCCAAACAATTTCTGAAACAGTAGCTGATCTTAGACTTGTTTTAGAAATCTGTATAATCACAAATGTACACATTTTTGGTAACTGATCAGAAACTCTTAGCACAACTTCACTCAAATAAGTACTGCAACGTGAATAAAATCAATTTCAAGTAATTCAACACTCAAACACACTTAACATCAATTTCTGTCCTCATGTGTCGTCATTGTAGAAGTAGATGATAAAGCTTTATGTGATTTGAGTTTCAGCGATAGAAAAGAAGCACAGCAGCTTCAAGGAGCTCCCGAGAAACACTCCAGCCTACATGTGTCCCGTATCCATCCCATTCAAAAGCAGGGAAATCTCCACACTGTCGAGGTGCAGCTTCTGGAAAGTGTCCTCCTCCACCGATACAGTACTGCAAAACAAACATTCTGATATTAACTAACCCAGTTTTTTGTTGTGTTCCTGAACCACTCCTCCAAACCAGCAAGGCAAACCGTACAAGATCTAGTTTTCTTGGTTCAGGTGTATTAGAATACAAATATGTTAACTCACCGTTTCTGTATTGCAGCCGGTTGGTCTGACTCCAGAACAGATCGCCATGGCCGCCTTCTCATTGTTAAACACTCTGAAAGTGATGTAGCCGGTCTCAAACTCTCCTAAAAGATTCATTTTCTTTACAATCAAGCAAATATTGACGGTACTAGATAGTAGGACTGTGAATCGGTAAGCTGAGTCAATTTAAATTTATGTCCATAAAATAACAATACAATAAAAATACAATAAAAACTTCCTAATAAAAAGTAAGTTAATTTTATATTTTAATTTTAATTTTCAGCTATATTTCTGAAGTATTCTTTATGTAAAATGTTGTTGTAGTGATACTAATAGTAGTAGTAGTAGTATACTACTAGTAGAAGTGATAGTAAATGCATTCCAATATTTCACCTTTTGTTAATAAAAGTAAGCTTTTAAATCTACTTTTGGTGTAAGAGTAGTAAAGTGGGCCAGTGCTCACGTGTACACAGTACCAGCACTTTTACATTTTAAGTTTTAATGTACCATGACATTTCATCACAAGCTGTATCTGATTTGGTTCCCCTCAAATTTACGCTCCTTTTCGCAAATCAGGTCCTTGGGCACATTGACTACATAGAAACTAATGCCATGCAACATTGAACCTCAATATGCAAAACTAGTTCATCTTTATTTGGGGATTAAATACAAAATTGATCCAGTTCTTTTCAGTTATACAAGTCTTTAGTTGGCTTACTGTATGGGGGCTTTGTTGTTGTATTGTAGGCTTCATATTGCAATTACAGCTGGCAATGTAAGTCCAGTCTAGCGCCCACACTCCATGATGTTTATAATGTTTCTTGGTGTTATCAGGTTGAAATAATAATGGATGTGAAGAAGACGGAGTCTAGAAGGCATATGTCCTCCTAAATTTCTTTAGTGTTAATGGAGCTTTCACCGATGTGCAGGTCACCGATCAATAACCACCCCCCCCCCACCCCCCCCCACACACACACACACTAATATTCCCTATAATGATATTATGACAAACAAAGGATCTATCGACAGAATGAAACAAAGAAGGGACACACAACACTAAAACACTTAAACACTTAAACATTAAAGAAACAAAGCTAAAACAAGAAAGTCACAAAACAGAACCTGAGAATCGTGGCATAACAAACAAAACACCAAGCAAACACAACACAAAACACTTTTGACTAACGAGCAGGTGGGACTACGGACCACACACCCAGTTGACATAGATAACAAAGAAGCAAAACTGGGGAACTGACAGAGACCAAGACAACAATGAAAGCATATGGCAAGCCAAATGATAACAAAACAGACAGAACCAAAGAAAGACAAGGGCAGGGCTAGACAAGAAGCCTTGCCAGAAACCCCTCTTCTACTGCACAGCTCCCAAGGCACGAAACAGAAGTGATCATGGGAGCTGGCTCAAAATAGAGGCTGGAAACATGACCACAGGACCAGGACATTGGACAGAGAACCAGACTGGGTCAACAGGTATGTAGAAAGAAGACTGGATGAAAGACTGGATGGGAGATGGGACACCAGACTGGGGCAATACATTAAACTAGGTGAAGGACTTGACAGGTGACTGGATAAACACAGTGACTGGGATAGGAGCTAAAATGGCAACTATAATGGAAGTCTAAATAAGGATCTTGCGTGATGGCGGAAGTAGCAAAAGGTCTTAATGTTCAGCAGTGGTGCCAGCCAGCAGATGAGGAGACAAGTTGGCTTGTAGGTTGGCCTGCAGGTCAAAAAATTGCTTCAGGCAGGACAGGAGACTCAGAGATCCACAGAGAGGTCAGGAGCTCGGAGGCCGGGTCTAACGAGAGGGCTAGGCTACAGACCGCACACAGGTAAGCCAGGCAACAGGGAGGCAGGACAGGAGACAAGACACAAGACCAAAACAACACCAAAAGCATATGGCAAGACAAGAGCAGGGCTGGAGCAGATGTTACACCTCCACATAATATGATAGATGTTGGATTTTAAACAAAGAGTTTACTGATGACGGTTTGTGGCATTCCTGAGTCCATGTGATGCATATAGATAGAAAATTGAATGCAGTGCTGTCAGCGGGATCATTCATTTATTTGTGGTTACCAACCTTTACACAGATTCTTTAGGATTCTCTAAACCTTTTTTTAAATATCATGCACAGCAGAGGGAGGACCTGAAATTTGTAATCATTCATTAAAGAAAGTCATTATTAAACTTTTGGACTGGCAGTATTACTAGACTTCAATTTTCGAATATGTTGCAGGCATCAATTTTAGAATAACCTGACATTTACAAAAAAAGTGAGTTGTAAAGATAAAGCATTAATTGTTTTGTCTTAGTACTAAAATTTATAAATAACTGTTTTTTTCAGTTTATCTACTACTACTACTACTAAGTATAAACATAAATGAATATTAATGTTACAAAATACTGTATATATAATAAACACATCACTTCCTTCTATTTGAAGTATTATGTAATCATTAGTTCATTAGTTCATAATTAGCAGTAAATTGCCAATTTCATGGTCATTCATATCCATACTCAGCTTTCGAACATAAGTTTTTCCTGTAAATATATCATAACTTATATAATTAATAATACATTTCTTTTTGATTTATGTATGTTTCCATGTTCAGTTACGTTCGTTTCATGCTGCTGCACAAACAATTCATTGAGTATACTAGATCAAATCAAAAAATGCAGGTTTGATCTGATGTCTAATTCTAAAGGTTTTAAAGGTTTTAATCCAACAATCAATACATGGTATTGATTTGTACATGAAATTGTGTTCTGATGTATTTCATCAATCCAATATTTGTAGTTAGTAGAAATCTTATCTTAAATGCCTTAGTAGTTGAAGGACACATACCTCTCGAGTGGGGACTATAAAGGTTCCTAGTAGAACCTTCATTCCCGGTATCGTACACCACTGGGATAGCAGGTCCGTTATCAATACGACAAGCTCCTATTCCATATTTTACTGGGAATTTCTAAAAAGAAAAAAAATAGTTAGCTTCGATGCCATCCTTTGTAAAGAGTAACTTTCCAGCAGGAACATCCATCCATCCATCCATCCATCTATCTATTATCTGCTGCTTAATCCCGCTAGTCGGGGTCACGGGGGGGCTGGAGCCAATCCTAGTATCATCAGGCAAAGGCGGGGTACACCATGGACAGTTCGCCAACAGTCCATCACATGGCCCTCACACACACTCACAAACTCACAGAGAGTAAGGATCAACCTAACCACCGTACTAATCACTACACAACCGTACTAACCACTACACCACAGTACTAACCACTACACCTCCATACTAACCACTACACCACCGTACTAATCACTACACCTCCATACTAACCACTACACCACCGTACTAATCACTACACAACCGTACTAACCACTACACCACCATACTAACCACTACACCACCGTACTGACCACTACACCACCATACTAACATCTACACCACCATACTAAACACTACACCACCGTACTAACCACTACACCACCATACTAACCACTACACCACCGTACTAACCACTACACCACCATACTAACCACTACACCACCATACTAATCACTACACCACAGTACTAACCACTACACCACCATACTAACCACTACACCACCGTACTAATTACTACACCACAGTACTAACCACTACACCACCATACTAACCACTACACCACCGTACTAATTACTACACCACCGTACTAACCACTACACCACCGTACTAACCACTACACCACCATACTAACCACTACACCACCGCACTAACCACTACACCACCGCACTAAGCACTACACCACCATACTAACGACTACACCACCATACTAACCACTACACCACCGTACTAATCACTACACCACAGTACTACTCACTACACCACAGTACTAACCACTACACCACCATACTAACCACTACACCACCGTACTAATTACTACACCACAGTACTAACCACTACACCTCCATACTAACCACTACACCACCGTACTAATCACTACACCTCCATACTAACCACTACACCACCGTACTAATCACTACACCACCATACTAACCACTACACCACCATACTAACCACTACACCACCATACTAACATCTACACCACCATACTAAACACTACACCACCGTACTAACCACTACACCACCATACTAACCACTACACCACCATACTAACCACTACACCACCGTACTAACCACTACACCACCATACTAACCACTACACCACCATACTAATCACTACACCACAGTACTAACCACTACACCACCATACTAACCACTACACCACCGTACTAATTACTACACCACAGTACTAACCACTACACCACCATACTAACCACTACACCACCGTACTAATTACTACACCACAGTACTAACCACTACACCACCGTACTAACCACTACACCACTATACTAACCACTACACCACCGTACTAACCACTACACCACCGCACTAAGCACTACACCCACCATACTAACCACTACACCACCATACAAACCACTACACCACCGTACTAATCACTACACCACAGTACTACTCACTACACCACAGTACTAACCCACTACACCCACATACTAACCACTACACCACCGTACTAATTACTACACCACAGTACTAACCACTACACCTCCATACTAACCACTACACCACCGTACTAATCACTACACCTCCATACTAACCACTACACCACCGTACTAATTACTACACAACCGTACTAACCACTACACCACCATACTAACCACTACACCACCGTACTGACCACTACACCACCATACTAACATCTACACCACCATACTAAACACTACACCACCGTACTAACCACTACACCACCATACTAACCACTACACCACCATACTAACCACTACACCACCTTACTAACCACTACACCACCATACTAACCACTACACCACCGTACTAACCACTACACCACCATACTAACCACTACACCACCATACTAATCACTACACCACAGTACTAACCACTACACCACCATACTAACCACTACACCACCGTACTAATTACTACACCACAGTACTAACCACTACACCACCATACTAACCACTACACCACCGTACTAATTACTACACCACAGTACTAACCACTACACCACCGTACTAACCACTACACCACTATACTAACCACTACACCACCGTACTAACCACTACACCACCGCACTAAGCACTACACCACCATACTAACCACTACACCACCATACTAACCACTACACCACCGTACTAATCACTACACCACAGTACTACTCACTACACCACAGTACTAACCACTACACCACCATACTAACCACTACACCACCGTACTAATTACTACACCACAGTACTAACCACTACACCTCCATACTAACCACTACACCACCGTACTAATCACTACACCTCCATACTAACCACTACACCACCGTACTAATCACTACACAACCGTACTAACCACTACACCACCATACTAACCACTACACCACCGTACTGACCACTACACCACCATACTAACATCTACACCACCATACTAAACACTACACCACCGTACTAACCACTACACCCACCATACTAACCACTACACCACCATACTAACCACTACACCACCTTACTAACCACTACACCACCATACTAACCACTACACCACCGTACTAACCACTACACCACCATACTAACCACTACACCACCATACTAACCACTACACCACCATACTAACATCTACACCACCATACTAAACACTACACCACCGTACTAATCACTACACAACCGTACTAACCACTACACCACCATACTAACCACTACACCACCGTACTGACCACTACACCACCATACTAACATCTACACCACCATACTAAACACTACACCACCGTACTAACCACTACACCACCATACTAACCACTACACCACCATACTAACCACTACACCACCTTACTAACCACTACACCACCATACTAACCACTACACCACCGTACTAACCACTACACCACCATACTAACCACTACACCACCATACTAATCACTACACCACAGTACTAACCACTACACCACCATACTAACCACTACACCACCGTACTAATTACTACACCACAGTACTAACCACTACACCACCATACTAACCACTACACCACCGTACTAATTACTACACCACCGTACTAACCACTACACCACCGTACTAACCACTACACCACCATACTAACCACTACACCACCGCACTAACCACTACACCACCGCACTAAGCACTACACCACCATACTAACGACTACACCACCATACTAACCACTACACCACCGTACTAATCACTACACCACAGTACTACTCACTACACCACAGTACTAACCACTACACCACCATACTAACCACTACACCACCGTACTAATTACTACACCACAGTACTAACCACTACACCTCCATACTAACCACTACACCACCGTACTAATCACTACACCTCCATACTAACCACTACACCACCGTACTAAATCACTACACAACCGTACTAACCACTACACACCATACTAACCACTACACCACCATACTAACATCTACACCACCATACTAACACTACACCACCGTACTAACCACTACACCACCATACTAACCACTACACCACCATACTAACCACTACACCACCGTACTAACCACTACACCACCATACTAACCACTACACCACCATACTAATCACTACACCACAGTACTAACCACTACACCACCATACTAACCACTACACCACCGTACTAATTACTACACCACAGTACTAACCACTACACCACCATACTAACCACTACACCACCGTACTAATTACTACACCACAGTACTAACCACTACACCACCGTACTAACCACTACACCACTATACTAACCACTACACCACCGTAACTAACCACTACACCACCGCACTAAGCACTACACCACCATACTAACCACTACACCACCATACTAACCACTACACCACCGTACTAATCACTACACCACAGTACTACTCACTACACCACAGTACTAACCACTACACCACCATACTAACCACTACACCACCGTACTAATTACTACACCACAGTACTAACCACTACACCTCCATACTAACCACTACACCACCGTACTAATCACTACACCTCCATACTAACCACTACACCACCGTACTAATCACTACACAACCGTACTAACCACTACACCCACCATACTAACCACTACACCACCGTACTGACCACTACACCACCATACTAACATCTACACCACCATACTAAACACTACACCACCGTACTAACCACTACACCACCATACTAACCACTACACCACCATACTAACCACTACACCACCTTACTAACCACTACACCACCATACTAACCACTACACCACCGTACTAACCACTACACCACCATACTAACCACTACACCACCATACTAATCACTACACCACAGTACTAACCACTACACCACCATACTAACCACTACACCACCGTACTAATTACTACACCACAGTACTAACCACTACACCACCATACTAACCACTACACCACCGTACTAATTACTACACCACAGTACTAACCACTACACCACCGTACTAACCACTACACCACTATACTAACCACTACACCACCGTACTAACCACTACACCACCGCACTAAGCACTACACCACCATACTAACCACTACACCACCATACTAACCACTACACCACCGTACTAATCACTACACCACAGTACTACTCACTACACCACAGTACTAACCACTACACCACCATACTAACCACTACACCACCGTACTAATTACTACACCACAGTACTAACCACTACACCTCCATACTAACCACTACACCACCGTACTAATCACTACACCTCCATACTAACCACTACACCACCGTACTAATCACTACACAACCGTACTAACCACTACACCACCATACTAGCCACTACACCACCGTACTGACCACTACACCACCATACTAACATCTACACCACCATACTAACCACTACACCACCATACTAACCACTACACCACCATACTAACCACTACACCACCTTACTAACCACTACACCACCATACTAACCACTACACCACCGTACTAACCACTACACCACCATACTAACCACTACACCACCATACTAATCACTACACCACAGTACTAACCACTACACCACCATACTAACCACTACACCACCGTACTAATTACTACACCACAGTACTAACCACTACACCACCATACTAACCACTACACCACCGTACTAATTACTACACCACAGTACTAACCACTACACCACCGTACTAACCACTACACCACTATACTAACCACTACACCACCGTACTAACCACTACACCACCGCACTAAGCACTACACCACCATACTAACCACTACACCACCATACTAACCACTACACCACCGTACTAATCACTACACCACAGTACTACTCACTACACCACAGTACTAACCACTACACCACCATACTAACCACTACACCACCGTACTAATTACTACACCACAGTACTAACCACTACACCACAGTACTAACCACTACACCACCGTACTAACCACTACACCACTATACTAACCACTACACCACCGTACTAACCACTACACCACCGCACTAAGCACTACACCACCATACTAACCACTACACCACCATACTAACCACTACACCACCATACTAACCACTACACCACCGTACTAATCACTACACCACAGTACTAACCACTACACCACCATACTAACCACTACACCACCGTACTAACCACTACACCACCGTACTAACCACTACACCACCATACTAACCACTACACCACCATACTAACCACTACACCACGGTACTAATCACTACACCACAGTACTAATCACTACACCACCGCACTAACCACTACACCTCCATACTAACCACTACACCACCATACTAACCACTATACCACCGTACTGACCACTACACCACCATACTAACCACTACACCACCATACTAACCACTACACCACCGTACTAACCACTACACCAGTTCCCCATACTCCTCCAGTTCCCCATACTGCTCCAGTTCCCCATACTGCTCCAGTTCCCCATACTCCTCCAGTTCCCCATACTGCTCCAGTTCCCCCATACTGCTCCAGTTCCCCATACTGCTCCAGTTCCCCATACTGCTCCAGTTCCCCCATACTGCTCCAGTTCCCCATACTGCTCCAGTTCCCCATACTGCTCCAGTTCCCCCATACTGCTCCAGTTCCCCCATACTGCTTCAGTTCCCCATACTGCTCCAGTTCCCCATACTGCTCCAGTTCCCCATACTGCTTCAGTTCCCCATACTGCTCCAGTTCCCCATACTGCTCCAGTTCCCCATACTGCTCCAGTTCCCCCATACTGCTCCAGTTCCCCATACTGCTCCAGTTCCCCATACTGCTCCAGTTCCCCCATACTGCTCCAGTTCCCCATACTGCTCCAGTTCCCCCATACTGCTTCCCAGTTCTTGGCTCTGTTGGTCTTCATATCTCTGACAGGCATTTTCACTTTGTCCCAGTCCCAATCTATGTCTCTATGCCAGTCTTTGTTCTAGTGTCCATTGCAATTCTTGCCCAGTTCCCTGTCCAGTCATCTGTCCTGCTTCCAGTCTCCTTTTCAGCCACCCCTTTCTTGTCTCCCATCTAGTTGTTTGTCCAGCTTAATTTTTCCAGCCTAATGTTTCTATTTTATTATATTGTCGCTGTCTAATGAAAAACAAGTATCTCCAAAATTGCAACTTTACAGGAGAGACCAAAAACATATTTTATTTTCAATATTTTCAACTGACCATTACAGTTGATCACTGTAATAATCAGAGTTGATCACTGTAATGGTCAGAGTTGATGACTGTAATAATCAGAGTTGATCACTGTAATAATCAGAGTTGATGACTGTAATAATCAGAGTTGATGACTGTAATAATCAGAGTTGATCACTGTAATGGTCAGAGTTGATCACTGTAATAATCAGAGTTGATGACTGTAATAATCAGAGTTGATCGCTGTAATAATCAGAGTTGATGACTGTAATAATCAGAGTTGATGACTGTAATAATCAGAGTTGATGACTGTAATGGTCAGAGTTGATCACTGTAATAATCAGAGTTGATGACTGTAATAATCAGAGTTGATCGCTGTAATAATCAGAGTTGATGACTGTAATGGTCAGGGTTGATGACTGTAATGGTCAGAGTTGATCACTGTAATGGTCAGAGTTGATGACTGTAATAATCAGAGTTGATCACTGTAATGGTCAGAGTCGATCGCTGTAATGGTCAGAGTTGATCACTGTAATGGTCAGAGTTGATCACTGTAATGGTCAGAGTTGATCAGCGTAATGGTCAGAGTTCATGGCTGTAATGGTCAGAGTTGATCACTGTATCTCCAAAATTGCAACTTCAGAGGAGAGACCAAAAACATATTTTATTTTCAATGTGAGTCAATGGAACCAGACTTTTTTCCAAACTGTTTTGGAGTATTTCTGTTGTTTCATTCATCATTAAATTTTCACCCAATGTAAAAGACCATTGGCGTATACAAATGATGTGAAAAACTTGAAATTGCCAAAAATGGAGATACATGTTTTTCACTGGACAGCGACGATAGGCTAACTTTTATTTGTTTTTATTTCTTGTACTCTTCACATAACTGCCTCACTTAACTAGCCTTTGTTCTGATGATTTTATTTTGTGTTTCTATATATATATATGTGTATATGTAATTATTCTTTGTAAAGGACCTACAAACCAGAACATCAGTGCACATTCAGTCACATGTACAAGTACTAGAACTGTGTTTTACCTTGAACAAGAAGAAAAGATTTCCTCCATGGAGGCTGAGAAAACGGTTGTCTGTGTGATAGCGCAAGATAGAAGCCGTGGTCCAGTGTGTTAACTGAACGTTATTAGGAACATGCCACACAGACACATCCTGTGCCACAATGTCGTAATACCCAGGATTCTGTAAGGAGTGAGAGTGATGCGCTGTTATGGTGGAGCAGATATCCACAAAGGTTCTCAGAGTAGGGGTGTCAGTTTACGATTCATGCTTGTAGAACATTGAATGCCAGCACTAGTCTTTCTGTAAGCACCTACATTATCTATCTAATGCTTCTACAAGATACATAATGTCTGCTACAGGTACAATATCTTACCTTGTAGTCGTCACTGGTAGCAGCCTCTGCAGATCCAAATGTGACCCTATTGGTCCACATACCTTCTCCTTCGGGACGATTGGGGTTACTACCTTGCTGACTAGACCAGCGGTCACCTACGGTGCATTTCCCGTAGATGTTGTTCTCGTGAACACTGGCCACCAGCGTCCAGCCACCTCCAGCAGTGGTCATATCACAGTAGGTCTGGTAGATCACCCCACTTTCCGTTGTCAGATAATACAGGCCGTCTATTTATATACATTCATTGGTCAACATTACCTCAAAGCACTTTTTGGGAAACGTCAAAATAGACAATGCCAGTCGTACCTTCATGCTTGTGATACTTGTCTCGAAGTTCTTTGCAGCTCCGAGCCACGTGTTTAATCCTCTCAAGAAGTTTTTCTACTTCATTGTTGGTGTTTGTATTGTTCATGTCAATACATGGAGCCTGGTTTGGTTCTTGAATTACACACATTGCCTTCACTGCGTCGAGAAAAACAAAACAATTGGTATAGATGGTAATGCCGCTGGTCTTCATGCAGTTCAATAAGCTTTAATTTACTATCCAAACATCTACATTACGCTACACCAGTAAGAGCCCTGGGCAAGACTAATGACACTACATTACTAGATTACGCTTCTTTTCTTTAACGTGACTAAATTGTTACTTTGCCTCAGAGCATCTGACAAAAAACATCAGTATGAAATATTGTCAGGAGTTGATGACTGTAATAGTCAGAGTTGATGACTGTAATAGTCAGAGTTGATGACTGTAATAGTCAGAGTTGATCACTGTAATGGTCAGAGTTGATCACTGTAATAGTCAGAGTTGATGACTGTAATAGTCAGAGTTGATGACTGAAATAGTCAGATTTGATGACTGTAATGGTCAGAGTTGATGACTGTAATGGTCAGAGTTGATGACTGTAATGGTCAGAGTTGATCACTGTAATGGTCAGAGTTGATCACTGTAATAGTCAGAGTTGATCGCTGTAATGGTCAGAGTTGATGACTGTAATGGTCAGAGTTGATGACTGTAATGGTCAGAGTTGATGACTGCAATGGTCAGAGTTGACCACTGTAATGGTCAGAGTTGATCACTGTAATAGTCAGAGTTGATCGCTGTAATGGTCAGAGTTGATGACTGTAATGGTCAGAGTTAATCACTGTAATAGTCAGATTTGATGACTGTAATAATCAGAGTTGATCACTGTAATGGTCAGAGTTGATGACTGTAATGGTCAGAGTTAATCACTGTAATAGTCAGATTTGATGACTGTAATAATCAGAGTTGATCACTGTAATGGTCAGAGTTGATAACTGTAATGGTCAGAGTTGATCTCTGTAATGATCAGAGTTGATCACTGTAATGGTCAGAGTTGATCACTGTAATGGTCAGAGTTGATCACTGTAATGGTCAGAGTTAATCACTGTAATGGTCAGAGTTGATAATTGTAATGGTCAGAGTTAATCACTGTAATGGTCAGAGTTGATCACTGTAATGGTCAGAGTTGATGACTGTAAAGGTCAGAGTTGATGACTGTAAAGGTCAGAGTTGATGACTGTAATGGTCAGAGTTGATGACTGTAATGATCAGAGTTGATCACTGTAATGGTCAGAGTTAATCACTGTAATAGTCAGATTTGATGACTGTAATAATCAGAGTTGATGACTGTAATGGTCAGAGTTGATAACTGTAATGGTCAGAGTTGATCTCTGTAATGATCAGAGTTGATCACTGTAATGGTCAGAGTTGATCACTGTAATGGTCAGAGTTGATCTCTGTTATGATCAGAGTTGATCACTGTAATGGTCAGAGTTAATCACTGTAATGGTCAGAGTTGATGATTGTAATGGTCAGAGTTAATCACTGTAATGGTCAGAGTTGATCACTGTAATGGTCAGAGTTGATGACTGTAAAGGTCAGAGTTGATGACTGTAATGGTCAGAGTTGATGACTGTAATGGTCAGAGTTGATGACTGTAATGATCAGAGTTGATGACTGTAATGGTCAGAGTTGATGACTGTAATAGTCAGAGTTGATCACTGTAATAGTCAGAGTTGATGACTGTAATGGTCAGAGTTGATGACTGTAATGGTCAGAGTTGATCGCTGTAATGGTCAGAGTTGATCGCTGTAATGTTCAGAGTTGATCGCTGTAATGGTCAGAGTTGATGACTGTAATGGTCAGGGTTGATCACTGTAATGATCAGAGTTGATGACTGTAATGGTCAGAGTTAATCACTGTAATGGTCAGAGATGATGACTGTAATGGTCAGGGTTGATGACTGTAATGATCAGAGTTGATGACTGTAATGGTCAGAGTTAATCACTGTAATGGTCAGAGTTAATCACTGTAATGGTCAGAGTTGATGACTGTAATGGTCAGAGTTGATCACTGTAATGGTCAGAGTTAATCACTGTAATGGTCAGAGTTAATCACTGTAATAGTCAGAGTTAATCACTGTAATGATCAGAGTTGATCGCTGTAATGGTCAGAGTTAATCACTGTAATGGTCAGAGTTGATGACTGTAATGGTCAGAGTTGATCACTGTAATGGTCAGAGTTGATCACTGTAATGGTCAGAGTTGATCACTGTAATGGTCAGAGTTAATCACTGTAATGGTCAGAGTTGATCGCTGTAATGGTCAGAGTTAATCACTGTAATGGTCAGAGTTGATGACTGTAATGGTCAGAGTTGATCACTGTAATGGAGTTGATCACTGTAATGGAGTTGATCTCTGTAATAGTCAGAGTTGATGACTGTAATGGTCAGAGTTGATGACTGTAATGGTCAGAGTTAATCACTGTAATAGTCAGATTTGATGACTGTAATAATCAGAGTTGATCACTGTAATGGTCAGAGTTGATAACTGTAATGGTCAGAGTTGATCTCTGTAATGATCAGAGTTGATCACTGTAATGGTCAGAGTTGATCACTGTAATGGTCAGAGTTGATCTCTGTAATGATCAGAGTTGATCACTGTAATGGTCAGAGTTAATCACTGTAATGGTCAGAGTTGATAATTGTAATGGTCAGAGTTAATCACTGTAATGGTCAGAGTTGATCACTGTAATGGTCAGAGTTGATGACTGTAAAGGTCAGAGTTGATGACTGTAAAGGTCAGAGTTGATGACTGTAATGGTCAGAGTTGATGACTGTAAAGGTCAGAGTTGATGACTGTAATGGTCAGAGTTGATGATTGTAATGGTCAGAGTTGATGACTGTAATGGTCAGAGTTGATTACTGTAATAGTCAGAGTTGATCGCTGTAATAGTCAGAGTTGATGACTGTAATGGTCAGAGTTGATGACTGTAATGGTCAGAGTTGATCGCTGTAATGGTCAGAGTTGATCGCTGTAATGTTCAGAGTTGATCGCTGTAATGGTCAGAGTTGATGACTGTAATGGTCAGAGTTGATCACTGTAATGGTCAGAGTTAATCACTGTAATGGTCAGAGTTGATGACTGTAATGGTCAGGGTTGATGACTGTAATGATCAGAGTTGATGACTGTAATGGTCAGAGTTAATCACTGTAATGGTCAGAGTGAATCACTGTAATGGTCAGAGTTGATGACTGTAATGGTCAGAGTTGATCACTGTAATGGTCAGAGTTAATCACTGTAATAGTCAGATTTGATGACTGTAATAATCAGAGTTGATGACTGTAATGGTCAGAGTTGATAACTGTAATGGTCAGAGTTGATCTCTGTAATGATCAGAGTTGATCACTGTAATGGTCAGAGTTGATCTCTGTAATGATCAGAGTTAATCACTGTAATGGTCAGAGTTAATCACTGTAATGGTCAGAGTTGATGATTGTAATGGTCAGAGTTAATCACTGTAATGGTCAGAGTTGATCACTGTAATGGTCAGAGTTGATGACTGTAAAGGTCAGAGTTGATGACTGTAATGGTCAGAGTTGATGACTGTAAAGGTCAGAGTTGATGACTGTAATGGTCAGAGTTGATGACTGTAATGGTCAGAGTTGATCGCTGTAATAGTCAGAGTTGATGACTGTAATGGTCAGAGTTGATGACTGTAATGGTCAGAGTTGATCGCTGTAATGGTCAGAGTTGATCGCTGTAATGTTCAGAGTTGATCGCTGTAATGGTCAGAGTTGATGACTGTAATGGTCAGGGTTGATCACTCTAATGATCAGAGTTGATGACTGTAATGGTCAGAGTTAATCACTGTAATGGTCAGAGTTGATGACTGTAATGGTCAGGGTTGATGACTGTAATGATCAGAGTTGATGACTGTAATGGTCAGAGTTAATCACTGTAATGGTCAGAGTTAATCACTGTAATGGTCAGAGTTGATGACTGTAATGGTCAGAGTTGATCACTGTAATGGTCAGAGTTAATCACTGTAATGGTCAGAGTTAATCACTGTAATAGTCAGAGTTAATCACTGTAATGATCAGAGTTGATGACTGTAATGGTCAGAGTTAATCACTGTAATGGTCAGAGTTGATCGCTGTAATGGTCAGAGTTAATCACTGTAATGGTCAGAGTTGATGACTGTAATGGTCAGAGTTGATCACTGTAATGGTCAGAGTTAATCACTGTAATGGTCAGAGTTGATCGCTGTAATGGTCAGAGTTAATCACTGTAATGGTCAGAGTTGATGACTGTAATGGAGTTGATCACTGTAATGGAGTTGATCTCTGTAATAGTCAGAGTTGATGACTGTAATGGTCAGAGTTGATGACTGTAATGGTCAGAGTTGATGACTGTAATGATCAGAGTTGATGACTGTAATGGTCAGAGTTGATGACTGTAATGGTCAGAGTTGATCACTGTAATGGTCAGAGTTGATGACTGTAATAGTCAGAGTTGATCGCTGTAATAGTCAGAGTTAATCACTGTAATAGTCAGAGTTGATGACTGTAATGGTCAGAGTTGATGACTGTAATGGTCAGAGTTGATCGCTGTAATGGTCAGAGTTGATCGCTGTAATGTTCAGAGTTGATCGCTGTAATGTTCAGAGTTGATCGCTGTAATGGTCAGAGTTGATCACTGTAATGGTCAGAGTTGATGACTGTAATGGTCAGGGTTGATGACTGTAATGATCAGAGTTAATCACTGTAATGGTCAGAGTTGATGACTGTAATGGTCAGGGTTGATGACTGTAATGATCAGAGTTGATGACTGTAATGGTCAGAGTTAATCACTGTAATGGTCAGAGTTGATGACTGTAATGGTCAGAGTTGATCACTGTAATGGTCAGAGTTAATCACTGTAATGGTCAGAGTTAATCACTGTAATAGTCAGAGTTAATCACTGTAATGATCAGAGTTGATGACTGTAATGGTCAGAGTTAATCACTGTAATGGTCAGAGTTGATCGCTGTAATGGTCAGAGTTAATCACTGTAATAGTCAGAGTTAATCACTGTAATGATCAGAGTTGATGACTGTAATGGTCAGAGTTAATCACTGTAATGGTCAGAGTTGATCGCTGTAATGGTCAGAGTTAATCACTGTAATGGTCAGAGTTGATGACTGTAATGGTCAGAGTTGATCACTGTAATGGTCAGAGTTAATCACTGTAATGGTCAGAGTTGATCGCTGTAATGGTCAGAGTTAATCACTGTAATGGTCAGAGTTGATGACTGTAATGGTCAGAGTTGATCACTGTAATGGAGTTGATCACTGTAATGGAGTTGATCTCTGTAATAGTCAGAGTTGATGACTGTAATAGTCAGAGTTGATCACTGTAATAGTCAGAGTTGATCACTGTAATGGAGTTGATCTCTGTAATAGTCAGAGTTGATGACTGTAATAGTCAGAGTTGATTACTGTAATGCTCAGAGTTGATCTCTGTAATGGTCAGAGTTGATCACTGTAATGGTCAGAGTTGATGACTGTAATGGTCAGAGTTGATGACTGTAATGGTCAGAGTTAATCACTGTAATAGTCAGAGTTGATCACTGTAATGGTCAGAGTTGATGACTGTAATGGTCAGAGTTGATGACTGTAATGGTCAGAGTTGATCACTGTAATGGTCAGAGTTAATCACTGTAATAGTCAGAGTTGATCACTGTAATGGTCAGAGTTGATCACTGTAATGATCAGACTTGATCTCTGTAATGATCAGAGTTGATGACTGTAATGGTCAGAGTTGATGACTGTAATGGTCAGAGTTAATCACTGTAATAGTCAGAGTTAATCACTGTAATAGTCAGAGTTGATGACTGTAATGGTCAGAGTTGATGACTGTAATGGTCAGAGTTGATGACTGTAATAGTCAGAGTTGATCGCTGTAATAGTCAGAGTTAATCACTGTAATAGTCAGAGTTGATGACTGTAATGGTCAGAGTTGATCGCTGTAATGGTCAGAGTTGATCGCTGTAATGTTCAGAGTTGATCACTGTAATGGTCAGAGTTGATGACTGTAAAGGTCAGAGTTGATGACTGTAATGGTCAGAGTTGATGACTGTAAAGGTCAGAGTTGATGACTGTAATGGTCAGAGTTGATGACTGTAATGGTCAGAGTTGATGACTGTAATGATCAGAGTTGATGACTGTAATGGTCAGAGTTGATGACTGTAATAGTCAGAGTTGATCGCTGTAATAGTCAGAGTTGATGACTGTAATGGTCAGAGTTGATCGCTGTAATGGTCAGAGTTGATCGCTGTAATGTTCAGAGTTGATCGCTGTAATGGTCAGAGTTGATGACTGTAATGGTCAGGGTTGATCACTGTAATGATCAGAGTTGATCACTGTAATGGTCAGAGTTGATGACTGTAATGGTCAGGGTTGATGACTGTAATGATCAGAGGTGATGACTGTAATAGTCAGAGTTGATGACTGTAATGGTCAGAGTTGATGACTGTAATGGTCAGAGTTAATCACTGTAATGGTCAGAGTTGATGACTGTAATGGTCAGGGTTGATGACTGTAATGATCAGAGTTGATGACTGTAATGGTCAGAGTTAATCACTGTAATGATCAGAGTTGATCACTGTAATGGTCAGAGTTAATCACTGGTATGGTCAGAGTTGATGATTGTAATGGTCAGAGTTAATCACTGTAATGGTCAGAGTTGATCACTGTAATGGTCAGAGTTGATGACTGTAAAGGTCAGAGTTGATGACTGTAATGGTCAGAGTTGATGACTGTAAAGGTCAGAGTTGATGACTGTAATGGTCAGAGTTGATGACTGTAATGGTCAGAGTTGATGACTGTAATGATCAGAGTTGATGACTGTAATGGTCAGAGTTGATGACTGTAATGATCAGAGTTGATGACTGTAATGGTCAGAGTTAATCACTGTAATAGTCAGAGTTGATGACTGTAATGGTCAGAGTTGATGACTGTAATGGTCAGAGTTGATCGCTGTAATGGTCAGAGTTGATCGCTGTAATGTTCAGAGTTGATCGCTGTAATGGTCAGAGTTGATGACTGTAATGGTCAGGGTTGATCACTGTAATGATCAGAGTTGATGACTGTAATGGTCAGAGTTAATCACTGTAATGGTCAGAGTTGATGACTGTAATGGTCAGGGTTGATGACTGTAATGATCAGAGTTGATGACTGTAATGGTCAGAGTTAATCACTGTAATGGTCAGAGTTAATCACTGTAATGGTCAGAGTTGATGACTGTAATGGTCAGAGTTGATCACTGTAATGGTCAGAGTTAATCACTGTAATGGTCAGAGTTAATCACTGTAATAGTCAGAGTTAATCACTGTAATGATCAGAGTTGATGACTGTAATGGTCAGAGTTAATCACTGTAATGGTCAGAGTTGATCGCTGTAATGGTCAGAGTTAATCACTGTAATGGTCAGAGTTGATGACTGTAATGGTCAGAGTTGATCACTGTAATGGTCAGAGTTAATCACTGTAATGGTCAGAGTTGATCGCTGTAATGGTCAGAGTTAATCACTGTAATGGTCAGAGTTGATGACTGTAATGGAGTTGATCACTGTAATGGAGTTGATCTCTGTAATAGTCAGAGTTGATGACTGTAATGGTCAGAGTTGATGACTGTAATGATCAGAGTTGATGACTGTAATGGTCAGAGTTGATCACTGTAATGGTCAGAGTTGATGACTGTAATGGTCAGGGTTGATGACTGTAATGATCAGAGTTGATGACTGTAATGGTCAGAGTTAATCACTGTAATGGTCAGAGTTAATCACTGTAATGGTCAGAGTTGATGACTGTAATGGTCAGAGTTGATCACTGTAATGGTCAGAGTTAATCACTGTAATGGTCAGAGTTAATCACTGTAATAGTCAGAGTTAATCACTGTAATGATCAGAGTTGATGACTGTAATGGTCAGAGTTAATCACTGTAATGGTCAGAGTTGATCGCTGTAATGGTCAGAGTTAATCACTGTAATGGTCAGAGTTGATGACTGTAATGGTCAGAGTTGATCACTGTAATGGTCAGAGTTAATCACTGTAATGGTCAGAGTTGATCGCTGTAATGGTCAGAGTTAATCACTGTAATGGTCAGAGTTGATGACTGTAATGGTCAGAGTTGATCACTGTAATGGAGTTGATCACTGTAATGGAGTTGATCTCTGTAATAGTCAGAGTTGATCACTGTAATGGAGTTGATCACTGTAATGGAGTTGATGACTGTAATGGTCAGAGTTGATCACTGTAATGGAGTTGATCACTGTAATGGAGTTGATCTCTGTAATAGTCAGAGTTGATGACTGTAATAGTCAGAGTTGATCACTGTAATGGAGTTGATCTCTGTAATAGTCAGAGTTGATGACTGTAATAGTCAGAGTTGATTACTGTAATGCTCAGAGTTGATCTCTGTAATGGTCAGAGTTGATCACTGTAATGGTCAGAGTTGATCACTGTAATGGTCAGAGTTGATGACTGTAATGGTCAGAGTTGATGACTGTAATGGTCAGAGTTAATCACTGTAATAGTCAGAGTTGATCACTGTAATGGTCAGAGTTGATGACTGTAATGGTCAGAGTTGATGACTGTAATGGTCAGAGTTGATCACTGTAATGGTCAGAGTTAATCACTGTAATAGTCAGAGTTGATAACTGTAATGGTCAGAGTTGATGACTGTAATGATCAGACTTGATCTCTGTAATGATCAGAGTTGATGACTGTAATGGTCAGAGTTGATGACTGTAATGGTCAGAGTTAATCACTGTAATGGTCAGAGTTGATGACTGTAATGGTCAGAGTTGATTGCTGGCATCCTAACAAACACTAATCAGATCTCAGATCAGTCCTGGTTTAAAAGAGCTGCACAGACTACCTGTATCTTTTAGAACAGACTTTAAACTTCTGTACTCGTCTATAAAGCTCTAGATAATCTAGAACCTGCTACATCACAGAACGTCTCTCTGTTTATGTTCCAGCTGCTGATCTTAGATCTGCAGATACTGGCCTTCTGTAGAAACACCTTCAGTAACATACAGAGAACCTGGAGAGACTCTTTCAGCTCTTCTGCTTCTAAACTGTGGAGCTCAGTTCAGCTTCTATTAGACAGTCCAGCTCAGAGTCTACACGTTTACAAATGTTTCTCTATGAAGTTGAACTTAATCTTTGGTTTACTTTGTTATTACTGACGAAAACTGTCTGTAAAGCATTTTGAGCCGAAAACAGTATGAAAAGTGCTCTATAAATAAAACCTCTTCAACTTTTTTAGACTTTTTAAAAAGTGTGAGAGCTTTAAACACTGTGTCCACTCACTGTCCACTCTATTAGACACTCCTACTACTTGCTGGTCCACCTTGTAGATGTAAAGTCAGAGACAGTAGCTCATCTGCTGCTGCACAGTTTGTGTTCTCTAGTTCTTCATCAGTGGACACAGGACGCCGCCCACAGGACACTGCTGTCTGGATAGTTTTGGTTGGTGGACTATTCTCAGTCCAGCAGTGACACTAAGGTGTCTGCTCCACTCACACCAGCACAGCACACAGTGTTTGAATCCCCTATAATGTATCATTGCTTTGTGTTGAGTTCTTGTTGAAGAAGCTTGGTTGGTTAGTTGCATGGTAGTTGCAGAGGTTGAGTTTACGTACTTGTTTTGGAGGCACAGAGTTGCAGGTTCCCTGAGAGACATAACAACAGAAGTCCCAGAGACAGCATCCTCGTGTAAGGAACTGTGTGGAAAAAGTATAGTATAATAATTTATAATTATGTACACCATACACGTGTACCTGTTTTCATAACTTTCCATGAAATACTGATTTACCTGTATGATCCAGCTGTACGTCGAGATGAGAGTGCCGTGGTGGTGGTCCTCTGCTCTACGCCACTAGAGAAGTGAAGCTGATGGTAAGCGTGCTGTTTGAGGAACTGAAACTTGGCAGGAAACATAAGGAGCTATCTGGTTTTCTTATTGAGTAACCACAACAACTGTTCATAGAGTTCCATATTTTGGTGGGCGGCTTCAAGTTGGGCAGCATGGTGAAACGATAAAGTCATAACTGCTTCAGCGGTTTTTAAAAAATTGGAATGAAACTGTTTCTAAAGTGTATTGACCAACATATTGGATTGTATCGTTGATTTATTTCCATAATATGTGGTTCCTATATGGTTGAGGTTACCCACATAACCTCCGCTGCATTCCAGACCGCATACTAGCACGCTAAATAGTTGTAAGGTGTCTTGTTTTGAGTTGTGAAGACTTTTAGAAGACTCTGTGTGACCCCCTCTCACATCTAAAGACTAGTCACAGGATATGATTTTACAAAGACTGGGGGTCTTTCAGAGTCACTGTTTACAAGACTGCTACTAGATTCCTTCTGAGATTATTTCCCATTGATATGATTGAAGTTAGCAACATTCAGCTAACATGTACGGTTAGCTGCTAGGCTAATTGTAACTGTAGCCCCGATCGGCAGTGTTTTAGCATAGCATACACAGAGGGGGTTTCAAGAGCTTCAGCAATGTCTGTCCACCTTCTTTCCTTTTCCACTCTCGCTCACTTCACAGCTCACTCCAACAGCTCACTCCAACAGCTCCACCAGAGCCTCCTTTAAAGTCCAGGAGAACCTCAGTTTCCGAACCCTCGCTGGACTCCCCTCCATGTCTAACTTCTTTACCCGCCAGACGTTCCTATACTTGACTTGCGGCTTCTCGTTTGGTGGTGAACAGAGCTCTCCTATTGGTTGGCGATGATGTTCACGTGACTATTTGCGTGACTCAAGACTTACGATAATATTAAACACAGTTTTATCGGAACGCTAGGACGAGAACAAGACTGACTTAAACCTGCAGTCTAGACCACCTCACACTAAACCATCGAGATGAAGCGAGCAAGACTCTGGAAGACAATGGAAACTTATCTGGGGTTCTAGGTCAGTGCCATGTGGTTTGTGCCTACGCTGTGTCTTGTGTTCTTTGTCCAACCAAGTTACGTCTGCTTCTCCAGTCAAGGTCACGGTCGGCCTACTACACCCTACGTCTCCTCAGAGCATCTATCACCTCCCTTGTGAAACTTTACCTCCACACGCCGTTTTAGTCGAGGTGTTCTCGACCTGCTGTTCTTGTTTTTGTACCACAGACAGGACATTGCTCCTGGAAACAGCCTGCTCCTCCCCACGCCTAGCTGGACGTGCCCTGGGTTCCCTGGTTCCCTGGCATTCCAGGTCTTTGCCCAGCCCAGTACACTGCTATCCACTCTGCTCTGTTGTTATTCAATGAACAAGCCTGCTATTGGATCTTACCTTTGTTTCGGAGTGTCCTGATTCGTTACAATAGTGTATAGAAACAGCGCAGTGTTATCAGAACTGGACTCTTTAGTGCAGCCGGTGAGGTAGAGCAGTAAATAGTTGTGAAATATTTTATAAAATAGAACTTTCAATATACACATATTGATAAAGAGTAATAATAACGCACCCAGATGGAAATGTGGGATTGTTTTACCCGCTGTCCTATAAAAAGTCAACTCAAGCTTTTTAATTACACCTTTCACGACAGATGTTGTCACAAAGCAGCTTTACAGAGAATCCAGGCCCACAGTGAGCGTCGCCAGGAAAACCCCCCTCAGAGCAAGAGGAAGGAACCTCGAGAGGAACCAGACTCTGGTGTTTTGTAATGTGGAGAAGGTTTGCGAGACCAGGAGTAGAAAAACAACTGAGTAAGTAAACAAATGGAAACTTTGGAGGTGCCAGGGGGTCCTACAGGCACTTTTCCACGAGGCACCGTCAGCAAGAAGCTCTGTGAGTGCATGAGATCTATCTATCTGTCTGTCTATCTATCTATCTATCTATCTATCTGTATATCTATCTGTATATCTATCTGTATATCTATGAGGACCTCTGGTGGTGGACTGGTGCGTAACTTATCACAGCAAGTGTTCATCACTTTAGACCAATCAGAAGAGGTTTCATCATCATACTAACCATACATTAGTTAACATTATATATTATATATCTATCTATATATGTATTTGTGCTTGTGTATATGAAACAGTTCCAGTTAATCTATCTATTTATCTATCTATCTATCTATCTATCTATCTATCTATCTATCTATCTATCTATCTATCTATCTATCTGTCTGTCTGTCTGTCTGTCTGTCTGTCTGTCTGTCGTCCTGAGGAGCGATGCTGTTTAGAGCTTTATATGTTACTAGAAGAATTCTGTATTCAATGCAAAGTTAAGATTTATCTCCAAGCAAGCGTTTGTGGGACCAGCTGGGACGCTTTGGCAACCTATGAGTGTGCTCTGTTATTGTAATCACTACTATCACGCATACAATTACATTCAAACACACAAAGCTTAATTCCGTCTCTCACTGGGTGTTTGAATGATATGAATATCTATGAATACTCAGTTCCATCATCCCAGAACATATCTGTTAGTTTCTCACCCAAAGATATTATTTATATTTATTTTATATAGAGCACATGGACTGCCCCTTTAGTGGGTCATGGTGGCACTGCAGGGATTTGTTTTAACACAAACATTTGTTTCGTGGGCTGGAGGTTACAGATCCAGTCTTGTTACCAGTTTGATCCCTTGGACAAACAGGACACGACTATATAATGTATATCTGTCACGGCTGTGAATCAGGCTTATCAGATGTGAATCCGAGTCAATGTTTTTGTGAATTTTATTACAATCTTTCTTAGAATTAATGTATGGAAATTACGTGTGACCATTCAAATTGGGTTTTATCCAGGGTACAAGTGCAGCAGAGCGGACCCAGGTGGGGCGGAGTTGAGCCGGGGAACCTAAATTACAGAAGAAACGATAAAACACAGCAAAAGTCATAGAAAAGCCAAAAGGTCCGATTCAGGAAAGAGAGAGCAGAAGCCAAAGCACAGTCCAACACGAGGAGAAACCTCACAGCTCAGAGCTGTCCCCCCAAAGAACAACGCTTTACAGAGGACTGACAACACAGAGGACCGAGTGGAGGTGTGTGAGATTAGACTGTAATCATGAAGACCCTTTAAACTCAGGGGACGAGGACCTCTGGTGGTGGACTGGTGTGTAACTTATTACAGCAAATGTTCATCACTTTAGATCTATCTATCTATCTATCTATCTATCTATCTATCTATCTATCTATTTAGTATAGTTATTTATCTATCTATCTATCTATCTATCTATCTATCTATCTATCTATCTATTTAGTATAGTTATTTATCTATCTATCTATCTATCTATCTATCTATCTATCTATCTCTAGTATAATAATCTATCTGTGGAGTCTGTATGTTCTCGAAATATCTATCTATCTATCTATCTATCTATCTATCTATCTATCTATCTATCTATCTATCTATTTAGTATAGTTATTTATCTATCTATATATCTATCTATCTATCTATTTAGTATAGTTATCTATCTATCTATCTCTAGTACAATAATCTATCTGTGGAGTCTGTATGTTCTCCCAATGTCTGTCTGTCTATCTATCTATCTATCTATCTATCTATCTATCTATCTATCTATCTATCTATCTATCTATCTATCTATCTATCTATCTATCTATCTATCTATCTATCTATCTATCTATCTATCTATCTATCTATCTATCTATCTATCTATCTATCTATCTATCTATCTATCTATGCTTGTGTATATAAAACAGTTCCAGTTGCTGTGAGTCTGCAGAATTATAAAAGCTGACTGCGCTCTTACTGCTGTGTTGATTCCTGTATGAAGGTCATCTGACCTGCTATTGAGAAATCACTTGGTGTTTATTTAGACACACACACCAAACCTTTGTTCCTAGTACAGAAAGAGGAGTAGCAGGAAGAGTTTGCGGCTGTGTTCCAATATCTGCGTTCATGCGTAGCAGGTGCTTCAATCTCTCTCTGCCGTTTAAAGTGTGCTTCAGACCTCAAACACACAATCATTGATTATTTACTGAATCTAATGTCCATTCGTTCCTTCATATTCTAAGAAGAGGAAACCCACACAGACACTGGGAGACCATACACACTCCACACAGACACTGGGAGACCACACAAACTCCACACAGACACTGGGAGACCGTACACACTCCACACAGACACTGGGAGACCGTACACACTCCACACAGACACTGGGAGACCATACACACTCCACACAGACACTGGGAGACTGTAGAAACTCCACACAGACACTGGGAGACCGTACACACTCCACACAGACACTGGGAGACCATACACACTCCACACAGACACTGGGAGACCGTACACACTCCACACAGACACTGGGAGACTGTAGAAACTCCACACAGACACTGGGAGACCGTACACACTCCACACAGACACTGGGAGACCGTACACACTCCACACAGACACTGGGAGACCATACACACTCCACACAGACACTGGGAGACCGTACACACTCCACACAGACACTGGGAGACCGTACACACTCCACACAGACACTGGGAGACCGTACACACTCCACACAGACACAGCACAGTACGGCACAAATCCACTAGCGTTCATATCAAACCCCTAACTAGTGTGCACTACGTAGTGTAGCAGCGAGTGTGCGGATTGGAACGCGCCCTGTACGGCCCAGCCTGGCCTCAGCGGTCGGAAGAGTCTATCAGCACAGCGAGCGGGGGGCGGAGGTGGACGAGTCTATGATGAGAAAGAGGGAAACGCAGAAGTCTGGCGAAGAGAAAAGGGAGGAGGGAGCCGCCGCGGAGGAGATGGCACCTAAAAACCGACATGGATCGATTCTTCTCGCATTAGTGGCGGCTGTTTTAGCGCTGTGTGTGGCTCCGCTCTCCGCAGAGCTCCCCTGTAAGTACCGTCACTCTGTTTATCGTGGTTCGTTACGTTGCGGCTGAGCTAGCTGACCAAAGTCCACACGAGCTCGCGATCAAAAACAGATAAATTACACCCTCATTTCACACGAAGTCTTCATATAATATGTTTAAGGTGCTTAAAGCTGTGGTTAAAGTTGTCTGTCTGTGTTGAGCTTCAGCTGTTCTTCTATTTTTTGGTACTTTGTTTTGGTTTTAGCCTGCTAGGTAGCTAGCTAGGTTACAGCTAATCACTGTATCTGCACCGGTCAGTCATAACATTAAACCCACCTCTTCATCTATACCCTCACTGTCCACTGTATCAGCTCCACTGACCATACAGGAGCTCCACTTACAGACTGTAGTTCATCTGATTCTCTGTATACTTTATTACTCTGTTCTTTAATGATCAGGACCCCCACAGGACCACCACAGAGCAGATACTGTTAGGGAGGTGGGTGAATCTCAGCACTGCAGTGACCCTGAGCTACTTTCTCTCACTTTACATCTACAAGGTGGACCACCAAGTAGTAGGAGTGTCTAATAAAGTGGACACAGTGTTTAATCTGATCCACTCACACCAGCACCACACACACTAATGCACCACCACCATGTCAGTGTCACTGCAGTACTGAGAATGGTCCACCTCCCTAATAGTACCTGCTCTGTGGTGGTCCTGGCCATTAAAGAACAGTGTTTCCTTAATCTATAAACACAAACCTGATTATACTCATTCTGTTACCTTCATCTATAAACACAACCTGATTATACTCATTCTGTTACCTTCATCTATAAACACAACCTGATTATACTCATTCTGTTACCTTCATCTATAAACAAAACCTGATTATACTCATTCTGTTACCTTCAACTATAAACAAAACCTGATTATACTCATTCTGTTACCTTCATCTATAAACAAAACCTGATTATACTCATTCTGTTACCTTCATCTATAAACACAACCTGATTATACTCATTCTGTTACCTTCATCTATAAACAAAACCTGATTATACTCATTCTGTTACCTTCATCTATAAACACAAACCTGATTTTACTCATTCTGTTACCTTCATCTATAAACACAACCTGATTATACTCATTCTGTTACCTTCATCTATAAACATAAACCTGATTATACTCATTCTGTTACCTTCATCTATAAACAAAACCTGATTATACTCATTCTGTTACCTTCATCTATAAACAAAACCTGATTATACTCATTCTGTTACCTTCATCTATAAACACAACCTGATTATACTCATTCTGTTACCTTCATCTATAAACAAAACCTGATTATACTCATTCTGTTACCTTCATCTATAAACACAACCTGATTATACTCATTCTGTTACCTTCATCTATAAACACAAACCTGATTTTACTCATTCTGTTACCTTCATCTATAAACAAAACCTGATTATACTCATTCTGTTACCTTCATCTATAAACACAACCTGATTATACTCATTCTGTTACCTTCATCTATAAACAAAACCTGATTATACTCATTCTGTTACCTTCATCTATAAACATAAACCTGATTATACTCATTCTGTTACCTTCATCTATAAACACAACCTGATTATACTCATTCTGTTACCTTCATCTATAAACAAAACCTGATTATACTCATTCTGTTACCTTCATCTATAAACACAACCTGATTATACTCATTCTGTTACCTTCATCTATAAACACAAACCTGATTATACTCATTCTGTTACCTTCATCTATAAACACAACCTGATTATACTCATTCTCTTACCTTCATCTATAAACACAACCTGATTATACTCATTCTGTTAGCTTCATCTATAAACAAAACCTGATTATACTCATTCTGTTACCTTCATCTATAAACACATCCTGATTATACTCATTCTGTTACCTTCATCTATAAACACAAACCTGATTTTACTCATTCTGTTACCTTCATCTATAAACAAAACCTGATTATACTCATTCTGTTACCTTCATCTATAAACAAAACCTGATTATACTCATTCTGTTACCTTCAACTATAAACAAAACCTGATTATACTCATTCTGTTACCTTCATCTATAAACAAAACCTGATTATACTCATTCTGTTACCTTCATCTATAAACAAAACCTGATTATACTCATTCTGTTACCTTCATCTATGAACACAAACCTGATTATACTCATTCTGTTACCTTCATCTATAAACAAGACCTGATTATACTCATTCAGTTACCTTCATCTATAAACACAAACCTGATTATACTCATTCTGTTACCTTCATCTATAAACACAAACCTGATTATACTCATTCTGTTACCTTCATCTATAAACACAAACCTGATTATACTCATTCTGTTACCTTCATCTATAAACACAACCTGATTATACTCATTCTGTTACCTTCATCTATAAACACGACCTCATTATACTCATTCTGTTACCTTCATCTATAAACACGACCTGATTATACTCATTCTGTTACCTTCATCTATAAACACAAACCTGATTATACTCATTCTGTTACCTTCATCTATAAACACAAACCTGATTATACTCATTCTGTTACCTTCATCTATAAACACGACCTGATTATACTCATTCTGTTACCTTCATCTATAAACACGACCTGATTATACTCATTCTGTTACCTTCATCTATAAACACAAACCTGATTATACTCATTCTGTTACCTTCATCTATAAACAAAACCTGATTATACTCATTCTGTTACCTTCATCTATAAACACGACCTGATTATACTCATTCTGTTACCTTCATCTATAAACACGACCTGATTATACTCATTCTGTTACCTTCATCTATAAACAAAACCTGATTATACTCATTCTGTTACCTTCATCTATAAACATAAACCTGATTATACTCATTCAGTTACCTTCATCTATAAACAAAACCTGATTATACTCATTCTGTTACCATCATTTATAAACACAACCTGATTATACTCATTCTGTTACCTTCATCTATAAACAAAACCTGATTATACTCATTCTGTTACCTTCATCTATAAACATGAACCTGATTATACTCATTCAGTTACCTTCATCTATAAACATAAACCTGATTATACTCATTCTGTTACCTTCATCTATAAACAAAACCTGATTATACTCATTCTGTTACCTTCATCTATAAACATAAACCTGATTATACTCATTCAGTTACCTTCATCTATAAACAAAACCTGATTATACTCATTCTGTTACCATCATCTATAAACACAAACCTGATTATACTCATTCTGTTACCTTCATCTATAAACACAAACCTGATTATACTCATTCTGTTACCTTCATCTATAAACAAAACCTGATTATACTCATTCTGTTACCATCATTTATAAACACAAACCTGATTATACTCATTCTGTTACCTTCATCTATAAACAAAACCTGATTATACTCATTCTGTTAACTTCATCTATAAACAAAACCTGATTATACTCATTCTGTTAACTTCATCTATAAACACAAACCTGATTATACTCATTATGTTACCTTCATCTATAAACAAAACCTGATTATACTCATTCTGTTACCTTCATCTATAAACATAAACCTGATTATACTCATTCTGTTACCTTCATCTATAAACAAAACCTGATTATACTCATTCTGTTACCTTCATCTATAAACAAAACCTGATTATACTCATTCTGTTACCTTCATCTATAAACAAAACCTGATTATACTCATTCTGTTACCTTCATCTATAAACACAACCTGATTATACTCATTCTGTTACCTTCATCTATAAACAAAACCTGATTATACTCATTCTCTTACCTTCATCTATAAACACAACCTGATTATACTCATTCTGTTACCTTCATCTATAAACACGACCTGATTATACTCATTCTGATACCTTCATCTATAAACAAGACCTGATTATACTCATTCTGTTACCTTCATCTATAAACAAAACCTGATTATACTCATTCTGATACCTTCATCTATAAACACAAACCTGATTATACTCATTCTGTTACCTTCATCTATAAACAAAACCTGATTATACTCATTCTGTTACCTTCATCTATAAACACAACCTGATTATACTCATTCTGTTACCTTCATCTATAAACAAAACCTGATTATACTCATTCTGTTACCTTCATCTATAAACACAACCTGATTATACTCATTCTGTTACCTTCATCTATAAACACGACCTGATTATACTCATTCTGTTACCTTCATCTATAAACAAAACCTGATTATACTCATTCTGTTACCTTCATCTATAAACACAAACCTGATTATACTCATTCTGTTACCTTCATCTATAAACAAAACCTGATTATACTCATTCTGTTACCTTCATCTATAAACAAAACCTGATTATACTCATTCTGTTAACTTCATCTATAAACAAAACCTGATTATACTCATTCTGTTACCTTCATCTATAAACACAAACCTGATTATACTCATTCTGTTACCTTCAACTGTAAACACAAACCTGATTATACTCATTCTGTTACCTTCATCTATAAACACAAACCTGATTATACTCATTCTGTTACCTTCATCTATAAACACAAACCTGATTATACTCATTCTGTTACCTTCATCTATAAACAAAACCTGATTATACTCATTCTGTTACCTTCATCTATAAACAAAACCTGATTATACTCATTCTGTTAACTTCATCTATAAACAAAACCTGATTATACTCATTCTGTTACCTTCATCTATAAACACAAACCTGATTATACTCATTCTGTTACCTTCAACTATAAACACAAACCTGATTATACTCATTCTGTTACCTTCATCTATAAACACAAACCTGATTATACTCATTCTGTTACCTTCATCTATAAACACAAACCTGATTATACTCATTCTGTTACCTTCATCTATAAACACGACCTGATTATACTCATTCTGTTACCTTCATCTATAAACACAACCTGATTATACTCATTCTGTTACCTTCATCTATAAACAAAACCTGATTATACTCATTCTGTTACCTTCATCTATAAACACAACCTGATTATACTCATTCTGTTACCTTCATCTATAAACAAAACCTGATTATACTCATTCTGTTACCTTCATCTATAAACACAAACCTGATTTTACTCATTCTGTTACCTTCATCTATAAACACAAACCTGATTATACTCATTCTGTTAACTTCATCTATAAACACAAACCTGATTATACTCATTCTGTTACCTTCAACTATAAACACAAACCTGATTATACTCATTCTGTTAACTTCATCTATAAACACAAACCTGATTATACTCATTCTCTTACCTTCAACTATAAACACAAACCTGATTATACTCATTCTGTTACCTTCATCTATAAACACAAACCTGATTATACTCATTCTGTTACCTTCATCTATAAACACAAACCTGATTATACTCATTCTGTTAACTTCATCTATAAACACAAACCTGATTATACTCATTCTGTTACCTTCATCTATAAACAAAACCTGATTATACTCATTCTGTTACCTTCATCTATAAACACAACCTGATTATACTCATTCTGTTACCTTCAACTATAAACACAAACCTGATTATACTCATTCTGTTACCTTCATCTATAAACAAAACCTGATTATACTCATTCTGTTACCTTCATGTATAAACAAAACCTGATTATACTCATTCTGTTACCTTCATCTATAAACAAAACCTGATTATATTCATTCTGTTACCTTCATCTATAAACACAAACCTGATTATACTCATTCTGTTAACTTCATCTATAAACAAAACCTGATTATACTCATTCTGTTACCTTCAACTATAAACAAAACCTGATTATACTCATTCTGTTACCTTCATCTATAAACACAAACCTGATTATACTCATTCTGTTACCTTCATCTATAAACACGACCTGATTATACTCATTCTGTTACCTTCATCTATAAACAAAACCTGATTATACTCATTCTGTTACCGTCATCTATAAACACGACCTGATTATACTCATTCTGTTACCGTCATCTATAAACAAAACCTGATTATACTCATTCTGTTACCTTCATCTATAAACAAAACCTGATTATACTCATTCTGTTACCTTCATCTATAAACACAAACCTGATTATGCTCATTCTGTTACCTTCATCTATAAACACAAACCTAATTATACTCATTCTGTTACCTTCATCTATAAACAAAACCTGATTATACTCATTCTGTTACCTTCATCTATAAACAAAACCTGATTATACTCATTCTGTTAACTTCATCTATAAACAAAACCTGATTATACTCATTCTGTTAACTTCATCTATAAACAAAACCTGATTATACTCATTCTGTTACCTTCATCTATAAACACAACCTGATTATACTCATTCTGTTACCTTCATCTATAAACACAAACCTGATTATACTCATTCTGTTAACTTCATCTATAAACAAAACCTGATTATACTCATTCTGTTACCTTCATCTATAAACAAAACCTGATTATACTCATTCTGTTAACTTAATCTATAAACAAAACCTGATTATACTCATTCAGTTAACTTCATCTATAAACAAAACCTGATTATACTCATTCTGTTACCTTCATCTATAAACACAACCTGATTATACTCATTCTGTTACCTTCATCTATAAACACAACCTGATTATACTTATTCTGTTACCTTCATCTATAAACACAACCTGATTATACTCATTCTGTTACCTTCATCTATAAACACAAACCTGATTATACTCATTCTGTTACCTTCATCTATAAACACAACCTGATTATACTCATTCTGTTACCTTCATCTATAAACAAAACCTGATTATACTCATTCTGTTACCTTCATCTATAAACACAAACCTGATTATACTCATTCTGTAACCTTCATCTATAAACAAAACCTGATTATACTCATTCTGTTACATTCATCTATAAACAAAACCTGATTATACTCATTCTGTTAACTTCATCTATAAACAAAACCTGATTATACTCATTCTGTTACCTTCATCTATAAACACAAACCTGATTATACTCATTCTGTTACCTTCATCTATAAACAAAACCTGATTATACTCATTCTGTTACCTTCAACTATAAACACAAACCTGATTATACTCATTCTGTTACCTTCATCTATAAACAAAACCTGATTATACTCATTCAGTTACCTTCATCTATAAACACAACCTGATTATACTCATTCTGTTACCTTCATCTATAAACACAAACCTGATTATACTCATTCTGTTACCTTCTTCTAAATTCTGAATTAGGTTTGGCTGTGCTAATATTATTAATACTAATACTAATAAGGATCTACTGTATAACAATATAACACTAGTGCAGTGATCTGATGATCTGGAGGGAGAGTTTACTCACTAGAGGCCGGAGGGGCCGAGGAGCCGCTGTGGCTGAGAGGCATGTGCTCTTTACGAGGCAGATTAAACCAGGCATGTGACGTGCCAGTGGGTGGCATAGCTCAGCTTGTGATACTGAAAGTGCTTCTAAAGGACATACAGTAGCGTCTCGTGATAGACGGTGGGGTTAAGCAGACGGTGAGTACTGAATTAAACAGTGCTCATAGATTCAGTTCACGAGTTTATTTCATATGAACAGTGACGATATACACTACCGCTCAAAAGTTTGGGATCACAATGAGATGTTCTTGTTTTAATGGAGTATCTTCTTCCTTAACACAACAATGGACTGACGGGTCTCTAAAGAAAGTTGTTTCTTTCTGGTCATTGTGAGTCGGTCAGCAAGCCAACAACTGCTGATCTTCAGATACTAAACTAACCTAGAATGTTGTTCCCTTTTATACTCACTTATTAGTAGAATGTTTTTCAGCTGTGATCACAATTGATCAAGAGTGTCCTAACAACCAATTAGTCCAATAACATCCTTAACTTGGATTGGTGGTCGTACCAGGAGATTTAGACAGGACTGAGAATTGCTGATAATAGGACTATATGTAAAATAAGCCTCTATACAAAAATAGACTTTAATACAAACATTTTTATTCTTTAAAAATCATCTGATACACTTACATTCATTGTGAAATGAACAATATTGTTTGTGAATTGCATGAAAGTTGCATGAAATGAAATTCTAAAGTGATCCTAAACTTTAAGCGATAGTGTATATTAATTAACTAATTTAGTTATTACTGTATATGAATATATGGTATACATGTACAGTCTGTGTGTTTGTACATTGTGTAATATTTGTGCGATAGCTACTAAATAGAGAGTCATTTGTGCCTCTAAAAGTCGAGTCAGAGCGTAGACTTTTAGTCTTTAACCATTTATAGATCATGTGCGTTTAAGATACCTTTTAATACATTAAGTCTAGTTTAGCCCTGTGTGTTCCTCGTACTTGTGAGCATATATATATATATATATGATACGTATTGTATCGCCAGGTTCTTGCAAATACACAGCCTTAATATATATATATATATATATATGTATATATATATATATATATATATATATATATATATATATATATATATATATATATATATATACACACAGACACAAAATCATCAATTTTTAATTCCTAACACTCACATTAGAGTAATCTAACGTCAATCACTAGATTAATTGACTAATCGGAAAATAATAATTCGAGAAATAATCGAGAAATTAACCATTAAGTTAATCGTTAGGTGCAGCCCTAGTGTTAATATATATATATATATATATATATATATATATATATATATATATATATATATATATATATATAAAAACAAGTATATGCTGTGTATAAACGTGTGTGTGTAATATATTCTACTGGTCATCTGGTGGGGGAGATGAATGAGCGTGAGCTACATTATTGATCAGATGCTTATGTTAGATAAGCGTGAGGTGAAGTGTCTGTTGGAATGAGTGTGAGGTGTTCAGAGCCCTGATCTCCTGGGGCTTGAACCTGTTCTGTAATAGTCTGGTGCTCCTGGATGTCACGCTCCTGGAGGGTCAGCCAGATGGGAGAAGAAACTGAAACTGCGATTGTGTCTTTAAAGGGGAATTCCAGTGAACGGAGTGGTTTAGAGATGGGTTGCAGTGGTGGTGAATGGAACTGGGCGTCTCTAAAAGCTCCCTCACAGGAGGTGTTTTAATGAGCTCAGTTAAACTCAGTCTTCCACTAACATTATTCTCACTGTATGAACTCAGAGTGGGCCTCGGCTTGTTTATATTGGAACTGCAGGTGATTCAAGGGGGCAAGCCCAAGAGCAGATCTGACGATGGGGGTAAAGCTTTCTGTAAGCTGTTAAGAATGGAAAATGAGGAACCTTTGGTTTTCTATGTTGCATATATATATATATATATATATATATATATATATATATATATATATAAAAAAATGTTTTGTTGCAGTCCAATGAAAAACATGTATTTCCATTTTTGTTGATTTTGAGTTTTCTACATCATTTGAACACACAAGTGGTCGTTTACATGGTGTGAAAATGTCATGACGAATGGACCAATATTAATACTCCAAAATAGCTTGGAAAAAATTCTGGTTCCATTGACTTCCATTGAAAGTAAAGTATGTTTTTGGTCTCTCCTGTAAAGTTTTTATTTTTATATTTTTTTTTATCTTCATTGGAGAGTGACAGTATATGTACAGTACTGGGCAGTATCTTACTATATATATATATATATATATATATATATATATATATATATATATATATATATATATATACACACACAGTTTTATTCACAAAATATATAAATAAATGAGGAAAATTTGCTGTTCTTTTCTGTCGTAGCTTCCAGACCCCGTCGTAAGGCTGCGGTGCTGAAGATGGACGAGGCGGCCCTGTACGTGATAAACGAGGTCCAGAGTGAGATGCTGCTGTCTGTCATGTCTGACCACTGCTTTCAGGTCAGAGCTTACTGTAAACTGGACACTATGTGTACCGATCAAAGTTAGAATTGTGGCAGGGCGCTATGGCGACACCTTAATGATATGCGAGTGTAATTGGACCTGTTTAGCTAGTTTTAGTACAGTGTACTTTCTGTGTACTTTTTGAATATTGAGTAAAATGTAGGATTCACTATAATAATAATAACAACAACAACAACAACAACTAATATTATTATTATTATTATTATTATTATTATTATTATTATTATTAGCGTATGACTGGAAGTACATTTTCTATTTTTTTCCCGTTCCAGCTTATTGAATCCCAGACATAAAATCAATATCCTGAAGTTTATCATTTATCATAAAAGTAAATAATCATGCATACAATACAAAGTTACCTGAATATCTTATTGTGAAAGAAGTAGATCATATCTTGAGCTTCAGCTTGAAGAACCACGTCAGGGTTATTGCAGTACTGAGAATGATCCACCTCTCTGGTAGTACCTGCTCTGTGTAGATACACACTGTATTGCCAAAAGTATTCACTCATCTGTCTTCACTTGAGTGACGTCCCATTCCTAATCCATAGGGTTTAATATGATGTCGGCCCAACCTTTGCAGCTATAACAGCTTCAGCTCCTCTGGGAAGGCTCTCCACACGGTTTAGGAGAGTGTTAATGAGAACGTTCTTCCAGAAGACCATTGGTGAGGTCAGACACTGATGTTGGACGAGAAGGTCTGGTTCGCAGTCTCCGCTCTAATCCATCCCAAAGGTGTTCTATCAGGTTGAGGTCAGGACTCTGCGCAGGCCAGTCAAGTTCTTCCACACCAGACTCCTACTCCACGTCTTTATGGAGCTGCCTTGTGCACTGGTGGGCAGCCATGTTGGAACAGGAAGGGGCTGTCTTCAAACTGTCCTCACAAAGTTGGGAGTCCAGAATCTCTTGGTCTGCTGAAGCAATAAGAGTTCCTTTCACTGGAACTGAGGGACCGAGCCCACCTCCTGATAAACAATTCCATACCATAATCCCCCCTCCACCAAACTTTACACTCGACGCAGTGCAGTCAAACCAGTACTGTTCTCCTGTCAACCGCCAAACCCAGACGATTGTGATTGGTCACTCCAGAGAACACGTCTCCACTGCTCTAGAGTCCAGTGGCGGCTTGCTTTACTCCACTGCATCCGACGCTCTTTCACGAATGTGTGTAGAAGCAGTCTGCATATCTAAGAGCTGTTTTTTTTAAACCTGTGGCCGTGGACGTGATTGGAACACCTGAATTCAGTGGATGGATGGCGAAGTGAATACTTTTGGTAATATAGTGTATGTGAATAGATAACAAGTCACACAGTGTCAGAAAATACACATAATTAGACCCAGAATTCCTAATATTAGTCCAACGCTGGCTGCTTTGTCTAATATCACTGTTTTCTTCCAGTGTTTTCCTCAACCTGTGGGACTGGTACCGGCTGGACCGGGGCCAGGTGTACCCACCACGGTGGGTTTCACTGTGAGTGCCCAGCATGCTCTCCTACTGCAACTCAACAGCACTCCAGCGAAAGTTGAATTGTGCAGGTGAGCTTTCAGCTCTGTAAGACCATTTATACCTCAGTCTAAATAGTTTAGAGCCCGCCTTTATTGATTACATAAACAGAGAGATCCAGAGTGGGTTTGGAGTGAAGTGGTTCAGATGCTGTTTACAGTGGTGGTGAAGGTAACCAGATGTCACCACATCCACAACACAAAGCTACACATTGTATTTACTATGAAACCCACCAGTGAAGCTACACGTGTCTTCTGAGTTTATCTGGATGTTGATGGTAAAATGTGGAAGATCTGAAAACACTAGGTTTTCTTTGGGGACTATTTGAACCTCACAGCGTCCTGCATGTATCCCTCCACCATGAATGGAGTTTAAGACTGAGATCTTCTCTAAACTATCATAAACAGCTTCTCAGAATCAGACAGTGTATTTATAACATCTACTGTAATAACTTTCTGTGAGGAGCTTTTAGAGGTGGACGTCTGGTTCCATTCACTATCACTGTGACCAATTGCAGAGCAGTACAGATGATGTACAACAACAAAACAGAATAGTCAACAAAATAGATTCCTTTACTCACTAATATGCTTGATAAGAAAAGGTATTGCTGTTCAGCAAAGTACAAACCGAGCTGTATTTTACTGAAGTATATGTACTTGAGTAAATGTAATTAGTTACTACACACCTCTGTATTTAATCCAATGACATACTGAAGTATATGTACTTGAGTAAATGTAATTAGTTACTACTCACCTCTGTATTTAATCCAATGACATACTGAAGTATATGTACTTGAGTAAATGTAGCTAGTTACTACTCATCTGTATTAAAGACAATAATATATTGAAGTACGTGTACAGAGTAAATGTAATTAGTTACTACCCACCTCTGTATTTAATCCAATGACATACTGAAGTATATGTACTTGAGTAAATGTAACTAGTTACTACTCATCTGTATTAAAGACAATAATATATTGAAGTATGTGTACAGAGTAAATGTAATTAGTTACTACCCACCTCTGTATTTAATACAATAATATATTGAAGTACGTGTACAGAGTAAATGTAATTAGTTACTACCCACCTCTGTATTTAATACAATAATATATTGAAGTACGTGTACAGAGTAAATGTAATTAGTTACTACTCACCTCTGTATTTAATCCAATGACATACTGAAGTATATGTACTTGAGTAAATGTAACTAGTTACTACTCATCTGTATTAAAGACAATAATATATTGAAGTACGTGTACAGAGTAAATGTAATTAGTTACTACCCACCTCTGTATTTAATACAATAATATATTGAAGTACATGTACAAAGTAAATGTAATTAGTTACTACTCACCTCTGTATTTAATCCAATGACATACTGAAGTACATGTACTGATTAAATGTAAATACTTACTACCCACCTTTGTATTTAATACAAAAATATATTTAAGTACATGTACTGAGTAAATGTAATTAGTTGCTACTCACCTCTGTATTTAATACAATAATATATTGAAGTACATGTACTGAGTAAATAATTAGTTATGACTAACCTTTGTATTTAATACAATAGTATATTAAAGTACATGTACTGAGTAAATAATTAGTTATGACTAACCTCTGTATTTAATACAATAGTATATTAAAGTACATGTACTGAGTAAATAATTAGTTATGACTAACCTCTGTATTTAATACAATAGTATATTAAAGTACATGTACTGAGTACCCCGTATGATACACAGTGTCTCCACCGTCTCACCTTCTTCCTTGTGCTGTTCTGCTCTCTACCTTCTGTTAGGATGCATTTCCACTTTGGAGAGCATGGGAACTACTCTCTGTGGGTGAAGAACCTGAACGACCTCTCACAGGTCAACTGCACCATAGTCAATGACGCCGAGCCAATCAACAGCTACCTGCGTACGTGCCTGCGTTGCTACTCTGGGTGTATGAGCTAACCTAGGTCTTATTCAGGGGCATTAAAAGAGTAGACCTGCCGAGAATCATGTTCCCTTTATACTGACTATGTTTTGTATATGTATATACACTTTTTCAATTATCCAAAGATGCTTCCAGTGGCAAAAGTAGATACATAAAATAGGCCCATGCATCTATGTTAGGAATGTCCTGGTGAGAAAATATTTTATATTTGATTTCCACTGATAGAAGATACTATGAGACACTACGGGATGTGTTAATATATTCGAGACAAATACAAATAACAGCCTCTTTCTTTGTTGTTTCTCTTTAGCGATCTTGCTTGCTTTCCTCGTGTTTGCCAGTTTATATGTGTTGGCTGCCATCTGGAACTCAGTTAAAAGGTAAGCCGTGTTTAATCTGATCCCTGTAATCCATATAAATAGAAGTCTAAAAAAGTCAGAATTCAGCTCTTAGCAAGTGAAAAACTTTCCAACTGACTCTCATAAGTCTCTCATTAGTTGTGCTTCTCTCAGAAGTTACTTTCTTGTTATTCCTTGTTTCCTTTATCGTTTTATTCTTTTTCACCTGTTTTTAGGTTTTTAGGTCCTTAAGCTTGCTGCCCTTCCTTGTTTTATTGCTCCTTGTAAAGTACTTTGTGCTGACTGCTTTGGTGTTGGCTGTGGACTGACTTTCAGGACTGGCAGATGGTTTCAGGGCTACTGGTTGACTCTTGAGTGTTTCCTGAAAGGCCACTGAGGCTGGTAGGTTTAGGACTGGCTTTTCGCTATAATTGGTTGTGGGACTGTCCAGTTTAGGGAGGTCTTTGAGACTGTTGGTTGACTGATGCCTTGGGACCATCCAGTTGTGACTGATAGCATTGGGACTGTCTAGTTGACTGAGGTCTTTGCGACTGGTTGTTGGAGGTCTTTGAGATTGTTGGTTGACCGATGCCTTGGGACCATCCAATTCTGACTGATGGCTTTGGGACTGTCTGGTTGACTGATGGCTTTGCGACTGGTTGTTGGAGGTCTTTGAGACTGTTGGGTGACTGATGCCTTGGGACCATCCAATTCTGACTGATGGCTTTGGGACTGTCTGGTTGACTGATGGCTTTGCGACTGGTTGTTGGAGGTCTTTGAGACTGTTGGGTGACTGATGCCTTGGGACCATCCAGTTGTGACTGATGGCTTCGGGACTGTCTGGTTGACTGATGGCTTTGCGACTGGTTGTTGGAGGTCTTTGAGACTGTTGGTTGACTGATGCCTTGGGACCATCCAGTTGTGACTGATAGCTTCGGGACTGTCTAGTTGACTGAGGTCTTTGCGACTGGTTGTTGGAGGTCTTTGAGATTGTTGGGTGACTGATGCCTTGGGACCATCCAATTCTGACTGATGGCTTCGGGACTGTCTGGTTGACTGATGGCTTTGCGACTGGTTGTTGGAGGTCTTTGAGACTGTTGGTTGACTGATGCCTTGGGACCATCCAGTTGTGACTGATAGCTTCGGGACTGTCTGGTTGACTGAGGTCTTTGCGACTGGTTGTTGGAGGTCTTTGAGATTGTTGGTTGACTTATGCTTTGGGACCATCCAGTTGTGACTGATGGTTTCGGGACTTTCTGGTTGACTGAGGTCTTTGAGACTCTTGGTTAACTGATGGCTTTGGGACTGTCCAGCTCACTGATGGCTTCAGGACTGTATGATTGGCTGATGTCTTCGGGAATACTGGTTGACTGATGGTTTTGGAACAGTCTGGTTGACCGATTGCATTGGAATTTCTGTCTGACTGATTGCGTTGGAATTGGCACTGGAAATTATGTCTGAGAGTTTCGGCTTTATTTATTTATTTATGTTCTTCATTTTTATTTCTGTTGAGGCTCGACGCTGTGAGGAATCTTTTCCTTCGTTTGGGGAGCACCATGGAGGCTGAAAGGCTCATCAACTCAGTGAGGAACCAGTATTTAACCCATTATATGCACTTGTTCACATTGGTCCCGTCACCTTCTCAAAGATGTTTTTCCTGATACTCATCCATCATTTGTATTTGTCTTTCAGGAACTGGGTTCTCCGAACCGCGTGTTAGAGTCTTCGGCAGAGTCAATCATTCCTGTCACCACTGGCCGGAGACTTCGCTCTCTAGACTCCTTCAGAGGGTACGGGAGTTTATGTTTCTGGTGGTTAAACACCATGAAACATCTCAAAGAATTGAAAATGTTCTCGCATGACTGTGAAAAACATGAAAACAAGGGTATCAGTACTCAATACGCGTCACTATCTTTAGATTTTCAGTGATTCAATAACATTAACATTAATAAGTGTACAGCTACAATGAAATGTGATCACATTGCCCGCTCCTGTCTACTAACATGATATAAATAAAATTATGGTCATTAATTATTATTTAATTGGACTGAATAAATAAATAAATTTAAGATATTAGTGATAATGATAGTAATACGTTTAATTGCACTGATATGGATTGTTGTGGCTGATATGATGGGAAACAATTAACTCATTAACATGTTTTGACCATTCCCGATGTCAGTTACCGCCAATTTAAATTAATTCCTTTCATAATTAGCTAACTGCTAATGTTGTTATCAGCCAACAGATGCCCATGATATCTAGCACTGTGTTGAAATATTGGTGGAGAAAAAGGGCAGTTATGATACCTTAGATATTGGGTTGGCTGTGACATAACTGGGACTAGTATTCTGGATTCAGAAGTGGATTTATACTGTATTTATACTGTATTTCAATATCAATGTTTTTCGTTTACTGGTCATTAACTTCTTGGCCAACGATTATTGCACGCTCCTAACTTTTGCTTATTTTGGGCATTTCCCATACCCAAGTCTTACAGTATTAGTAAATGCTTGGTTGGTATAGTGTAGTGAGTTACCTCACTGCCCTCTATGGTGTAGACTGGGGTTCAATTCCCCATCTGGGTAACCCCCCTACACTATACTAATAAGAGTCCTTAGGTTCGATTCCCTACTTGGGTAACCCCCCTACACTATACCAATAAGAGCTCTAAGTTCGATTTCCTACCTGGGTAACCCCCCTACACTATACCAATAAGAGCTCTAAGTTTGATTTCCTACCTGGGTAACCCCCCTACACTATACCAATAAGAGCTCTAAGTTTGATTTCCTACCTGGGTAACCCCCCTACACTATACTAATAAGAGTCCTGGGGTTTGATTCCTCACCTGGGTAACCCCCCTACACTATACCAATAAGAGCTCTAAGTTTGATTTCCTACCTGGGTAACCCCCCTACACTATACTAATAAGAGTCCTGGGGTTCGATTCCCTACCTGGGTAACCCCCCTACACTATACTAATGAGAGTCCTTAGGTTCGATTCCCTACCTGGGTAACCCCCCACTTCTCGTGCGCTGGCGTTCCAGCTAAATTTGTGGTTGTAATGCTCTGCTTCTTGCTTGTTCTTCCAGCCTGGCTCTGGTGGTCATGGTCTTTGTGAATTACGGAGGGGGACGCTATTGGTTCTTCAGACACGAGAGCTGGAATGGTGAGCTTCGCACTTGTTTATCAATTTATTTATTATTGCTGTAGTAGTTCAGAAGCCAGAATTAGGCTTGCATTGATACATTTCCCCAGTCTGTAAAGGTAAGTAAAGGAATCGTATTGTGGACATATGTTTTCCCTTCTCTTCCACTCCAAGTGTATAGTAGCTATGGTAGCTAAGAAATAATGAAAGATTCTGTGCAACATTTAACATTGTGTCAATTACGGACGCACCGATTCGACTCTCCCTTTTTTTTTTAGTTTCAATAACAAAACCTGCCTGTAAACATTGCATTCGAAACCCGATACCCATCCGATAGTTTTGTTGAATTAATATACAGTGTAACTTACCATGTGGCGGAGACGTAAGGCACTGGGATTGACATAAGCTTTACTAACTTTGTAAAGCCATATATAACAAATGAACACATAAATGTATTTGATTGCTATTTATTATTTATTTGAATATCTTTTAACTAGTCTGATATGTGTCTACATGCTTGCAAGTACAGGCTTGGGGTAAGGTGTTCAAGCAGGCGATGGAAGCCTTTGTCTTTGACCACCGATATAGGTTGTGCATCCAAAACAATAAATCCCAGAACTTTCTATATTATTTTTCAGTTGTAGTTGAACTTGTTGGCATTGCAAGCATAAAATACCTCCATACAACTGACTCTTTGGCTCGCTCCATGTTGTTGGTCAAGTCAACCAGCAGGCTACACATGACGCTAACAAATTAAAGTGAATGGACCGGTCCAATGGATCGCCCTAATTGTCCGATCCCTGGTACACCCATGTGGAGACCTAATCTTCTGTGGAGTTCTCTTCTAGATCTCTAATAGATTTGATTGTGGCGTGTCTGATGCTGTGTGATACACTTTACAATACAAGATCTTTCTTTCCTCTTGCAGGACTCACTGTAGCCGATCTGGTCTTTCCCTGGTAAGCATAAGCTCCTACGCGGGGGAAGTTCAGGTTCTGCTTTTTAACCCACACATTATGGTGCTGCTTTGGTGCTGCAATCAAACTGCAGTCCATCAGCAGTTTGGATGTGACCAGGATGTTATTATGTAATCTGTTCTGCTTTGTCGAAAGTACTATGTGATAAGACAAGGCCACAAGATCTAGCATTAAGCTGGCGTTATTGGTATGAACATAATAAAATTGAAGCAATAAAAATGATAGCTGCAGAGAAATTGAGGTTCCTACCAACCACCTAGAAGATCAGGTAGACCCATCAACACTTTTTTAAGTTTAAATTGTTTTCAACCAACCAGAGACCAGAACCTTAACATCTCTGAATGGACTGATGACCCCAGAGACCAGAACCTCAACATCTCTGAATGGACTGACGACCCCAGAGACCAGAACCTTATGATCTTTGAATGGACTGACGACCCCAGAGACCAGAACATCAAAATCACTGAATAGAGTGACCAACCCAGAGATCAGAACCTCAACATCTCTGAATGCACTGACTACCCCAGAGTCCAGACTTTAGCATCAGTGAATGGACTGACCACCCCAGAGACCAGAACCACAATAGCACTGAATGGACTGACAACCCCAGAGACCAGAACCCACACTAAATGGACTGACCACCCCAGAGACAAGAACCTCATTACTGAATGGACTGCCCACCCCAGAGTCCAGAACCTCAACATCACTAAATAGACTGACCACCCCAGAATCCACAACCTCAACATCACTGAATTGGCTGACTAGCCCAGAGTACAGAACCTCAACATCACTGAATGGACTGACCACTCAGAGACCAGACCTCAATATCACTAAATACACTGACCACCCCAGAGTCCAGAACCTCAACATCACTGAATGCACTGACTACCCCAGAGTCCAGACTTTAGCATCAGTGAATGGACTGACCACCCCAGAGACCAGAACCACAATAGCACTGAATGGACTGACAACCCCAGAGACCAGAACCCACACTAAATGGACTGACCACCCCAGAGACAAGAACCTCATTACTGAATGGACTGACCACCCCAGACTCCAGAACCTCAGCATCAATGAATGGACTGACCACCCCAGAGTCCAGACATCAACATCACTAAATGGACTGACCACCCCAGAATCCACAACCTCAACATCACTGAATTGGCTGACTAGCCCAGAGTACAGAACCTCAACACAACTGAATGACCTACCCACCCCAGAGACTAGAACCTCGACATCACTGAATGGACTGACCACCCCAGACTCCAGAACCTCAGCATCAATGAATGGACTGACCACCCCAGAGTCCAGACATCAACATCACTAAATGGACTGACAACCTAGAGTCCGGAACCCACACTGAATGGGTTTGGGATTATTTGTCCAAAGAGAAGCAAAAGCAGCTTCTAAGGCTGAATTTAGATGTGAGTCTCTCTGAGGAACTGAAAGTGAGTCTCCTGAAGAGTAGAAGCTGTAATACAGGTGAAGAGTGGTCCTCCTGGGTCTGGTACTGGGTCTCATGCAGGTAGATGGTTGCTAAATTGTGTAGAACCTCTGAAGCCGTTTCTGTTCAAGCATTCAACTCTGGTACTCTCTTTCAGGTTCGTGTTCATCATGGGTACGTCCATATCTCTATCTGTAAACGGTGCTCTGTATCGGGGAGCCAAACGTTCTCATCTGCTGTGGAAGATCTGCTGGAGGAGCATTCAGCTCTTCATCATCGGAGTCTTCATCATCAACCCCAACTACTGCCTCGGGCCTCGTAAGTTCCACAGTTAAACGGATACATGAACACTCTTTAAGTGAAACAGTAGAAGTCATGTTGAAGCCTGATATGGAGACCAGAGCATGTTGTAAAGATCTGATCAGTGAAATGTTTGTTTGTGTGTAGTGTCCTGGGACTCGCTCCGTGTTCCTGGTGTATTGCAGCGTTTAGCCTTTAGCTACCTGGTTGTGGCAGCGTTGGAGGTGATGGTGGCCCGAGTTCATCAGGACAACTCGCTAACTGTGAGTTCATCTCAAGTCAGACAAGTCTGTGCTGTTTATCTACTGATTGTGTTATATCATGGTTAGCATGTCAGATTTGTCATGCTGTTGGTTGATTGTGATCTAAACCTGACATCATATGTTCATGTGCTCTCAGGATGTGTGGTGGTACCCCATCCATGACATCCTCCTCTACTGGCCTGCGTGGCTATGTGTGATTGCCATGGAAACGCTTTGGCTGTGTTTGACCTTCCTACTGCCCGTCCCAGGCTGTCCAAGGCAAGTGACTCAAAAAATGCATATCGGGGTTGTACTTCTGACTTGTCTCTGGTATCAGGATCGTGCCTTTGACCAACGTCTGCTGAATCACGGTCCTGCTTCTGACCAACATCTGCTCAATCAGGGTCATAACTCTGACCAACATCTGCTGAATCAGGGTCGTGCTTCTGACCAACATCTGCTCAATCAGGGTCGTGCTTCTGACCAACATCTGCTCAATCAGGGTCATAACTCTGACCAACATCTGCTAAATCAGGGTCGTGCCTCTGACCTACATCTGCTCAATCAGGGTCGTGCCTCTGACCAACTTCTGCTCAATCAAGGTCGGGCCTCTGACCAACTTCTGCTTAATCAGGGTCGTGCCTCTGACCAACTTCTGCTCAATCAAGGTCGGGCCTCTGACCAACTTCTGCTTAATCAGGGCCGTGCCTTTGACCAACATCTGCTCAATCAGGGTCATGCCACTGACCAACATCTGCTCAATCAAGGTAGTAC